>JAZKJV010010682.1:0-305980 GCA_037367405.1 Ottelia alismoides | reverse complement strand
TTAGAAGATGCCGAGAGCCCTACCATAGGAGAGTTTATATATCACTCCTGAACAGATGGATCCCTGATACCAACGGATCCATATACCCGTATAGACCCCCATCTTGTTGGAATATGGTAAGACATGAGGGGATGCATGTGATGTTTCTTCAATCCGAGTCAGATGGTTATGATTAAAGGCATATCAACATTAACTCTTTACCATTCAACTAATAGTAAGTTAATAACAACCAAAAAGTAACAAATAATTGACCTAAAAACAAGTTAACAGTTTTATTAAAATCCCTTCAACAACTATTGATGGACTTTTTCCAACATAAAATCCTTCAACGCCTTATTTTGCGTCGACGACCTGCCTTACCTCGGGTCGCCCCGGATTGCTTCGCTCAATCATGATGCATGTCTGAGGCATGGTTTATGACTGGATTAAACATGTGACATCTTTTCCTTGAGAAAACATCCACCGGGTTTGGTTTAAGCTCACTCGCCTCTCTAGATGCCAATACCAATCCTTTCACTTCACCCTCCCCCCTCTTTCAATCCTCCATTTTGTCGTTGTCAAAAATTTTATTCCTCTAAATCACTCCCAAGAACTGTAACGAACCCGATCGTCCGAGAATGTTGCAGAAGCGAGAAACTCGGCGGACATCTCGAGAACTCATAGCATCAATCATGGCTTAAAAGAGCAGTAGAGAACCAACTAAAAAAAACTTTTCCATAATCATAATAAGTTCACAATTCCAAGAGTTCCTTAATTAAAGAAAAGATAAATAAACTAGATGAAATCGTATCCACGATTTCCTTATTCCAGTGGGCATAAAAGACGTCCTTCCAAAGCAAACTCGCAGTAGCTTCATACCGATCCTACTTCTTGAAGACTGTGTCGTTTCCCTTAAACCGCTAATGATTTAATCCTCTTGTTCTCCTGAAAAGGTTGGCAAAATATGTTATGAGCATAACGCTCAGTATGTGCCGAGTTATGGTCAAGCCGGCTAGCGTAGAAAACAAGTCACAAAAGTCATTATCATATAAATCATAAATTAACTTATTTAATGCATATAACAAAATTCCCTTCATAACCATGAATCACATAACATATTTGAACATATACCCGCCAGTTTTTCCATATTTGCATGTATGCCCATAATATTCACATAAATTGCACTTGCGCACTTAGCAATAACATAATTGCACGTGTACCCTTAAAATTACTATAAATGACAAATATGCACAAACCATTGACATAAATTGCATATATGTCCATAACATTAACATAAGTTTCATACGTGCACTTAACTTTAACGGAACTTACACATAAGTCCATAACAGTAACATAATTGCACATATGCACATAACATTAACATATATTGCACATATGCCCATGACATTTTTCATGTTTAGAGTGGTCTTGATTGTTACTTCTTAGGCGGCTTTGATGGCTTTGATGGTTTACCGCCGGCACAAGCGGTTCATATCAATACATAACATGACAGTGTAGCTATCACTGTAGAGGACTTATCTTTTGCCTCACGCCTCCGGAAGACGTTGGCCCTTTAGGCCCTTTTGACCCCTTAGTTCGAGTCGGTGCCAAAAATTTTTTAACACTAATTATAATGACCCCTTTTTATCTAATAATAACATTTTAGTTTATCAACGAAGAATATAACAATTACTTCTTTATATCATCAACTTGGAAAAAATATTATCTTTCATGAAGAATAACAAAGTAAATATTTATGATGTATGCGATGATACTTGGAATTGTATAATATATGATGGTATGAAAACTACAAGGATTTTGGTGGCATAGCATAACAGTACCATACGCACTTGTATGGAGTAATTTAGTTTTCTTGATTGTATTTAGATGTTAATGAATTAACGCATACAACGAATTACATGGCCGGTAGGCAAAATAGCGGGCACTAATATAAATGTTACAAGCCTATCATTTTGATAATTCGACAGGAGGCTCAATAACATCAATTAAGTGATAAGTATGGTAGAGTTTAATGTTTTTCTTTGATTGGAAATCACGGACCATAAAACTCTGTAATGATAATAATCAAATTTTGTATTTATATAAAGACTGGATTAAAGAAACCACCGAACACCATACAAACAAGACCTTATCAATTTCTTTTTTTTTAATTCATAAACCAAGTAATTGAATTGTATGTTTCTGACATGCGATTAATTTACAAATAAAATAATTAAGATAGTTTTCCATGACATTATCACATGCAACAAAATTATATAATTTCATTTGAATCTACGAGTATGCGTGTAATCTTAAAGGATAAATAATTATGAACATCCAATAACATCTAATCCATGCAATGTCAAGGCATTTTCAATTTTTAACCGTGTCGTTATCGGCAAGGAGTAAAAGATAGATAGGAATCCTGTGCCAAAAATCAATGAAATCTACATTGCAGACTCCATCATGGTATCTTGATCCTAATTTGGGGTCGGCACATACATCAATAACCCATAATTTTTAAATCAAGGATCAACACAAAATGACACATAACGATCCTATGTGTTCGACACATACCTTGTCGACGATAGAAATTCGTCGACCAAGACTCCACCAATCCGGACGTTGTTGACCACGCCCTTGTTCCTTCAATCTCGTCGGATCACAACTTCGATGCCGACGACGAAGGTTGTTGTTGCCGGAATGGAATATGCCGTCGATGATCTCTCTCTCTCTCTCTTCCTCTTTCTTTCTCTCTCTCTCTCTCTAGAAAACTCTCTTCCTCACAAGTATGCAGTATGGTGAGACTAATGGAGGGCTTCATGCCTTTTTTATAGGTACCAATAATGAGATAAATAACAATAATAATTTGAATTTAATTAATGGATAATAGTCCTAATTTATTATCTCTTCCTTAATAATAATAATATTATAAACTCCATTATCGGGAATTAGTTATGGTTTGGATTATTAATTTTTTTAAAACAAAACCCAATCCGTTACAAGAACAGAAGCTCCTTCACCCACAGGCACCGATGACTACTTGACCTACGCCTAATTTCCCGTGAAATATCCAAAGAAGGAGCCTGTGTCACCAAACTCCCAGTGGCTAAACTCACATAGGGCTGCAATTGGGTCTCATTCATAATCAAAGTACAACTAGACGCCTGTTTCCAATACTAGAGCTACACATGAGCTCCCCCTCCCTAATTGACCACTTAAACATTCAGATCATGAGACAATTGGGTTGATGTGATATGGGATTAGAAAATAGGGCTAAATTAGGGATTTTATCAAATTAGGATTTTCTGTCCACCTATTAGGGTTTGAATAATTTAGGGCTATGGTTAATTTTTTTGTCAATTAGTGTCCACTGTAATTTCCTATTTTATTTAAATAAATAGATCCTATGCGTTAATAATTTGAGTTAACTTTCGAGTCTAATTAGGATTTGTGTTATTCCTATAGAAGTTTGGAGAGTTCTAGGTGAACGTGGTTTGACTTGGCTCGTAAATTTATTCAATGTTATTTGGCAAAAAAAGAAAATATCCGAAGAATGGAGAGAAGTATCGCGGTGCCTCTTTATAAGAATAAAGGAGACATTCAAAATTGTTTGAATTATAGAGGTACTAAACTGATGAGTCATACTATGAAAATTTGGGAACATGTGGTCGAAAGAAGGTTGAGGCAAGTTTCCAAAATAACTGAAAGCCGATTCGGATTCATGCCAGGTCATTCAACTATTGAAGCTATCCACTTGTTGAGGAGAACTATGGAGATTTATAGAGCTAAAATGAAGAACCTCTATATGATTTTTATTGATTTGGAGAATGCTTATGATTCAGTCCCAAGGGAGATTTTGTGGAGAGTTTTGGATAAGAGATAAGTACATGTTCTATTTATTAACCTTATAAAGGATATGTATGATGCATCTTCATTTTGTGTAAGGATCCAATATGGGAATATCGACTATTTTAACATCATCATCATTTTATATTAAGGTTCAGCTTTGAGCCCATTCCTTTTTACTTTGATTATGGACGAGTTGACTGGTCACATTCAGGATGAGACACCTTGTGCATGCTGTTCACCGATGATATTGTGTTGATTGATGAGACAAGAGATGGAGAAAATGAGAAGCTGCATATAAGTAGGGCTAAGACTGAATATATGGAGTGCACACTTGATGGAAACAACCATGAAGGACTCATGGTGAAGATTGGAGATGATACCATTCAGAAGAAAGGTTCTTTTAGATACTTGAGATCTATTTTGCAACAGGATGGGGAATTGATGGAGTTGTTACTCATAGAATAAATGCAGGTTGGCTAAAGTGAAGATGAGCCTCTACTGTTTTTTGTGATAAGAAAATCCCTTTGAAAGTCAAGGGAAAGTATTACAAAGTAGCTGTGAGACCTGCTATGCCCTATGGATCAGAATGTTGGCCTGTGAACCATAAACATGTCTAGAGAATGCCGGTAGTAAAAATGAAAATGCTAAGGTGGATGTTTGGTCATATACGAAAAGATCGGATTCAGAATGATGCGACCATAAGGAAAGTTAGTGTAGCTTTGATAAAGGAATATGAGAGAAAATCGCTTAAGATGGTGGTCATTTGGAAAGGAGGTCAGTTGATGCACCAGTTATAAGATGCAAGATTTGGGATGTTGAGCTGGTTAAAAGAGGGTGATGACGACTCAAGAAGTGTTGGAATAAAACTATCTAAATGTATGTTAGTTATTTGTATTTAAGCCTGAGAATGACCCAAAATAGATCTCAATGGAGCAAAAAATCCATGTAGCTGACCCTACTTAATTGCGAGAAAAGGATTTATTGTTGTAATCTTGTCCCTCTTGTATAAAGGGGTTATTGGTCATTGCATTAGACAGTTCAAGTTAAATCAAAATTGGAGTTTTTCTATCTCCTCTCCTTTCTTCCCACGCATCTTCGCGCTTCTCTTCCCAAATCTCATGCAACCATTGTGCTTCTTCGTTCTTCCTCCCTAATTTTTCTTTCCACCCAAAATTCATTGTTTGCATCGATTAGTTTAAGAGCATGGCGATTGAATTTTCTCTACGATTCAACGATCCTGTTAAATATTGGAGCATAAGGTTCTATGGAAGTTGTTCATGTAGTGACTATATTGGCAGAGCGTAACAATCCATTTCAAATCATGTTTAGTGGTACAAATATGGTTGGACTCATTGTCCGAAGAAGACACGTTCCTTCCCACTGAATTGGGAAATGCTGCATCACCCGTATATGACGTTGATGAGAAATAAAATGAAGAAAATCATGAAGAGGTTGCTGTCCATGACATTCTCGCTAGTACAAAATCCATGAATTTACAATAGAGAAAAATAGGAAGAAAACCCTCTTTTGTGGATTCACCACCTCCGCCTTGTGAAGCTTCAATCACCACTCCACCGACGTCGACACCTCCGCCATTACCCTCCCTTACACTTGCACTACCACTGCCCATCCCCTTCATCGTGTCTATAGATGGCCTCCATCATCAGAATACCACCTCCTTTCCTGAAAACCCCATTGCCCCATCCCGCCACCTCTCGTCATCATCACTGCTGAAACCCATGCTCACTCCAACTCCCTTCACCGCTGACTACCCCTCCAACCTCGGTTTAGAGGCCTAATTTGCAGTGCATTGCTGTTACTGTCATCGATCGACCAATAATCCCCATCGTTGTCATGGTTGCCGCACCCTCATATGGTGCCACTCCAAACCCTCGTACGAGGTGAATCCTCGATATCATTGTCAACTGATCTGCATAGATCAACACCTCCTTTTCATGGACTACTATCATAGCCTACTTCGAGCAACCAGCTACGGCCACAATTGGACACAATGGTTGAGGACTCGAAGATCTCGAGAACGTAATTCATTCCTCCAATCCATGTCACCGAATTGAAGCTGGATGGGAGGAAAGAAAGCCCTAGCAACCTTTGTTGAGGGGATATCCCAATTGCGAATCGAATACCTTAAAAAAGATATTGGGGGTTGTTAAGGGTTTTTTTGAAGGAGTTCCCTCCAAAACAATATCTAAAGGTGAAAAAACGGGAGAATTTATGAGGAGGCTTTCATTTAAATAAAGAGGTAGAAAAATTGTGGAAATGCCCTCCAATTTCAAAAAGATACAAAAAGAATGTTGAAATTAAATTCTATTGGACTTCCCATTGCAATTGGTTACCCTAGAGCATCTTATAAAAGATGCTAAGTCCCAAGATGCATCATATTCTTCCCATCACAATGTATTTTAGGAATTCTCTCTCCATGGCTTCACTAAATTGTGGCATACATGTTGGAAATGCCACATCAAGTTTTCAACCATTATTTGGTGGACGCCAATGATAACTTCGAGAGAATTGCATCATCGGCATGGACTCCACTATTTGCTCGACATCTATTCTTCTAGCATAAGGTCGAGTACACCCAACCCATGTGCGAGGACAATGCATGTACTCCACTTTATGCCCCACATATACTCTTCCAACATGCTTAAAGGAAGCCAAAATGGAGCTGTCATATCTCGCATCCAGTGATCAAGCAACTCATCAGTAGATGAGTTTCCCGAAGCGGTGTAGGGCTTAAATTAGGGATTTTATCAAATTAGGATTTTCCGTCTATCCAATTAGAATATGCTTGATTTATGGTTAGGGTTAGTTTTATTTTCGTCCAATTAAAGTCCACCATAATTTCCTATTTTATTTAAACAACGAGGTTATATATGACCTCTAATTAGTTGAGTAAGCTTAGGAGTTAGGAGTCAAATTAGGATTTTTTCCTATTTATTTTTATTTTGCAATATCATCCTCTTATATAAAGGGGTTATGGGTCATTATATTAGACGATTCAAGTTAAATCAAAATTAGAGTTTCTCCATATCTCCTCTCCCTTCCTCCTTCTCTTCCCCACGTTTCTCCACCTAAACCTCGTACAACTGACACCCTTTTCATCTCCTCTAAAATTCTTTCAACCCAAAATTCCCTGTTTGCATCAACCGCTTCCTTGAACCCCAACAATATGGACCCAACAACATTAGTGGCTCCAAAATGGGTGTGCTCCAGAATAGGAAAGGGTGAGGAGTTAAGGCGTCAAGAAATCTCCACTAGGCGAATCAGCTATGAATTCCAAGCATCGACCCCTCGAATCGCCCCTCGTACGCCAACATTGCTGCCACTGCTTCCATCCATTACATCCTTAGCCTCCATTGCCACTGTCTTCGGTGCTTTCACCTCTGATGCCACCGCCTCTACCTTTGAAACCCTTGCATGGCTCAGTCACCTCCTCCACCGCCTCCGTTGCCTCTATTGAAAGGGTGTCGAATCCACCATCAAAACTCTAAATATGGACACCCGATTAACCTAAAGTGTTAGCATCGTTGGAAGCGGTTGGAAAATTGATGTTACTAGTGCGCTGATGATTCAACCATCCTACATCCCTGCTCAATAGATGCTTCTCTTCTCGTCAAGGCCTTAAATGCCGGATTTCGGTTTCGTTTCGGAGATGGACCGAAATGAAATTTCGGTCTAAATTCGACCGAAATTTTGGTCATTTTGGTTTGTTTTTGATCTAGGCCCCCCAAATTTCGATCGACATCGGCCATTTCGGTCGGATTCGGTCACCCACCGAAATCGAAATTCGATCGAAATTCGGTCGAATTTCGCTGAAATTTGAGGCCATGCTTCTCGTGCCATAAGCCCATGCACATAGATTAGAGTATCATCAAGTTACATGATGTTGCTGTCAAAACTCGAACCAAGCATGGGCCAGAAGTTTTCATTTGCCTTTAGGAAGTTCCTATTTGATGCATCATGGAATGATAAATTGGAGCTCAATTAAGGTTTTTCGTTCATTCAATTTTATCACTAGGGTTTTAATTTTCCGTTCATTTAATTAGATTCAATAAATTAATTAGAGTTAGGGTTATTATTTACATCCAATTGAGTTCTTTGTAATGTCAATTTTTGTTTAAATAATGAGATCGCTTGTAATATCCAATTATTTAGTGAGAGATAATTATTAGGGCAAGTTAGGATTTGAATTTTATTCTCTTTCTTTTTTTGTAATTCCACCCCTCCTATGTAAAGGGGATGGTGGCCCTTTATTTTAGTTGAAGTTGAAGTTGAATTTAAATTGAAATTTATCTCATTTATCTCTCCATTCTATCTTCTCCCTTTGCGTGATCTTCGCGATTTTTCTTCCCCAAATCTCTTGCAACTGGCGAGTTTTCTCTTCTTCCATCCTCTATTTTTCCTCCACCAAATATTTTCATCTTCAAAATTATTTTTCACTATTGAAATTTTCCCATTTGCATCAATTGGTATCAGAGCATGTCCAGAGCATGGCCTACAGATCGTCCTCACGATTTGACGATCCGTTAAGGTATTCGAGAAGTTCTTAAGCAAAAAAGGTTTGTTCAAAGGACCGTGCATGGTATGCTAAGGTGAAGAAGCTTTTGCCAACTTACGCTAGAACTGTGAGGATATGCAAGCTTTGACGAACCAACCACGAGATTCTTGGAATATTGAATCTCTCACACGAAACTGGAACAAAACGCCGCTAAAACTGTTGTACAAGAAGGTACCAAAGCACCACCTCTCGGCTCCGATGTTGCTATCCAAGAAGATCCCCAACCACCGGCCCTCTCCAGACCTTCACAACAACCACCAACTTCGTCTACCTCAACGCCACAACCTACCACCTTCTCAAACCTGTCATGAAAACCCGCTCCTGCCACCCCAACTCCTTCTCCAGCGAGCTCACTACCACAGTTTCCCACTAACACCACAATCCCACATGTCTCCCCCTTTCGCAGCCCCAACACCCTGCTGTAGCCACCCCCACCCCACCACCTTTCATCCAACCCTTTTTTGCCACCCTTACACCATTGTTGAATGCTACTCCAGACCCACCCCATCTTTGCCACAACCTCCCATCATCCCTACAACGCGTCCACCCCCCCTCTGGAGTAGTTCCCTTCCCCTCACCCCTGCCCATCTTACGCTAAGGACCGCAACTACTAACCCTCCAAGCTTCATCATTGCCTCCACCATCGCAAAGACTCTCACCGTCGACCGTGTAGCAGGAGCCACTGCTACCACTGCTCCATCTGATGCTGCCGGAGAGGACAACACAAGTGCTGCCGCCCTTGCGCAACTCCATGCCGCATCCATGGTTGGAACCATTGCCCTAGGGTTTGGTGCCACTATAGGGAGTGGAAGGTCGAAACCCATCGACGATGTGTGGAAGATTCTCTCCAAGAAAGCACACCTCAATCCCATAAAATCAAGGATATTTAATGGTCTTGGGATATTTGCATGAAAGCCCTTCTACCAAAAGTACTTTACAACATGGTTGAACTTGGAGAAAGATCCAAAGGGAGATTCTGTTAAAGCAAAGGGGTAGAAATTTTGCAGAATTGCCCCTCAGTTGAAAAGAATTATAAATATAATGATGAGAAGAAGAATTTAGAGGAGATTGGCCCACCAATTTCAAACGAAATCCTCCAATGTTGCAACTAGAGAACACACAACTCATTAGGAGATGAGTCTTTCGAAGCGGCAGAGAGCATACAACGTGGAATGACAAATTATAGCTCAATTGGGGTTTTTCGTTCGTTCAATTTTATCAAATAGGGTTTTAATTTTCCATTCGTTTAATTAGAGTCAATAAATTGATTAGAGTTAGGGTTAATTCTATTTACGTCCAATCGAGTCCATTGCAATGCCAATTTTTTTAAAATAATGAGATTACTTGTGATCTCCAATTAATTGGTTAGAGATAATTAGAATCCAATTAGGGTAAGTTGGGATTTGAATTTTATTCTCTTTCTTTTTTTTTTAAATTCCACCCACCTATATAAAAAGGATGGTAGCCCATTATTTTAATCAGAGTTGAAGTTGATTTTAAGTTGAAATTTATCTTATTTATCTCCCCTCTTCTATCTTCTCCCTCCACACGATCTCACGTTTCTTCTTCTCCCAATTTCTTGCAATCAACTAGTCTTCTCTTCTCCCACCCTCTAGTTTCTTTACCAAATATCTATACTGTCAAAATTATTTTTCATGTTTGAAAATTTCTCGTTTGCATCACTATTATACATCTCAAACATCAGGCATCGATCCCGCACCTCAACCATCGACTACTCCTCTCGTAAAACCTTCTTAGGTCTCTAAACACCCTTCCTCGAGCATTTACAGCACCGGTGGCCCAAGGTATTGCAACGAAAGCATTTAACATCATGCTTACAAGTTCACACAATATGCCTCTTCTTCTTGCATCGATAAAAAGCCTAATAATGCTCATTTGACCACATTTGCACTGTCTTTGGTTAATAGTAAGAGACCACGATCGATCGTTCACCTCTATAGCCTATTACGTAACAACATCACTTCCATTATTATTCATCACCCTTTCTCCAAACTAGTGACCTCTTTGTCATTCGACCTCTTGATATGCCTTGAATCTTAACCATCTGGCCCAGGTTGAAGAACCGTCGTAAGCACCCCCTCCTACTGTACCATAACCCGGAATCTTTTATTAACGGTTCTATATCTATTCGGGTATAGGGATCCGTCTGTACGGGACTACTATATAAACTCCCCTATGCATCATTTGTACTTTCTTATTTCTCTACATAATGAAAATTGATTGTTGCCGCCCAAAGACATAGCCTAGTTATGGGTGAACATTGTAAATCTACGTGTCTTCGTGCTTGTGTGATTGATTGTTTGTGTGAATCACGCTTCCGCGATTTGCCACAAATTGGTATCAGAGCATCGGGTTCCGTCAGGATCATCAAGTAAGAAGATGTCACACAATCTGAAGATCAAGAAGTTCAAATGGAGAAATGGATTCAACTTATGACAGATCAAGATGCACGACCTTCTAAAGCAACATGATATCTAGGCGCTGTTTGACCAAGAGAGGGTGAAGGAACTTGTACCCTTCGAGTTGATAGTGTAGGAAGAGAATGCACAAGCGATGATCATGTTATGTTTGGCGAATGAGATTATCACAGAAGTCGCCGATGAGACATCCATGATCAGTCTGTGTTAAGACTCGTAAGTCTATACATGATGAAGTCTTTAACCAACAAGATGATGAAGCAATGTCTGTTCTCTCTTCGCATGTAGGAAGGTACATCTTTTAAAGAACATTTAAATCACTTAAATACGTTGTTGATGGATTTAAGAAATGTAGATGTTGAGACTGGAGATGAGGATACTGCATTGACTTTGTTGGTTTCTCTTCCGATATTGTATGAGAATTTAGTTCAGTCTTTTATTGTGGGAAGAGAAGAGATAACCTTGGAGGAAGTTCCGTTCTTCTGCATACATGTGGACTTCGACATATGGCTACCGGGAAGGAGGATTCTAATGTTGTATATTTGGTTATGACTCATGAAAAGAGTCATGCCAATTCTGGCTACATGAAGAAGGGACAACATATGACCAAGTCGAAGAATCACAATTCAAGGACATCTGCAATTAATGCAAGGATCATGGATATTGGAAAAAGGAATGTTCGAAGAAGAAAGGAAAAGCCGCGACTGTTGTAGTGGCTCAGGGAGGCACATATTTTGAAGATGATCTGGTTCTCATCGTTACATTGTCACATATCAAAAGGCGACATATAACACATGGATTCTTGGTTCATGCTGTTCTTATCATTTAAATCCAACGAAGATTGGTTCTACACCTATGATAAGATAGATGGTGGAAACATCGCCATGGGAAATGATGCAGTGTGCAACATTGTAGGGATCGGCTATGTGAAGATCAATATGCATGATGGAGTTGTGAGGACGGTGACAGAAGTGTGCTATGTTCCTGATCTAAGAAAGAACCTGGTATCCCTTGGGGTCTTGGGATATGAAGGATAATGTATAATGCTGAAGGTTGAGTTATGCATGTTGTAAAGCCGGAGTGGTTGTGATCAAGGGCAACAAGTAGAATACCCTATACATCTTGCATGTGTCTACAATCATAGATTTTGTTGCAGTGATGTCCCAAGTTATGTAATCTGATTCAAAATTGTGGCGTATGCAGCTGGGACCACATGAGTCAGATGCGGATGGATATCCTTAGCCAAAAGGGTCTCATCGAGATCTTAATGGATCCA
Source organism: Ottelia alismoides (assembly GCA_037367405.1). Taxonomy (NCBI): domain Eukaryota; kingdom Viridiplantae; phylum Streptophyta; class Magnoliopsida; order Alismatales; family Hydrocharitaceae; genus Ottelia; species Ottelia alismoides. The sequence continues at coordinate 293,859 of JAZKJV010010682.1, read as the reverse complement.
AGATGGAGTTCTGTGAGCATTGCATGCTAAGGAAACAACACATGAAGCAATTCAGCACAACTATTCATAAGATGAAGGAGACTCTTGACTGCATCCATGTTGATTGATGGGACCCTTCCCGGGTCCCATCTCTAAGAGGTGTCATATTTTCTGTCTATTATTGACGATTAGTCCAGTATGGTTTGGATGTACATGATGCAGTATAAGAGCGAGACATTTTAGACCTTCAGGCAATGGAAGATCTTGGTGGAGAACTGGACTTCTAAGAAGATTAAGCATCTACATACCGATATGTAAAGCCTTGAACTTGGTCTCTCGGATCCTATATCATAAGATCCGACTCGTCAAAAGGAAACCATCGGAATTTGTTTCGTATTAATCGGACTTCATTTGGAATTGTTATGATTTTTGCAAGAAAGATAAGTAAGAAGACTTAGGGTGCGTTTGGTTGGGGGGTTACCCCCCACTTTGGGTGGGTTACCCACCAAAACCCATATTCCCAACCCACTAGTGGGGCCCACTCTCTTTCCAACCAAAAAAATATATATTATACCATCATATCATCTAAAAATCATAAAACACTCAACTTCTACTCATCATTCCAAACTTCAATACAATCACATCACAACAACTACCCACTTTTTCAAATTTCAATACAATCATATCACAATAATTACACACTTTTTCAAATTTCAATACAATCACATCACACAAACCCTCCCAACCCTTAACCCACCAACCAAACACACAAACACAAAAACGGGTTATCCTCCCTTGGATAACCCACGAACCAAACGCACCCTTAAGATGTCATTAACCCTTAATGGGCGTAAGGTTGCAAAAGTCGGTAGTCGGTACTCGGTCGGTTGGGTCACTGACTAAGGATTAGTCGGCAGTCGGACGACTAATCGAATTTAGTCGGTCTTTAATCGGCTTTGAATTTTATGATTATTTTAAATATGTAACTCATTTTTATACATATATTTACATATATTTTGTACAATTTTATACTATCATAATTAAATAAAAAAAGTAATTGAATTTAAATAAAACACCGAGCATATTATGTTGGGAAAATAAGAAGACTTGTTTATTCCATCCGCCCTAGGCTCTCTTATATAGGAGAGCATCCTATGGGTAAAATACATAAAGAGTCCAACAGAAAATAAAAATATAAGAAAGAGTACAGAAGTGAATAATATATCTCTACACTCCCCCTCAAGGTAGAGCATAGATATCAATCATGCTCAGCTTGGACGAACACTTCTGTAACGACCCTCGAAGTAACGCCTTGGTAAAAATATCTGCTGTTTGATCCTCTGAGCTAACATGGGATGTAACAATAAACCCCTTCTGAATCATGTCACGTATGAAGTGACAATCAACCTCAATGTGCTTGGTTCGTTCATGAGATGCTGGATTATTTGCAATGAATAGAGCCGCCTGATTGTCACATTCTAGAGCTATATGAAGCGAGACTTCTATATATAGATCTGCAAGCACAGCTTTTACCCACATCATTTCTATACTAACTTGGGCCATAGCCCTATATTCAGACTCAGCACCGGACCTTGCTACAACCGTTTGCTTCTTGCTTCTCCATGAGATTAGAGAATCTCCAACATACACAGCAAACCCAGTGGTGGACTTCCTATCCTTGGGGCATCCTGCGTAATCTGCATATGCACAAGCTGATATAGTAACCTCCTTGCCTTTCTTAAATAGCAAACCCGCACCTGGAGATGACTTAAGGTACCTGAGTATCATATGTATAACATCCATGTGTACCTGACGTGGTTGCTCCATAAACTGGCTCGCTCGACTCACAACAAAGGAGATATCGGGCTTGGTAATAGTAACATCGAGAAGTTTGCCCACCAGTTCTCTGTATCTCATACTGGGATCCATAGGTGTAGTGGCAGGTCGGCAACCAAGCATTCCTGTTTCACTTAACAGGTCAGTGACATATTTCCTCTGGGTCATTACCATCCCATGAGGATTTCTGGCAAACTCCAGTCCCAGAAAGTATCTAAGAACCCCAAGGTCCTTGGTGACGAATTCACGACCCAGCATTCCTTTTTCCCCATGGATTCCCTGTTCATCATCTCCTGTAATCAGAATATCGTCTACATACACCATAATAGCAATGATACCTCTGGGTGTCTTCTGTACGAACAAGGAATGATCAGCATTAGAACGTCTATACCCCTGTTTCTCAAACAAGTCTGAGAGCTTATGAAACCAAGCTCCGGAGCTCTGCTTAAGGCCATAGATAGCCTTATCAAGTCTGCACACCGTAGGACACTCCCCCTCAATAGCAAAATCAGGTGGCTGTTGCATGTAGACTTCCTCCTGTAAGTCACCGTATAGGAATGCATTCTTCACATCTAACTGGTATAGAGGCCAATCACGAGTAACTGCAACAGAAAGGAGGATCCGTAAGGTGGAATGGCGAGCAACCGGCGAGAATGTATCAAGATAGTCCACCCCATAAGTCTAGGTGAAGCCACAGGCAATAAGGCGATCCTTGTATCGGCCAATGCTGCCATCTGCATTCTGCTTAACTGTGAAGACCCACTTGCAACTAACTGTAGACACATCAGCAGATGCAGGAACAAGGCTCCAGGTGCCTCTGGACTGAAGAGCAGCCATTTCTTCTTCCATAGCCAAGCGCCATCGACTATCTTTCAGTGCATCTTGATAATTCCGTGGAATATCCACTGCTGACAACGTAATGACAAAGTTCCCGAATTCTCCAGTGAGGTTGTTAAACGATACATAAGATGCTATAGGATATGACGCGCAGCTGCGCTTCTGCTTCCGTAGAGCAATAGGTACATCTAAATCATCTGTCTCCTCAGCTGGCCTCTGTAACACATCCTGCTCAGGAAAATCATTAGATCCATCAATAGTAATATTTTCAGAACATACCTCAGGCGAGCTAGATGATGAGCGGTGACCATGAGCAGAAGCAAGCCTACGGGTATAGTGGAATTGCAGTGGTGAAACGGGCACAGTGACAAAAGGTATAGGAGATGATAGCGGTTCTGGTGGTGGTGGCGGTGGCGGCGGCATGTATATAGCATCAATAGTGTCAGAGGGAACCAGCTGATCACCTGTAGATGAGAAATATAACAGATTCGAAAAAGGTGACATTAGCACTGACTAAATACCTCCTGCGCAATAGATCATAACACTTGTACCCCTTCTGTGTTCTGGAGTACCCAACAAAGACACACTTGACAGCCCTAGGAGAGAGCTTGTCAGTCCCGAGAGACAGTTGGTGGACAAAGGCTACCGAGCCAAACACACGAGGAGTAAGAGAGAACAATTCTTTGTCAGGGAAAATAAGAGAGTCGAATCTCCTCACCTAAGACATATGATGGCATTCGATTAATAAGATAGCATGCCGTAAGAACAGCATCACCCTCGAAAGAATGAGGGCCATGACTCTGTATAAGAAGCGACCTGGTGACATCGAGTAAATGACGATGTTTTCTTTCAGCAAACCCATTCTGTTGGGAAGTATAGGCACATGATGTTTGGTGGATAATCCCTTGAGATGAAAAATAACTGGATAGAGTATGAGTACATAATTCCAAGGCATTATCACTTCTCACAATCTTAACAGATGCAGAAAAAACATTACGAACTTCATTAATAAAATTGATGATAATATTCCCCGCTTCAGATTTATTCTTTAACAGAAATACCCACGACACACGAGAGAAATCATCCACAATGACTATATAAAATCTGTGTCCTTGATGATCGAGAACACGACTAGGACCCTAGATATCGACATGAAATAACTCAAAATTGGAGGTACTACTCCGACACTGACGAGTGGGAAAAGTAGACCGATGATGTTTTCCCAACTGACAAGTCTCACATTGAATGGACGTGTGAGGTGAAACCTGAGGTAACACATGATGCAACTTCTGAAGCGGTAGATGTCCAAAACGCAGGTGCCACAATAATGGGGAGATAGGTCCAACGGGTAGAGTTGATGTTCCAGCATAAGGAGTCCGACTAAGGCGATAGAGGCCGCCTTGCTCATAGCCACGCCCAATCACGTTGCCCGTAAGGATGTCCTGAAAAACAAGAGAGGATGGATAAAAAATTGCTCGACAATGTAAATCCTTTGTAAGTTGGCTAATGGACAACAAATTCATCGAAAAATCAGGTGCATGTAACACGTTCTTGAGATGCATGGATGGTGTCAATCTAATCTCCCCCTGTCCAGTAATCGGTGAATGTGCTCCATTAGCAATAACCACTGTACGGCCTGGAGAAACCTGTCTGTATCCTATAAGTAGACCTTGGTCACCACACAGATGATGTGTGGCACCAGAGTCCATAATCCACTCTAAAGTATCTGCTCCACTACTGCTAGTGAATGCATAGGTGCTACCTGACGTACTGGTGGATGCAGATGCGGAGGCAGCAACGTCGGCGTGACTCTCAGAAGTAGATGCTGTTGCAGCGGAACCAGATGGAGGAATAATGCCCCTCAGACGGGCCACAAGATCATCAAAGCGCTGATCCATAGATGATGCGGATGGGGGCTCGATCTGTTCAGCGACTCGTGCAGAAGCCGGAAATCCATGCTTAGAATAGCATGTGTCTTCGGTATGTCCAGAACGACGGTAAAACCTACATGATGGCCGAACACGGCCTCCTCTATCACGAGGTCCACGGCCACGGAACTGATGATGACCTCCTCGACCTCGATTTGCTGCCATGGATGAGGCTGTCGGATTCGTAGCAGACGAGGGAACAGTGATCTGACTCAGCCTATGAAATGCCTCCTCCATAGGAGGAATATTAGAGTCCGCCAAGATATGGGAACGTGCTGCCTCGTACTCAGGATCAAGGGCAGCAAGAAAAACACCTACCATAGTGGCATTCTTTTTTTTTTTGAAATCCAGAAGCAAGGGAGATACACTCGACGGTGCACTCCTCAAAAATCTTATTCAATAAAAGAAGGGAACAGGGAGGACAACAAAAAGAAAAGCAACAAAAACCACACTACAAAGTCAGTACGACGCTCAATCCCTCACCAGGTGTTTTGCAAAAGCACCCACATTCTCCTTGTAGAACCTTTAGCCCGAGAACAATAGGTCATTTCTCCCCCGCCAAACCGCACATAGTACGGCAACCGGAAATAGCACCTCCAGCCTCGACCTCCCCTTATTGGCCCGAAGCGAAGACCAGAACGATTGGAGGTCAATAGCGCAACACCAACCCAAATCAACCCCCTGCCAAATCTCAACCACCTTGGGGCATAAAAAAATAGTTGCTCCACAGACTCAACTGCCGCATCGCAAAGAAGACATCTATCGGAAATCACGCCTAAGAGCCGGGCACAACGGTCTCTCGTCATCAACCTCTTCCTCCTCAGCAGCCATAAAAAGAAGCCAACTCGCTCCGGAAGCTTCAGAGCCCATAGAAAGGCACAATCAAGAGTGATACTCTCCGACAGCGACGGTGGCGGCCTAGAGATAGTGCCAAAGGCCTTCTTGACCGTGAAAGGGGACTCCCTCCAGCACCAGTGATCACGCCCCCCAGGAGGGCGCCCAACCTCCCGCACCGCCTCGATCAATGCCAAGAATTCCTTCAGCCTCTGATCCGAGAAATTCGCTGTGAAAGATGGACACCAAATCCCATCCAACCAGCAAGCTGCAACCGAACATGATTTATCTTCAGCCAACGCAAATAACCGCCGGAAGCGGGAGCAGAGGCCCCCCCTGCCCAATCGTCCGCCCAGAAGGAGGACTCCCCCCACCAAGCACCGGCCTGAAAAGCTCAACATTCTTCAAGAACACCTCCACCACCCCCTCCAAAACATGGCGGGGGAAGCAATACGGCAGATCTGCGACGGCAAACCTCCCACCACATCATAAATCCTCCGCACGGCATTGAGGCAGAGATCCTTCCCTGGCCCCCAAATCCTGCACGCCCACTTAAGGAGCAAGGCCTCGTTCATATGTGCGAGCGACTTGACCCCCAACCCCCCTTGCTCCTTCCTGTAAGTAATATCTTCCCACCTAACCAAGTGAATCCCCCTCGCCCCTCCCCTCGCTTCGCCCACGAGAAGGCGCGCATATGCTTCTCCAGCCGAGCCTTGATCCCCTTGGGCATCTTATGGTTGGAAAAAAAATAAATCGGAATCGCCGAAAGGACCGCCTTAAGTAAAACAAGCCTGCCACCTCTCGATAAAATCGCGGACTTCCAGCCCGCCAATCTCGCCTCCACTTTCTCCACAACCCTCAGCCAGTCCCCCATCCGCGTCCTCCCCACGTTCAAGGGCATCCCCAAATAATCCATCGGCAACGAAGAGCATGCAGACCCCAGAGCCACCGCATATTCATCACGGTCCAGGACCGCAGGGCCGAAGGGCACGAACATGGACTTGGCCTCGTTCTTGACTAACCTAGACAGCTCGCCGAAGACCTCCAGAGCCACGACCATACCCCTCGCCTCCGCCACACCCCCTCCAAGAGAAACAACGTATCGTCCGCGTATTGCACGATAGGAATATGCACATCCCCCCTGGAAAAGCCCCGCGAGAGGCCACTGTCAACCATATTAGCCGCAAAGTCAGAGAGAACATCAGCCGCCAGAATAAAGATCAAAGGTGCAAGAGGGCAGCCCTGGCGAACCCCCTCCGCAGCTGGATCCAGCCCCCCTCTGGACGACCGTTGACCAAGATAGACAGCGAGGCGGTGGTGATACAACGCCTCACCCACGTTATCCACAACTCCGAGAACCCCTTCCTCCTAAGCACCGACCCGAGAGACCTCCAATCAAGGCAGTCGTAGGCCTTTCTGAAGTCCACTTTCCACAAGATGCCACACACCTCCCTCCTTTTCCAATCCGCAATGACCTCCGACGCAAGCATGAGACAATCAGCAATATGCCGCCCCGGGATGAAGGCCGATTGCGACGGGGAGATAACACCGCTAATAATGCCAGACAACCGAGTAGCGAGTACCTTCGCAATAATGAGATAAATGGCGTTTGAGACCGCAATAGGGAGAAAGTCCTCAATGGAGACCGGCGCCGACGACTTCGGCAACAAAATAATGAGAGCGCGATTGATCTTGTCGAAGCCTGCGTTCCCCTGACAGAACTCCAGAGCCACCTCAAGCACCTCGTGGCCCACGAGATCCCAAAAATCCTTGTAAAACGCGACTGGGAACCCATCCGGGCCAGGAGCCGCATCAGCATTTAGCTCCTACACCGCATCCTTAAGTTCCTCCAAGGACCAGTCACGAATAAGGCAGTCAACCTGATCGTTCGCCACCAGACGCGTGCCCGATCCCAACCACCTCCACAGCCTCGGGATAGTCGAAGACGACACACCCTTGAAGTGCTCCGCAATAGCCCTCCCCATCTCTCTATTTCCCTCCACGCGAGTCCCCCCAATGACGATGGACCGCATCGCATTCGCCCTGCGTCTCCCACTAGCCACACAATGAAAGAAGGAGGTATTCGCGTCCCCCTCCCTAAGCCACATGCTCCTCGAGCGTTGCCTCCATTCCGTCACGCGCTTCTTATCCTCCCGAGCAACTACCAACTGGGCAACAGTGCGATCGACAAGCTCCAGCTCCGAGAGATCCCTGGTGTCCCCAAGCGCGTCGAGACGCCGAATAGTCTCCTCCGTGTCCCACCCTTGCCGCACATCTAGCCGCTCTAGACTCCCTCTTGAAGGCAGCTAACCAGACCCGTAGCGAATCAAGCTTCTGAGCAAAACGAGATGCCGCGGACCCCAAAACGACCGCCTCCGACCAATGCGTTTCCACCAGGCCCCTAAAATTTTCCTCTAACAGCCAACACTTCTCATATCTGAACAACCCCTGCTGCTCCGTCGCCTCCCCCGAGAATCAAATGATTGGGTTATGATCCAAGCACCCTCGCGGCTTCACCTCCACCAAGGCAAGATCAAAGGCCTCCAAAAGCTTGCTGGAAGCAAGGGACCGATCCAGACGCGACCGAGATTTGGAGCTCCTCCAAGTATACGCGGTGTCCACCGCATCCAACACCTCGAGACCCAAAGAATCCACAGTGTCCGCGAAGGCGAGCGAGCCCGTGTCCTGGCCACCCCTGCCCCCAGGTCTGTCCGACGAAAACAGGGTAACGTTGAAATCTCCCCCGATCAGCCAAGGACCACCACCCACGGTCCTACCTACCTCCAAAAGATCATCCCAAAGCTCCACCCGCGCCGCCCCACAGCACGGACCGTAAACACAGGAAACCGCCAACCGCACGGAGGGAACAGAACAAATAAGCACCACCATCAATACGTGCATCCCACGGCTCACCGATCCCAAAGAAAAACACGATGACCTCCACGCCACCAGCAAACCGCCCGCGGACCCCACCGCGTCAAGAGCACAGAACTGATCCAGGGCGCCCGCTTCAAAGGACCTCCAAACGTCATCCACCATAGATTGTAGCTTCGTCTCCTGAAACATGACGATGTCGCAACCCCATTCAATACACCTGGATCCCACAGTTCTCCGCTTATCCGGGTCTCCAAGGCCACAAACATTCCAAGAGAGAACTTTCATTTGGAAACTTCAGAGCTTCCCATAATCCTGACCACTCCCGCACGCAACAAGCTTCTTCAACGGTGGACACGGTCCTTCCTCCGGTCGCGCCGACCTGGCTCTGTTCCTCCTTCTGTACCTTTTGCCACTCCTCCTGTCGGCTGCCCCCTCGCCACAGCCGGGGTCAGAAACCACCAAATCAAAGCCACCCGCATCGCCCCGTTCGATGCCACCGGTAGAGGAGAGGCCGGTGTCCGACGAAGAGGGCGCAGCAACCACCCCTGCCGCAGGCTGAGCCCAAGGACCCCCCACCGCCGGGCTCTGTGAGAGTAAAGAGACGGTGATCATCTTCGAAGCATCCCCCTGCGTGCCAAGGACCTCCCAGGATGGAATAAAGCATTTCGCAGAGCTGCCGGATGACGTAACAGGAACATGCAGCACAGGATCCGGCCACGCTCATTCGCGACCTGAATCACAAAGAGACTCCATACCCGCCTTAGTAGACGAACCAATAAACGGACCTTGTAGACAGTCCAAGTCTTCAAACCGCAACTTTGAATCCGCGACCGCGACCGGCTCCAACACAGAAGCCGAAACACCAGGGGGATGTGCGGCCACGTCACCATGCAAAAAGAATAATCCTGACGGCACGAACAAAGTCGAAGAGTGGTTAACGAACAACCACACGTAAGGAAGAGGAAGATCCGTTCCCCCAAGGGGACCCCTCGGAAACCCAACCGCCAGCTCGCCAACCGAAGCGTCCCCGGACCCTCCTCCGACCTCCGCCGCCAGGACCGCCGGAGATGGAGGGGGAACCTCAATCAACAACTCCATAGCAAAAGAAAAGCAACCGATTTCCACCTCCGCGAAGAAGCTTCTCTCCACGATACTATCGAAGAATCTCTTGCTGCATTCGAACAGGATCCGCATGTCTTCCACAGGCGACCCAGGTCGGAGACCGTCGTCCAACACCTCCCTGACCGAACCCCACCTCCGCAGATTCTTCCTCAAACAACCAAGCAACCGCGACAGGAATGGGACGCCCTTAACTCTCGCCACGCACACTTCAACCTCCGAACAAACCCCATCCGCGTACCGAAAACGTCTCCAGCAGACGTTCGCTACATCTCCATTGCGAAGCAAACGATCCCTCTGGTCAGGCGACAAGCCACACACGCAGCACCTCGTTGCACTCAGCTTCACAACATCACTGATGCGGATTGATTTTGGCGCGGCGGTAGTGATTTATTTGAACGGTGGATTTTTGGTGGGAGAAGAAATTAGAGGGGAGAAGAGAAGAAGGCGCGCCTGTTGCGCGAGAGTTGGGGAGGAAGAAACGTGAAGACCACGTTGAGAGAGGAGAGAAAATAGAGAGAGGGAGATAAAATCTCAATTTGATTATCAACTGAACTGATTACATAAGTAGTCTATCATCCCTTTATATAGGAGGGATGAGATTACAAAAATAGAAAAACAACTAATTATCCTAAATTGACTCTAACTAAGTAACCGACTAATTTCGAAATTCAAATCTATAATTAATTATTTGAGATCACTGGCGATCTCGTTTATTTAATTAAAAATACGACAACTCATAACTAATTATTTGAAATCACAGGCGATCTCATTTATTTAATTAAAAATACGACAACTCAAATAAACGTAAATAAAATTGACAGATACAAATTTAAATAAATGCAGCCCTATATTTCCTTTTTACGCTGAGCGACTCTCCTCCGCTTTTAAAAATTCATCTCCCGACGAATTGCTGGATCTACAGGCTTGGAGGTTGAATCCGCGTTCTCAGTCATTCCCTGGAAGAATTGGTGTGGAGCGAATGGCGGAATCCACACGCGGACGTTGGTGACGTGGCCTTCGTGGTGGAAGAACATGTGTGGCGCAAATGGCGGTGTCTTCATGAATCTGGTCTCCTCATTGTGATGATTGAAAAATTGGTGAGGCGTGAACAACATGGCTTTTGGAGGATTCATGGCAAAGCAGTAGCACAATGAAAGGAGAGGAAGAGATGTGGCCAATGAATGGAGCCATGGGTGGTCCTAGTCCTAATAGGATAAGGAAGTCTCCCAAATTTCCTTCTTTCAGCACTTCTTTTAAAATATTTCCGCTCCAGGGGGTTGAAGTGTAAATTTTCTACCTCTTCGCTTGAAATATCCCTCCTTAATTTACCACCAACTCCAACCTTTAAATAAAAAGGTTTTTGTGGGGGTAAGTTTTTGCAAATTTGCCCAATCAAACAACCATCCCAAAAATTACGAGATGTACCCTTTGTTTGAGGGCCGGCTTCCTTTCGTGAGGGAACCCGTATTAGGGTTTGTCTTTTCCAGGGGTAACAGCGGCGACGGTTCCACAAGGCCAAGCTGGACAGTGGATGGGAGCTCAGGTGGGGAATGCGGTGGCGACGCGGTGGCGGCAACAAGGGGCAGCAACGAGGGGAGATGCGGCGAGGGAGGGGTGGCGAGAGTCGGGGTAAAGTGGTGAGAGGGGAAAGGGATAAGCGGGAGCGGAAGGGGTACGCGGGGAGATGATGCGTGTTGGGGTGGGGTGACAGTCTGGAAGGGTCCGGTTGTGGAGGTTGGAGGGTTGGCGAATGAGAGTTGGCGTACGAGAGGGTCGAGGGCTTGGAGAGAATAGGTTGGGGTTTTACAGAGGTCGCGGCGGCCGAATGATGCGGTGTTGACTGGTGGGGCTGGAATTGGGGGTTCGGGCCCGGTGGGGGGTAGTTGAGGGAGGTTCGGAGGCGTGCATTTTGGAGCGAGTAGCACAGGGGCGAGAAGGGTAGCGAGATTTACTGGAGGTGCTGCAATGGGGGGTTTCGCAGCAGGGGATACGAGGTCAGGGATGGAAGCGGGGTTGGGTGGTGGTGCAGGGGGTGCTGTGGGTACGAGTGCCCTGACGGGCATTGGAGGGGGTGCCACGGTTACTGAAGGAGCGGGGGCGGGGGCTGGGGCTGGGACAGGGGTTGCAGGTGCAACGGGAGGGGGCACGAGTGCAGCGGGTGGGGCGTAGCTCGATTTCGGGGGGTTCTGTAGGTCTGAAAATACCTGGACAGCAAGTATTTCGCCGTTTTTTCCTTTTGGAATGGCCTGGACAACGATCGAATCTTCCTCCGCAGCGGGGTTTTCTTCTCAAAACTCTGGACAGCGGCTTCGGTGGTTGGAGGCTTTGATTGGGCGGCGAGTAGGGTCCCGAAATTGGCCATAATATCTCGTCATTTGGACTGGAAGTCTTGACATTTGGACTGGAGGTCACGCAGTTCGTCCATCATCTCCTTGTTGTAGGCGTCGTTGGCTCGTCGTTTTCGTTCCGATGAACGATAGTCCTTCGATACATGCCGATGCGAACGTCTGGACGGATCGTCAGATCGTGAGGACGATCTGTCGGCCATGCTCTGATACCAAATTACGCGGATTGATTTTGGCGCGGCGGTAGTGATTTATTTGAACGGTGGATTTTTGGTGGGAGAAGAAATTAGAGGGGAGAAGAGAAGAAGGCACGCCTGTTGCGCGAGACTTGGGGAGGAAGAAACGTGAAGACCACGTTGAGAGAGGAGAGAAAATAGAGAGAGGGAGATAAAATCTCAATTTGATTATCAACTGAACTGATTACATAAGTAGTCTATCATCCCTTTATATAGGAGGGATGCGATTACAAAAATAGAAAATCAACTAAGTATCCTAAATTGACTCTAACTAATTAACCGACTAATTTCGAAATTCAAATCTATAACTAATATTTGAGATCACAGGTGATCTCGTTTATTTAATTAAAAATATGACAACTCAAATAAACGTAAATAAAATTGACAGATAAAAATTTAAATAAATGCAGCCCTATATTTCCTTTTTACGCTGCATCAATCACCACCAAGCTTGCGCCCAAGAACCCACGAATGTGGGGCAGGACCACATCCATATCGATCAGGCCCCTTACAACAAAACCGAGCAGCGCATGCACGCCCACTCCCCGAGCAACCGCTCCCTCCTGGTTCACGCTCTTCGATCGCTTCCCCCTTGCATGTTGCACCTTCCTTCACGCACCCCACGACCAGCCGAGGTAGAGGAAGCACGACCGGCTCCCAAGGAGTAACCACGTACCCAACGAGACGCCATGCATGAAGCCTGACGATGACCCACCCGCCCACAAGAGTAGCACCTAGGGGGGGAAGGACAGAGCGAGGCCACATGCCCCCTCTCCCCGCAACTAAAACACCTTCGACCAGGCTTCCTGTGCGAGACCGAAGTCCACCCATCGCCACCTTCCTTCAATGGACCCCCTTCGCGCACGACACCTCGCTCCCCCTCCCCTCCTCGGTCGACCACCGCCTTCCCTTTCGCACTCGCACTCGTCACTTTCACTTTCGCACTCGCCACCTTTGCACTCGCCATCCGCTCTAATAATTGTCCAACCATAGTGGCATTCTGATAAGTCTTCTGTTGCTCTAGAGTGGCTGTGAGAGGCATGAAGCTATAAAGCTTCTCAAACATTCCACGTAAAGTCGTATACAAAGAGTGTAGAGGCCGTCCATTCTGCTTGATAGTAAATGTCATGCTGGAGTTGCAGAATCTTCGTCTCATTCTTGGCCTGAGAATATGTAGCAGCCAAAATATCCCACATTGCTTTTGCAGTGGGATGATTAAGAATATCATTGGCAATCTCAATTGCCAGGGTTCCAGATAGCCAAACCTTGGCGTATGCATCATCTGCCTCCCATGAGGCATTGACCCCAGTCTTCTCAGCAGGCTCTTCTTTAGTAAGAATGTGTTTCTTACCGGTTGACTTCATCATACTCATGAACTGCATTGCCCACAGTTCATAATTTGAACCATCCATCTTCACAATCGGCGCTGGACCTCTAAAGGCGCCTATAGACGGGATGTCTGCCTTGCTCTCTGACATAGTGATTACAGAAGACTGGAGTAGTAGACTGAAGGTATGATCGTCTACACGGACATTAAAGGGTTTAGTTGCATGTGTAGACTCAAGCAACCAAACCCATTACTTTGGAGAAGAGCGCGCGGAACGAGTTCTCAGGTCACACACACGCACTTGACTTAGGGTTTCGCGTGCACGAAGTCGAGACCTTTAGAAGGTCACGCGCGGGGGACGCACGCTGAGCACGCGAAGATCGCGCGCACAGATCTCGCGCACGCACAGGAGCACAATCTTGCGCGCACACAGATCGTTACCTGCGCGCACACACAAAAGCGCACGCACAGGAGCGCACACACAGGAGCGCACGCACAGGAGTGTCGATCGTCACCTGCGCGAGCGCACACACAACGCCAATCGCCGCACGCAAGCGCGCAACATGCACAACACGTGAAGCGCGGATTCACGTGAGATCGACGGTGACGGCGAAGGGGAGGCGTTGAGATCGGAGGCGGCGCGCGGAGGCGCGAGGGAGACGTGCGGAGAAGGCGCGCGATGCAGGAGGGCTCGAAGGTGGGGCTAGGGTTAGGGTTTGGCTCGAGAACTCCGGTCTAGGATCGTCGCTCTGATACCATGTTGGGAAAATAAGAAGACTTGTTTATTCCATCCTCCCTAGGCTCTCTTACAGAGGAGAGCAGCCTATGGGTAAAATACATAAAGAGTCCAACATAAAATAAAAATATAAGAAAGAGTACATAAGTGAATAATATATCTCTACATATTATAATAAGTTTGCTTATAAAAAAAGCAAAACATATAATAATATGGTATCTCCAATCAAAAAATTGGTCGACTAGTATACCTAGTCAGAATTAGTCGGTACTCGGTCGGCCACCCCATTGACTAGACTAGTCGGACCTACTAGTCGGGCCAGTCGGGTGACTTTTACAACCCCGAATGGTCGTCATTAAGACTAAGTAAACACGATTAAAGAAACTAATGATGGATTGAGAATCATTAATGACCAGCGAACACTAATTAATGGTTAGATTAAGTTAAGCATAAATCGCGAAGGTCAAATCGCGATTAGTAAAAGTTAATCACGATTAGCGCAAATTAAGCATCATTAGCGAATCTAGAATCTTTTGGATCGTTCTAACTTAATCCCTAAGTTTCGGATAAGCTTTGGCGAAAATCATGAGCTGCTAACCACAATTAAGGATTAACCCATGGTTTACTAACCATGGTTAATGGTCTTCTGAAACCTATAAATAACCCCCCTATCCATTCGTTCTTTACGATTTCTACTACCACGCTACCCCAAGGGCTAAGGGCGAGAGGTCAGGAGGAGGGGTGGGAGGCGGGGAAGGAGCACTAGCGAAGTGCTGTTGGGAGGACGCGTAGGAGGAAGGTACGACCCTCTCCTAGTTGGCTTCGTAAGTAAGCTCTAACTTGAGATATGTTTTCGATTCATCTCCCTTTTCCAGCTTAGTTTTCGATTCATCTTCCTTTCTGATTCATTTTCTGTTGTGGTTCAAGGAGATATCTGTGTAACACCTTACTTGGTGCGGACGGCTATGCATGTCAGTGAACCTTTTGATTCGTCATACCTTCACTCACCTAAGATGCGTGGTGTCTACTGGTTCCTCATCGCTTATCTTTCTATTATATTCTTTCTTTTTTGCTTTTATATTTGTTTTGATGGAGAACTCTATGTAATACCCTACTTAGGTGTGGACGACTATGCACGTCAGTGAACCCTGCGATTCGTCACACCTTCACTCATCTAAGACGCGTGGTGTCTACCGATTTTCCATCACTTGCAGTTTTATTACATTCTTTCAGTTTCGTGGTTTTCCTCTTGGTGATTTATAGAGGAAACTCTTTCCATTTTTCTTTTGAAATATGTCCCGATATAAGAGAAAATTCTGCCTATATTTTTCTAGAAATATGTCTCAATATAATGGGAAATTTTGCCGAAATTTTCCTAGAAATATGTCCCAATATAAGGGGAAATTCTGTCGAAATTTTCCTAGAAATATCACCCCATATAAGGGGAAGCTTTGCTGAAATTTCGAGAGAAAACATGTTCTTCGCGTTCTTTATGTTCTTCGTGTGTTCTTCACGTTCCTCATGTTTTCGTTCGTTTTTCGCGTTCTTGACACACTCTTAGTGTTCCTGATATGAAATGAAATTCAATTGTTTCAGGAGCCGTAAATCATCCTTTCTAAAAGTAAATCCCGATAAAGCACTACTTATATGAGAGAGAAAGAGAGAGAGAGCTCGATTAGGTAACGAAATCCTTCTTTTTGCTGTTGGGTTTTCATACGATATAATTGAAATTCCTGATTTTATGTTCTTCGCTATGAATAACCCTAATTTGATTATTTTTTGAGAAAATATGGAAAGTTGCTTTGTAATTCCCACTAAAATAATGTCTAAGCATCGAATAGATGCAATAGCTCGGAAAGTTAGAGTTTGAGAGTTAAAATATAGACAAATATAAGTATATATACATATATGCAAGTCTATACTCAGTGTTGATGAATATGAACATCAAAGGCTTAACGAAAGAATTACATCATGAGAGTTTATGTGTATTGAAAAGGATCCTGAAAGGATCGTTTGTTACGTTAAGAATGACTTGGAGTAGATACTACATGTCGGGTATGCAACCTGTATGTTTGTCAGAAGGTCATTCGTATTGGCAGGCCAAACTTAGGTGGTACACGATTGCCTGGATATGTAGAGCACACGAAATAAATTATTTGCAACGCGTGGTACTCGGATGCCATTAGGAGCATTGGCTGACTGAAGATGTGATCGTGCCATGTAGAGGCACGGGTGGTTGGATAGCGGCTGAGTCACGATAACATATATTCAAAGCCTCTAGTTTATGTGATTAAAGGTTAGCCTGAGGTTCTAAGCAACTGGGTCCTCGAGGACGGTGTGCTCATTTGTTTGCCAGGCTGTTTGTTTGAGATCCTGAATAATAAAAGAAAAGGAAATTGTCAGAGTAGTATTGGAGGATTGGTTGAGGCGACGCGCGGCGGTATAAGTTCACTAGATCAACGTAATCTCCAATTTTGAAGTGTCTACAGTTTCGGAGTCCATAAATGGTGAGGTTTTCCTGGGACTAATCACTGACATGGAATAGAAGGAATAAGACTTAAACTAATGGGAAGAAATTAAACTTCCTGGTTTAATAAGTTTTGCTAAACTATATCATTTGTTCACTTTTCTCTTCTTCATTACTTAACATTCGTTATTGTTATCTATGATTTATGGGAAACCCAACAAGTGTCAGTGAGTTATCGCAAAGACTTTAATAATCCAATCAGCTATCCTAATAGCCATCCAACTAGCCACAATAACTTTACTCTATAAGGTAGTTGGTAGTCTTTTTTTATATTTCCTTTCAGCTGATGTAAATGTAAATGGCTATAGTGGGACAATGTATTATGTAAGATTTATTTTGTGAATGGAAAAGAATTAAATACTTCTTTTCGAGTATTTTTAATTGCAGTCTGTTTCTGAATGTTAGTTGTGATTGATGAATTAATTATTGCTGAGTAACCAGATCCGGATATGGGAGGATCCGACGATCCAGAATTAGGGTCGTGACAGTTTGGTATCAAAGCTCGGTTACTTCAGTAATTTAGTCAGTAGTTGACAACTATGAGCGGTATTTAGAAACTAAGTTGTCTTAAGATCCTTTGATCTTAATAAGTGACTGCAATACCATTCACAAGTCATTGTCCCTTATGCACATCATGCTAAAACGTATATGATCTAACCTTTGGCCTTGATTCATCACAGGATCTTGGCAGATCAATATATGTCTAGGCAATTAGCGACTATGATGACAATGCTCCAAGATATGGAGCAAAAGCAGCAAGTATTGGAGGAGAGACTCAATGCATAAGCTAAGAGACCTGAGGGTGAGGCATCCAAACCTATGGATGTTAGAGTTGATGGTTCTATCTACTTTTCTGAGGAAGAATCTAGTTACCATCCTTCTACTGAGTCTGCTCCTACCCCAGCTGAAGGAACAATGGAGAGAGCTATTCTTAGACACAAATTACTGGATGACTGCCGAAAGGGAATGATTCCTCGATTCAAAGGAATAGAAACACCTGTTGAGATAGAACTTTGGCTTGATGATGTCAGTAAGATGTTGGGAATAATACATGCACCATCAGACACTTGGGTGCAATTTGCTGATTACTCCCTAGAGACTACGTAAGACGATGGTGGAGATCAATTTCCAAGAAATTACTAGATCCCGTTCCATGGGATATCTTTAAAGAAATGTTCTGAGATCACTTCTGTCCCTCCCATTGGGAAGAACTGAAGATGAGGGAGTTGGCTTCTCTGACCCAGAGTTTCAAGAATGTACGAGATTATCATATTCACTTTACGGAGCTACTATGTTACTCTCCAGCTCTAGAAGCTTCACCACAGGAGCGTTTTACCAAATTTGTTAGCGGGCTTTAGGGAAATCTTAGAGAAAAGTTTGCAGGTTTTAGAGCTGCCACTATAGATGAAGTTATGGACATCACCTCTCCTATTGAGATAGAAATGGATGACAACCACCAAAGAAGAAGCTTTCACTTTACTGGTGGACCATATGAACGTAAGGCGAATTATAACCGCAGAGACCGTCGTTATCATCCAGTTGGCTCTAGTACAAGGTCACCACTGACCTGGGGTCGAGAATTATCAAGAAGAGGGTTCTTCTCTAGACCTCCACTATATCCTCGTGACTCAGCAGCATGAGCTAGTACCTCTGTGGTTGGGTCTTCAACTCAGACATGAACACGCGCATGTTTACTGTCATCAGGAAGGCCACATCAAGAAAGACTGTCCAAAGTTGAGAGGTTGGGGGTTTAAATCAACTCCAATTAACAGTGTAACTTCCATCCCGAGCAATGTAGTAACATGCAGAGGAAAGCAGGGTAGAGGCCAGGGCTCACAAGAACCGTCTCCTAGTAACAACCACCACAAAGCGTTGCGGGTTCTAGCTTTCCTATTCCTAATGGCCAGCTCAATGCAATCCCTGAAGAGCAAGCTTATAATTCAGGCATGGTCATACGAGGTACCGTTATTATTCATGATTTTTTAGTACATGTCTTGTTTGATTCTGGTGCTTCAGATTCATTTATTGTTCAACGGTTAGATACCAATAGAAGTACAACAATCCTATCTGATTAAGGGACTAGGAGGTTAAGTATTTATAATCCAACAAATCCTGGATAATTATGTAATACTTATAGTAGGACATCTGTTACCTGTTTCACTACTAGTAATTGAAATGGATGACTTTGTTCTCATCGTGGTGATGGACTGGTTAGAAAGGCATCATGCATGCCTTGATTGTTTTCAGAAGACTAACTCTTTACCTTCCTAACTCGATAGAGTTCCAGTTCATTGGAAAGATATCCGATGATAATGTCGAATACATCTCTACTTTGAAGGCACACGAATTGTTAGAGCAATGGTGCCAAGGTTATTTAGCCTATGTAACCACTATATCAAGGTCGGATTGAATGATAGAGGATGTACCTATAGTGTATGAGTTTTCTGATGTATTTTCAGAGGAACTACCTGGATTACCACCTGAGCGAGAGATTGAATTTGAAATCTCTCTCACACCTGATACTCAACCTATCTCTATCCTTCAATATAAGTTGGGACCAGCTGAGTTACGGGAGTTAAAAGTACAGTTACAAGAACTATTAGATAAATGATTCATTCGTCCAGGTACTTCACCATGGGGAGCATCTATCTTGTTAATGAGGAAAAAGGATGGGTCAATGCGGTTGTGCATTGACTATAGACAGCTAAACAAGAAGACAGTAAAGAACAAGTATCCTCTGTCAAGAATAGATGATCTCTTTGACCAGTTGCAGGGTTCAACTGTGTATTCCAAGATTGACTTAAGATCTGGATACCATCAATTGAAGATTAAAGATGCAGATATCCCCAAGACAACCTTTCGAACTAGATATAGACATTATAAATTTTTAGCTATGCCTTTTGAACTAATAAATGCCCCAGCAACTTTCATGGATCTCATGAATAGAGTATTCAGTGAGTTTTTAGATCACTTTGTAGTAGTCTTTATTGATGACATGCTTATTTACTTCAAGGATAAGTACCGACATGAACACCATCTCCGACAGGCACTTGAAACACTAAGGAAGAACAAACTATATGCTAAATAATGCAAATGTGACTTCTGACTATCTGAAGTATCCTTCTTAGGTCATGTTATTTCTAGGGAAGGTATATCACTTGATCCTACCAGGGTTAATGCGGTGATAAATTGGGAACACTCTAAGAATATCACATAAATACGATCTTTTCTGGGTGTAGCTGGGTATTATAGAAAATTTATGAAGGACTTTTCACGAATAGCATTGCCACTGACTAGGTTGACTCAGAAGGAAGTCCCATTCATATGGTTTGATGCATGCGAAACTAGATTTCAGATACTGAAAGAATGCCTAACATCTGCATCTATCCTTACTCTATCATCTGGGATTGAACGGTTTACAGTGCACACTGATGCATCTAAAGGACTAGAACAATTCTTATGCAACATGGTAAGGTAGCTGCCTATGCATCACGACAACTCAGGACACTTGAGAGGAACTACCCGGCACATGAGCTTGAACTAGCTGCCGTAGTCTTCGCTTTGAAGATATGGAGATACTACCTCTATGGTATTACTTTTGAAATATTCACTGATCATAAAAGCTTGAAATATATGTTTGATCAGAAGGAGCTCAATATAAGATAGAGATGATGGCTAGAGCTGTTGAAGGACTATGATTGCACCATATCCTACCATCCCGGTAAGGGGAACGTTGTAGCAGATGCCCTTAGCAGAAGAACTTATTCACCTGGGTTGGTCAGTGCTACTATTCACTTCTGGGGTTTACTATCAACATTGAGTGAATGGAAACTTGATAGTAGTGCTGATACTAGAACTATTCCTAGTCGATACAAACCAGAGATCTGAGATAGAATAAAGAAAGGACAGGAGGATGATCCAATCCTTAAAGACTTGAGACAACAACTTGAGAAGAATGAGATAGAGGGATTCCTGATACAAGATGGGTTACTATATAACCATTATAAAGTTCGTGTACCAAACACACCCAACTGAGAAAAGACATCTTACGTGAAGCATATTACTCTAAATTATCTATTCATCCAGAAATAATAAAGATGCATAAGGATCGTCGTTTAGACTTTTGGTGGTCGGGAATGGAGAATGATGTTGCTGAGTTTGTGAATTCATGTTTCACTTGTCAATAGGTAAAAGCTTTACACCAAAAGCCACCAGGATTGTTGCAACCTCTCCCTATCTCTGAATGGAAATGAGAAATCATTTCCATGAACTTTGTTACTGACTTACTCAGACGACTGGTGGTAAAGATAGTATATGGGTTATAATAGATTGTCCAATCAATGTTGCACACTTTATTCCAATAAGCTTATCTTTCACTCCAGACTAACTTGCTGAGTTATATATTATACATGTGATCCATCTCCATGGTTTCCCAAAGGAGGTAGTTTCTGATCGAGATTCACGATTCACCTTACACTATTGGGAGAACTTCGTGAAAGCCTTAGGCACACATTTATGCTTGAGCACAACATATCATCCACAAACAGATGGTCAATCAGAACGTACAATTCAAACTTTAAAGGATATGCTACAGACATATGCCTTAGAATGAAAAGGATCATGGGTGAAACATTTGTCTCTTGCAGAATTCACCTACAACAATAGTTACCATGCAAGTATTGGCATGGCACCGTTTGAAGCACTATATGGACGTAGGTGTACTACTCCTCTGTATTGGCAAGAGGTCGAGATAAAAAACCTTTACGATTCAAATAGACTCCAGTAGACACGAGAAGCTATAGAGCTTGCTCGAAAAAGACTAATAACTACATAGAGTCGTCGGAAAAGATATAGATTAGTGATACCGGGCAAAGAGACCTTGAGTTTGAGATAGGTGACTTTGTATTTCTCAAAGTATCACCTATGAAGGGAGTTCTGAAGTCTGGCTTGCGTGGAAGGCATTCAGGTTCGTGGATCCCTTTGAAATTATTCAGTGAATTGGAAAAGTTGCATATAGACTTCCACTTCCTCCACTTCTTTCGGCAATACATGATGTTTTTCATGTATCAAATTTGAGAAAGTATATTAAGGATCCTGAGCATAAGAGAAGCTATGATGATCTCTGCATGTTGAGCCGTACTTGACATACCTTGAAATACCCATGCAAATACTAGACATGGATATAAAAAAGTTGAGGAATAAAGAGGTACCTCTAGTTAAAGTATTGTGGCGGAACCAAGAATTTGAAGAATCCACATGAGAACCTGAGGTAGATACGAGAGAAAAATACCCCTACTTGTTTGAATGATAACACTATGTATTATGTATATCTTCATTATAAATGAATGATGTTCATTCTCTTTAAGGTTGTTGTAGTTTCAATCCCCCTTAAGGTTGTTATGCCTGTATTTCAAGTCTCGAGGACAAGACTTCCTTTAAGGTTGTTATAATTGTAAATCCTTGAACTTGGTTTGTTCTTTCTTCGCATGTAGGAAGGTACATCTTTTAAAGAACATCTAAATAACTTAAATACGCTGTTGATGGATTTAAGAAATGTAGATGTTAAGACTGAAGGTGAGGATACTGCATTGACTTTGTTGGTTTCTCTTCCGCTATTGTATGAGAATTTAGCTCAATCATTTATTGTGGGAAGAGAAGAGATAACCTTGCAGGAAGTTCACGCGTGTCTGCATACGTGTGGACTTCGACATATGGTCACCAGGAAGGATGACTCTAATGTTGTATATTTGGTTATGACTCATGAAAAGAGTCATGCCAATTCTGGCTTACACGAAGAAGGGACAACATAAGACCAAGTCGACAATCACAATTCAAGGACATCTGCAATTAATGCAAGGATCCTGGATATTGGAGGAAGGACTATCCAAAGAAGAAAGAAAAGCCACAACTGTTGTAGTGGCTCAGGGAGGCACATATTTTGAAGATCTGGTTCTCACCGTCACATCGTCACATATCAAAGGCGACATATAACATATGGATTCTTGATTCATGATGTTCTTATCATTTAAATCAAATGAAGTTTGGTTCTATACCTATTATAAGATATATGGTGGAAATGTCGTCATGAGAAATGATGCAGTGTGCAACATTGTAGGGATCGGCTCTGTGAAGATTAATATGCATGATGGAGTTGTGAAGACTGTGACAGAAGTACGCTATGTTCCTGACCTAAGAAAGAACCTGGTATCTCTTGGAATCTTGGGATCTTAAGGATAAGGTACAACACTGAAGGTGGAGTTATGCATGTTGCAATGCCGAAGTAGTTGTGATCAAGGACAACAAACAGAACACCCTATACATCATGCACATGTCTACAATCACATATTTTGTTGCAGTGATGTCCCAAGTCGTGTAATCTGATTCAGAATTGTGGCGTATGCAGCTGGGACCACATGAGTCAGATGCGGATGTATATTCTTAACCAGAAGGGTCTCATCGAGATCTCAATGGATCTTAGCTGGAGTTCTGTGAGCATTACATGTTAAGGAAACAAGACATGAAGCAATTCAGTACAACTATTCACAAGATGAAGGAGACTCTTGACTGCATCCATGTTGATTGATGGCACCCTTCTCGAGTCCCATCTTTAAGAGGTGCCATATATTTTTTGTCTATTATAAACGATTATTCCAGTATGGTTTGAATGTACATGGTGAAGCATAAGAGCGAGACATTTTAGACCTTCAGGCAATGGAAGATCTTGGTGGAGAACTGGACTTTTAAGAAGGTTAAGCGTCTACGTACCGATATGTAAAGCCTTGAACTTGGTTTCTCTCGGATCCTATATCATAAGATTCGAATCGTCAGAGGAAACCAACGGAATTTGTTTGGTATGAATCGGATTTCGTTTGGAATTGTTATGATTTTTGGAAGGAAGATAAGTAAGGAGACTTAAGATGTTATTAACCCTTAATGGCCGTCATTAAGACTAATTAAACATGATTAAAGAAAATAATGATAGATTGAGGATCGTCAATGGTCATTAGCGAACACTAATCAATGGCTAGCAATAGTTAAGCGTAAGCCGCGAAGGTAAATCGCGATTGTAAAAGTTAATCACGATTAGCACTAATTAAGCACCATTAGCAAATATGGAGTCTTTTGGATAGTTCTAACTTAAGTCCTCCGTTTAGGATAAACTTTGGCCAAAATCATGGGCCGCTAATTGCGGTTAAAGGTTAAACCATGTTTTACTAACAATGGTTAACGGTTTTCTGAAGCCTATAAATAACCCCCTCTACCCATTCATCCTCTACGATTTCCACTACCACCACTACCCTAAAGGCTAGGGTCAAGAGGTCGGGAGGAGGAGTATGAGACGGGGAAGGAGTTCTAGCGGAGCGCTGTCGGGAGGACGAGGAGGAGGAAGGTACGACCCTCTCTCATAGTTGGCTTCGCAAGTAAGCTCTAACTTGAGATAGATTTTCGATTCATCTTCTTTTTCCAGCTTAGTTTTCGATTTATCTTCCTTTTCGATTCGTTTATGTTGTGGTTCAAGGATAAATCTGTGTAACACCTACATAGGTGCGGGCGGCCATGTACGTCAGTGGAACCTGTGATTCGTCACACCTTCACTTACCTAAGATGCGTGGTGTCTACCGATTCTCCATCGCTTATAGTTCTTTTGTATTCTTTATATTTGGCTTTTATACTTGTTTTGAAGGAGAAATCTGTGTAACATCCTACTTAGGTGCGGGCGGTTATGCACGTCAGTGAACCCTGTGATTCGTCACACCTTCACTCACATAAGACGCATGGTATCTACCGATTCTCCATCGCTTGCAGCTTGATTACATTCTTTGAGTTCGTTGTTGTTTTCCTCTTGGTGACTTTATAGATGAATCTCTTTCCGTTTTTCTTTTGAAATATGTCCCGATATAAGGGAAAACTCTGTCGATATTTTCTAGAAATATGCCCTAATATAAGGGGAAATTTTGCTGAAATTTTCCTAGAAACATTTCCCAATATAATGGGAAATTCTACCGAAATTTTCCTAAAAATATCACTCCTTATAAGGGAAAGCTTTGCTGAAATTTCAAGAGAAAACATGTTCTTCGCGTTCTTTGTGTGTTCTTCGCATTCTTCGTATTCTTCGTTTGTTTTTCACATTCTTGGTACTCACTTGGTGTTCTTGATTCGAAAATGAAATTTAATCATTTCAGGAGTCGTAAATCCTTTTTGAAAACGAATCACGATAAAACACTACTTACGCATGCACTTGAGAGAGAGAGAGCTCGATTAGGCAACGATTTCCTTTCTTTTGCTGTTGGGTTTTCATACGATATCATTGAAATTCCTGATTTTATGTTCTTCGCTATGAAGAACCCTAATTTGGCTATTTTTGAGAAAATATGGAAAGTTGCTTTGTAATTCCCACTAAAATAATGTCTAAGCATCGAATAGATGCAATGTTTTGGAAAGTTAGGGTTTGGGAGTTAAAATATAGATGAATATGAGTATATATACATATGAGTTAATATATATGCGAGTCTATACTCAGTGTTGATAAATATGAAAATCGAAGGCTTAACAGAAGAATTACATCATGGGAATTGATGTGTATTGAAAAGGATGTTGAAAGGGATCGTTTGTTACGTTACGAATGACTTGGAGTAGATATTACAGGTTGGGCATGCAACCTGTAGGTTTGTCAGAAGATCGTCCGTATTGGCAGGCCAAACCTATGTGGTACACGGTTGCCTTGAGCGCGCGAAATAAATTATTTGCAACATGTGATACTTGGATGTCATTAGGCGGATTGACTGACTAAAGATGTAATCGTGCCATATTGAGGCACGGGTGGTTGGATAGCGGTTGAGTCACGATAGCATGTATTCAAAACCGCTAGTTTATGTGATTGAAGGTTAGCCTGAGTTTTTAAGCAACCGAGTCCTCATGGACGGTGTGCTCCTTTGTTTGCCAGGCTGAGGGTTTGAGATCTTGAATAATAAAAGAAAAGGAAATTGTCAGGATAGTATTGGAGGATTGGTTGAGACGACGTGCGACGGTATAAGTTCTAACCAGATCAACGCAATCTCCGATCCCGAAGTGTCCACAGCTTCCAAGTCCATAAATGGTGAGGTTTTCCCGGGACTAATCTCTGACGTGGAATAGAAGGAATAAGACTTAAACTAATGAGAAGAAATAAAACTTTCTGCTTTTATAACCATTTGTTCGCTTTTCTCTTCTTCGTTACTTAACATTCGTTAATTGTTATCCTATGATTTATGGAAAATCCAGCCGGTGTCGGTGAGCCGTCGCAAGGACTTTAATAATCCAGCCAACTAACGTAATAGCCATCCAGCCAACCACAATAGCTTTACTCTATAAGGTAGTTGGTAATCTTTTTGTGTATTTTCTTCCAGCCGATGTACATGTAAATAGTTATAGTCGGACACTGTATCATGCAAGCTCTATTTTGTGAATGGAAAAGAATTAAATACTTCTTTCTGAGTATTTTTGTTTGCAGTCTGTTTCTGAATGTTAGTTGTGATTGCTGAATAAACTATTACTTAGTAACCAGCTCCAGATATGGGTGGATCCGACGATCTGGAATTGGGGTCGTGACACGATAACATAGTGGACTATGTTCGCCGGAGTTTAATGAGTTCTGCAAGGAGGAGGATGTTACGAGACACCTCACCGTCAGAAATACACCACAACAGAATGGAGTTACAGAACGAATGAACACGACGCTTTTGGAGAGAGCAAGATGCATGCTTTCTAATGGTGGACTTGGTAGAGCATTCTGGGCTGAAGCTGTGAATACAGCTTGTTACTTGGTGAATCCGAGTTCTACATCTGCGATTGGCTGCAAGACATCTATGGAGGTATAGCATGGTAGTCATGCTGATTATTCTGTTTTATGAGTCTTTAGTTGTGCTGCCTATTACCATGTCAGTGAAGGAATGCTAGAACTAAGGGCAAAGAATGTGGTGTTTATAAGCTATGGTGCATGAGTAAAAGGGTGCAGATTTAGCCCCCTTCTGAGCATAGAACTATTGTTAACTGGAATGTATAATTTGATGAGAATTCCATGCTTCACTCGAATAGTGAGTCTGTTGATGTAGGGACATGTGATGATATGCACAAACAAGTGGAGTTCGAAATGGCACCAAGTAGTGATTATGCAAGTGATTACACTACTCCTGATCAGGCCGATGCTCAACAACCTGAAGCTGAGCAACCAGAGGAGAGGCAACCAAGTGTTGCTATTGATCGACCCCATAGATAGTACATCCTTTATAGATTTGAAGACATGGTTGCATTTGCACTACATGTTGCAAGGAGGTATAGTCTTCAGAGCCTTCCATTTACAAGGAGGCTATAAGTAGGGCAGAGTTTAGGCAGTGGATTGCTACCATAGATGAGGAAATGAAGCCTCTTTACAAGAATCAAATATGGGAGCTTGTCAAGTTGCTAAAGGGAAGGAAAGTCATTGGTTGCAAATGGGTCGTCAAGAAAAGACAGTGATCTCAGGCAGTGAAGGTATCATATACAAGGCACGCCTTGTTATAAAGGATTACAATAAGAAAGAGATGTAGATTACAACGAGATACTCTCCCATTGTAAGACATCCATCCATCATGGTGCTTCTAACTCTTGTAGCACATCGAGTCTTGGAGAGCGGATAGATGTGACGATAACCATAGTAAGCCATATCGTGATATATTGGTGATATATCGATATCGATAGTTGACCGATATATCGATGATATGACCGATATTTGCCTTTCCAAGGCCATTTTATTCACAAAATCTGTCCGATTTGGGCGATATGACGTCGATATATCTTCGATATATCGGCGATATATCGTATCGATACGATACCGATATTACCTACACTGATGATAACTTTCTTGCATAATGAACTCGAAGAGGACATTCTCATGAACCAATCAGAGGGATTCACATTCCAGGGCAAGGAAGACCATGTGTGCAGATTAAAGAAGTCCTTTTATGGGCTTAAGCAGTCTCCTAGGAAGTGGTATAAGAAATTTGACAACTTCGTGATTGATCATGGGTTCAACAATATCCCATACGATTCTTGTGTTTGCTATAACAAGGTAGAGGATGTGCCCTTCATCTATATGTTATTGTACGTTGACGATATGCTGATTGTTACCAAGAAGAGTATTATAGATGATATGAAGGACCTCCTTAGTTCAGAGTTTGACATGAAGGACCTTGGTGCTCCGAAGAAGATTTTGAAGATGGAGATCATTGAGGACCGTGTAGAAGGGAATCTTTTCTTATCTCAGAATAATTACATTGAGAAAGTTTCAATGAGATTTGGGATGTCTACAGCCAAGCCTCTAGGTACTCCTCCCGCTGTAGATATCCATCTCTCTTTTTCTTTTGCACCTCAGTCAGATGCATAGACGGGACACATGCTACGTGTTCCTTATGCCAACGCAGTTAGGAGTCTTTTATATGCCATGTTATGCATAAGACATGATATCACTCATGCATTGAGCGTTAGCAGATTCATGTGTAATCCAGGAAAGGAGCATTGGCAGGTTGTCAAGCGGATTTTCCACTATATGAGAGGAACATCTAATATTGGCCTCATCTATATAAATGATTCAGAGTTTTTGGTTGCTGGATATTCGTATTCAGACTATGTTGCAGATGTTGATGGGAGGAGATCCATGACACACTACATCTTCACTTTTGGAGTTCTCTCATTAGTTGGAAGGTGACGATCCGGAAAATGCTATAATTAATTGTGTCAAATTGTTGTAGTTGGGCAATCATAATCAACAAAAATAACCAAACAAATAAATCAATCAATCAATTGAATCAAGCGTGATTTTATGTATTTTTAACCTAGGCAAATCCCAGGGTTGGCTCAAGGAGGCAAAGGAACAACTTAGGGATCAAATTAGATCAATTAATGCACGATTTTCAAAGAGGTTTTTTTTGTATTTTTTTTATACCAAATGTGAATGCAAATGCGAATGAGCTGGCTTCTTAAGAAAAACAAGCAAACTTCACTAATTTAAATTTAATAAGAAATTTATCTAAATTAGCAAAGTAGTAATTTTCCTAGAAACCCTATGCAATAGATAATACAAAATGCATTTTTTTGAATTTTTGGGGTTAAAATGCAACAATGAAAAATGAATGATTTTTATAGGTTTTTATGCAATTTTTTGTGCAAACAATATGCAAAACTTATGAAATTTGGACATAAACTCAAATATGATGAAATGAGCTTACATTAATTTTTTTAGAACTTTTTAGCAATATTTGATTTTTTTATGAAATTTTTAATGAAATCGAGTGAATATGAATAAATAATTTTTAATAAATCCGCAATGACGAATCACACCAAACCAAAATTATCTCACATAGATCTATCAATAAGCAATCTAGGAAGCTTGAGTTTGCGCAAAAATATTATGTGTGGATTTAACTAAAAATCAATTACGAATTTCACTCAACACTTTATTTAGAGCACTTAGAGCATCCAATTACAATGAAACTTTGACATAATATCCATCAATGTTAATTCTACAACATATGGTTTTTTGGTAATTTTATGATCGATAGTCGAGTCTAAAAAATGTAAATGCTAAATGGGCAAAATAGTACTGAATTTCACTCACTGATTTTTCATAAATCAACCACCTATCCGAAAATACAAATTAAATTTATGAATGTAGAGAATTAAACTGTGACAAAATGATATTTTTGAAATTGCAAATTGATAATAAAATTATATCCAAAGCAATGCTCAAATACATGGTTCTCTTTGCAATACCGAAATAAAAGTCCAACGAAATAAAGTTTTGCCTAAGGGGACTTCTTTAATTACTGTAACTTTGAAGAGAACTTTCGCAATTTTCCCAAAAGAATGGGCCCCTGCACGTATCTTCTTCTCCTCTCTCTTTTCATAGGTTACGAGAAATGCATCCCACGAAACCCACGACCGAGGGCGGAGTGCGGCGAGTGGGCAGAGCACAACCGTGCGTAGGAAAGGTGGTGGAGTGGCGACCTACGCGTGGGCGGCGGTGGAAAACTGCGCGAGGCAGCTGGGAGGTGGGGATGTGGCTGTGCATGGGCGTACGCGGCTACGCGCGAGGATGAAGGCCGCAGGGGCATGACGACCTAGAGGTGGTTGTGCATGAGGGCGACGCTGGCAGTGGCCGTGTGGGGGCGCGTGGGATGGTGGCGACGGGCTGTCGCTGGAGGTGTGGAGCCTCACGGTGGTTGCGGATGCGCGATAGGGCGTGGAGGTGGGGTCGCATTTTTGGAAGCGCGGGAAAGAGGCGTCCTGCTTGGAGAGGCGTGCAATGCACGACGGAGGAAGGCCACAGAGGTAGCGGGGTGGCCTGTCCTGGAGGGCGACCCACGGGCGCACGAGGGACAAGTGCCGCGTCAATGGCCGTGCGTGGGCACGGAGCAACGGAGGCCACACAAGGCAGTGCTGGAAGTCACGTAGTGGACGGGTAGCCGCGCACGGTTGCTGTTGTGTGTCCCTTGCAATTGCCATTGGAAGATCGAGCTTGAAGCTCGTTTGTTCGTTACAGGAGAACAATGAATGGTTGAAGCTCCGTGGATATGAAGAAGGAAGCTTTATATTTGTGGGAGATTATGTGAAGGTAGAAAAAAAATAAGAAGAAGAAGAAAATGGGGAAATATGAAGGTGAAAATGATGAAGTATTATAATGAAACATAAAAGTAAAACAATCTAAATAAAAAGAAGAGAAGATACAAATAAAAAGAAGAGAAGATACTTACCTGTGTTCATCAGATTGTGGAGCAACTATGTTGAAATTTCGGTCGTCGCCTCGAAGTGGTGCTCAACAACGAAATACCACGAAGCTCGACTGCTTCATCGAGTAGATGAGCAGCTACACATGGGGGACCTTGTGGATCTCGCCTAAAAGATTGTTGTCGCTCAACTCGTCTTGTTCAGCTGTCACCGAGAGGTTAAAGAGGCTGGACCTCTCTTCTCTCGAAACGACGGATAAAGAAGAATGAAGGATGAGAAGGGAATAAAAAGGAGGAAGTTAGAAAAGAGGTGGAGAATGTGATTAGGGTGAGAAGTTGGAGAAGTAGTGGGGATGCGTAGAGAATAGGTAAATAAAAAAATAAAAATAAAGTAGGCTACTTAAAATAATAAAAGAAAAGGTAAAAAAAGAAAATAAACAAAAAATGTCAATATGAATAATGTAGATCCAAATGGGATGTACATTTTTCATGTAGACCTCAAATGCAAAATAAGGACTATGTACACAAAAAATATTTTTGGAATGCATGTCAAACAATTAAAACGCAAATTTCACGACTTTTCTATTTTTTTGGATTTTTTAATTAAATGATATTTATAAGATAAAAAATAAAATAAGATAATAAAAATAAAGTAAAACACAAATATATACATTTTTGGGATTTTTAATATTAAAAAAAGTGAAATAAAAATCAAGAAAGAAAAAGTATTTACATTATATATAGGGCCACAACACACTATTTTCTATGATTTTTAGTTTTCTTTGAATTTTGAATTTAATGTATTTTATTAAAAATAAAATAAGGTAAATAAATGAAAAAGAAATAATTAAAAAAGAGTTAAATATATACATGAAATAATAGAATAAAGTTAGTAAATATGTATAATATACAATAGGAGCCCAAAACTCAAGTTTCACATATGAAGTCCGATTCTTTTGAATTTGATCTTGTTTGAAAGGTAGTTGAACACACAATAATTCAAAAGTGAGTAGGGGTCCATAGGAGACTGTATGAGAGAGATTTACATTTTAAGGCTTTTAGTCTCAAAATAGGGTTTGGGTTTTATTGGGTAAATCTACATGTTAGTATTTTTTTGTATTATTTATTTATTAGTGTTAATAATATATACACTATATAGTTGATTTTATTCAATTCCGAGTTAGTAAAAAATAGATAAAAAGGGAAAATATTTTATTATACATGTGATATTTACAGGTGATATTTACAAAATGACATCTCACTTTTCTTTGTTTTGTGGATATAAGCCCGGGATTGATTCAAGATAGATCTAAATGGAGGCGAAGAATCCATGTAGCCGAGCCTACTTAATTGTGGGAAAAGGCTTTGTTGTTGTTGTTGATTTAATGCAAATATGCATGTTAAAATGCAGATATTAATTCTAAGTGCATGAATGATAATAATATATAATAATTGATGAAATACAGATAATTACTTGGGAACAAAACTCTATTTTCAACTTTTAAAGTAATAAATCATAGATTCATCAACCTCCTATACTTCAACCTTGCTCGTCCCCAAGCAACTAAAATGAAATGCAAAAGTGAGATGATTTTGGGTTCCATACCAAGGTCTTGAACAAAAGATGAAAATGGAACTCGACTCGACCTTTGGATTAATAATGTGGCAGAACCTTTTTAGGAATAGGATTTGAGACCTAACCGCCTTTAAGTTCCACAAGTCTCTATTTAGATCGTCTCAACGGTTAGGTCAGAACAAGTCCTCATACGTAAATTCTGATGACTATGAATCTTACTTGTACTGTGTAAGTGAAATATAGCTCTCCACATCAGAAATGGCAAAGAAACGACCTCCATTAACAAGGTAACCCTAATTCCTCGGTCTAGCAACTATTTCCTCGAGGAGCGGGGTATTCCCTTCTAAGTTCAAGTGCAACCGGCTCAAGAAGAGGAGATAGAGAAGAGAATGGATTGTGACAAGTGTAGTCACATATCTATGGAGCTTGACTAGTGTAGCCAAGTCTCCAGCTGCATGCTTCCTTGATATGAGACTTTGAAACATATACCTTGCTTATTCATATTTTTCTCCGATGGGAATTTTTATTTATTTACTTTTTGCTCGTCTAACATTTTTGGAGATTTCCTCTCTTTTTTTGAACATCTATACAAATGTGCAGCATGTACATAAGGAGTTTTTCTTTTTAAGCCAGTAGACTATCCTTCTTATGAAGCTTTATTGCAACCCACAACATCCCGTCGTTAGACGTCAGCGCCACTAGACTTGGTTGAGACACACTGGCCACTTATTGTGACTGTGAATGTTTCCACTCGTGCGTTTTCCCAAGTTAAAGGATTCTGCCTCCTCACCGAATCATCAATAAAGAGCTGTGTATAAGGTGCTTGTCCAGGTGAGGTCACTATCTAAAAGAATCGTGCGTGTGTATAAAATGTTCTATGTATACCAATCAAGATGACATGTCAACATAGCTTTGTGGACTCAAAGAATTAAGTCGCTCAAGCTGAAAAGTCTCAACTCTAGTTTCTATAAGATTCCTCTAAAATTAAGTAGATTAAGGTCAAATCAAATCCGTCCCCGACTTCTATTCATCTCGGTTGAGAACCCACTAACTTTCCACTTTTTATGAAGATTTGCAAATGAAATGCAGATAAAATGCAATGTATATGAATGAAGTGCAAGATGAATGTTTTTGAATGAGTGCAACATGTGAGAGTAAATAAGGAGCCTCTTTTTACAAAAGTTTTTTTATTATTTTTTTGATATACCTCCTATTTTACAACAATTTTACAAAAATATTAATTTACAAGAATTTTACAACATTATACAAGTTTATTATACAAATTATACAAATTTTATAGCTTGTATACATATTATACAAGTATACATGTGTTTTACAATCTTTCCTTCTTTTTTTACCAATTTTACCCATCCTGTAATTATTGCATAATATATGCGAAAATAAGCGAAAGTACGAGCTATGGTAAAGTATATATGTAATATATACACCCCCCTATACTTAGCGGGTGCTATGTCCTCAGAGCACAAGAAGCGAGGAAAATATATAGCTCGTGCTAAGCGTAGAAGAGTGAAAAACAATAGAAGTATAGAAGTCGACTTGTCCCCTATACTTAGGCTCTGGTCAACCTAAGTGTAGAAGAAGAGCAAAAATGGGACGGGCGAGGTCAAGAGGAGAAATGGATGAACATATACAGGGTAAGCATCGGTCCCCCCTATACTTAGGCTCTGGTCAGCCTAGGTATAGAAAATGATTAAGTGTGGGAACCGATGGGGTTGGAGGATATACAAAGAGAATGGTGAAGAAAAGGAGTAACTCGAGTCACTCTCCCCCTATACTTAGGCTCTGGTCAACCTAAGTATAGCCACAAAAATGAGAATGATATGGAATCGAGGCGAGTGATATGAATCACTGGGGAGGGAGGGAAAGAAGAAGAAGACTATACAAGATTGGGGGAGAATGTACAATGATCAAAAAGGTTTGTAACGAACCTTCTTGCGTGAATGAGGAGGTGGGGAATATACATGCATGTCGCTGTTGGAGTCGTCGTCATATGAATAATAATAGTGAGGCAAATGGATCTTCCAACGAGGGTCGACACACAATTGCTTGCTTAGATAAGGCTTGAGAACAACCGAACTGAGCTCGCTCATATAAATCACCTCATCCGGACCCGATGAATCCTTAGAAAATTCCTTCTCTGGTATGTTCAAGGAAACTTTCGTAGTCGGTTTTTAGAACCTGAAGCATTTGAGGTGCCTTGAGGGGTTCGGGAGAACACCTCGAGGAATCAATTATCAACTTCCTCTCACCAGATAACCGACTAGAGGATGGAACAACCGTGTTTTTGGGTGGGATCAATTTCATCCTGACTGTCTGCTTTGTTGAAGGTCCGGGATGTGGTGCAGTGTTGACCATGGGTTCCTCATCAAATGAGTCACCATATAGATTGTAATATTCCTAAAAGGTCATCACACATCTCGGGTAGGTGCTAGTGATCTCAGTTGGCTTGGCATTAGTAGTTTCAGATGTTGGATCATCAAAATGGTCGAGACAATCCGCAAAAATCATGTCTGACTCAATGTTAGCTTCGGGTTGCGAGTCCTTTATTGAAGATGTCACAGTGGTGGTGATGCAAGCAGCTGAAGTTGTGGATGTGTGTGGAGTCTCTGATCCAATGGTCGGCTTGATAATTGATATCTCATGTGCAGTAGAGAGATTGGACTCATCTATCTCTCGATGGGCACGACTGTCAGGAGCTATGTTAGTTGCCTTGGGTTGTGGTGTGTCCTCAAAGGTCACGTGCGATCGGTATATACCCAATGCGGGGAAATCGATCTCCTAAGTCTCGCAATCTAGTCACTTTAGCTAAGGCTAAGAACAACTTCCCAAAAATAGTGGGAGATTGGGTGAACTCTCCTAAGTACTCAGTATCAACGATCGTGAAGTCCATTCTGAATAGAGCACCTCGGAAAGCAATGATGACTGAAATGGTTCCTCTCGACTGTTTGATGATCGGTCAGCCAGCTGTACGATCGCTCTCGATTTACTAAGTGGTCCGAGTTTGAGCTTGTCAAACACGGAGGTTGGAGGATGTTTAAAGAGGAGTCATCATCGATTCGTGCATGTTAAAGATGGTGTCCTTGATTTACATTCAACCCTATGCAATCGCTTCACTCTGCAGCTCTTTGTTCTTCTCCCCATCATAAAGGAGGTGGCCATAGACACTACGTGACTTTCTGTCCTTATTCTCTAATTGCCTGACCTCTTAGGCATCAATTTACTTCTGACAAATCTTTTGAGGTCGAGGAAGTGTTTTATGGCCTTTATTAAGGGAAGCTCTAGAATTAATTCTTTAGCAGTCGCTTCCCTAAAGGTAGGGTTCAATTTTTTTAGGTCTTTTTCATTTTTCATTTTTTATTATATTTTTCGGATTTTCATTTTTTTCGATCTTTTTGGGGTTTTCATTTTTTTTGTTTTTGATAGGTGAAGGAGGAGTAGGAGGATGCACAAACTCTAGATTGGAAGGTAAGTGGTTAGTAGAAGAGGGAGGTGGATTGAACTCCAGCTGTATAGAGTGTGTGTGTTTCTTTGTGTCCTCTAGATTTTTAACATTGAATCCGTTTATTTTATTCTCCAGTTCCATACCTAATCTGGCATAAAATGAAATTAATCGGTCGGTGACATTTATAAATTTATCCTCAATTGATTCATATCCCTTAATAATCCTAGAAATGTCATCCTCCAAAAATTCCTCATGACAAATCATGGGAAGAATCTGTTTAATTGGAGGATACTGTTGAGAACTTGGGGTCTCGTACTCAACATACCTAGACTCTGACATGTAATGCTGGGTTGAGCATAGACCATCCATGTGGCAGAAATTGGTCGGAGCCTCATGTGGTGGAGTCAATAGACATGCGGTTTGTAGATTGAGCTCATGAGTCCAATCTCCTGTATGTGAAGGCTCTCCGAATGAATGATATGAAGGCCGGTCAATGTGAGCTTGATCACTAAGATCAATCAAGTCTGGAAGATCATAAAGGGTGTGCCTCTCCATTCGGTGTGTTCGTTCGACCATGTTATAACCTACGTTCAAGTCAGGATGTGGATGTATAAATTGTTGACCTGTACCAACAATCATATGAGAATCAAATGAGGTATGTGGGGGTAGGTAACTCTGCCAATCATCTATCTCAGCAGTAGCTTGCTCTTCAAATGGTTTCTTAATTACAACAAGCGTTCGCGAATATGGTGAGTCAGCCCAAGATGGAAGTAGATCAGGTCTGTGAGAATATGGGGTAAGTGATAGGTGCGAAGAAGTGTAGAAGATCGTCGGAGTTCTGACTTCGTAAGTGGAATGGGGTGGAGGGTATATGGAGGTATGAGATGGAGAAGATGGTCGGTAAATGGTCGAGGAGAAGTGAACCGAGGGGTCCGGGTATGATGACTAATATCCTGACATCTTTGAAGAGAAAAAAATGAAACGAAAGCAGATCAAGGTAGAAGACATGCAAGCGCACATAATAACACACAAACATACACACAACTTAACATGATGTGAAGGCCGCAAAAGCTCGGTCAATTATTTCTTCAAATTTATTATTGGTGATCAAACAATCTTTTCATTCATTACACACGGGTGCAGTCTCCTAGGGCAGTTCGTGTTCAAGCCGGCAGAATACACTAACTTGAAGCAAGACTACTTCTTCAAGGGTAGGAGACAAGTGCTTGCGGCAATAACATGACTCAAGGGTCAGTCCAAACGCTTAGGGCACAGGTTCAGAGATTTGGGCTCTAATCCTTAGCGGTTGCGTCCTCACCCACTCTTGTCTGAAGGTATGTACATGTGTCCAGTGACGGATTTGCTCTCCCGAAAATATTTTTAGTTTTAATGCAATTTTTTGGTTCAAATTGTATTAGCAGTGCCGATTTTAAGTTTGATTATCACTTAATTAAATCCACCATACAAAGCACGCCTAACGTCCAGTCTCGATTTCCATTTTATCCTAAGTTGTGAAAAACAAGGAAAAGGGAGTCGAGAAAAGTCGATGCTATCGGAAAATCAATGATGCATGCCCAGTTCAGAAGACTTACAGTGATCCTCGTGCTCTACATGCGGAAGCAATACAAAAAAAATGTACTAAGCCTTCTCCCACTATAAGTAGGGTCGGCTACATGGATTCTTGCTCAAATCCATGTTGAAAGATTCGACTATTTTTTACGCTGGCCGTCGACTACCTAACACAACCCCTGCAAGAGTGGGATTTGAACCCTGGTCTTTTGTGTGGTAGACACACTGTACTACCACTAGGCCATTAAGCGGGATGCAATACAAAATTGAAATTTTATGCTAAATGAATGCAGACGATTAAATCGTACCTAACACGATGTTCTATTAGTCGGGAAATTTATTTTGATTAAATATAACGTTCTATGGTGCGTATTATTAAAGTGATGTATGGTCCTAAGTTATACGAGTACAAACAAATGCTGACCTTATGAAGCTTTAATGACCGTAAGTACAAGTCTAACCTACGAGCCACTCAAGTCGAGACCCACCCTCACATGAGAGTGAAACAAGTCATGACACAACACAAAATAAATTGTCCAATGTCTAGATACACACGCGAGATCCCAAACGGAATCTGTTAGAAATGTGTAATTACTTCAATTATTACAAATTAATTACAAAAATCAAATGAATGCAGAAAATAAAAAATCTCTCTCTCAAAATGTCTTCTTTACGCCTAAACAGTTGGATCGCTCACGAATCACCGGCCTCCAATGCACTTCGAGATGCGTCGGCTTCAAGAAAGACGCTCCAAGTCCACCCGTCCCTCACACAAAAAAGAGAGATTTATGTCAGAGGGAGAGAGATAACAAAGTATATACAAAAAATAAATAAATAAAGAAGTGAAAAAAGGAAATATAAACATGAAGAGCTCGGGGGTTATACTACATGTGATAGGAAAATCTAACACTAAGTTCTCTAAATGATCCTAAGTTGTTTGCCTCTCCGGCAATGGCGCCATCTGACGAGCCGTAAAATGCCGTAATTAATTGTATCAAATTGTTGTAGTCGGGAAATCATGATCAATTAAATATTACCACACAAATAAATAAATCAATGGTTTTATGTATTTTTAACCTGGGAAAGGCCCATGGTCGACTCAAGGAGGCAAATGAACAACTTAGGGATCAAATTAGATCAATTAATGCACGGTTTTCAAAGAGGATTTTTTTGTATTTTTATGCGATAGCAAATACGAACACAAATGCGAATGAGCCGGCTTCTTAAGAAAAACAAGAAAACTTCACTAATTTAAATTTAATACAAAATTGATCTAATTTACCAAAATAGTATTTTTCCTGGAAATCCTATGCAATAAATAATACAAAATGCATTTTTTTAGAATTTTTGGGGTTAAAATGTGACAATAAAAAATGATTGATTTTTATGGGTTCTTATGCAATTTTTCATGCAAACAATATGCAAAAATTATAAAATTTGGATAGAAACTCAAATATGATGAAATGGGCTTACACTAATTTTTCTAGAATTTCCTAGCAGTATTTGTTTTTTTATGATTTTTTAATGAAACAGAGTGAATCTGAATAAAAAATTCTTAATAAATCCACAACGACGAATCACGCCAAACCAAAATTACCTCATATAGGTCTATCAATAAGCAATCCAGGAAGCTTGAGTTTGCACAAAAATATTATGTGTGGACCTAACTAAAAATCAATTACGAATTTCATTCAACAATTTATTTAGAGCACCTTGAGCATCCAATTGCAACGAAACTTTGAAACAATGTCCATCAATGTTAATTCTGCAACATATGATTTTTAGTAATTTTCTGATCGACAGTCGAATCTACAAAATGTAGAAGCTAAATGGGCAAAATCGTACTAAATTTCACTCAATGATTTTTCATAAATCAACCACCTATCTGAAAAATACAAATTAAATTTATTACTGTAGAGAATTAAATTGTGGACAAAATGATATTTTTGAAATTGCAATTTGATAATAAAATTATATCCAAAGCAATTCTCAAATACAGGGTTCTCTTTGCAATACTGAAATAAAAGTTCAACGAAATAAAGTTTTGCCTAAGGGCACTTCTTTAATTACCGTAACTTTAAGAAGAACTTTCACAATTTTCCCAAAAGAATGGGCCTTGCATGTGTCGTCTTCTCCTCTCTCTTTTCGTAGGTTACAAGAAATGCATCCCACGAAACCCACGACCGAGGGCGGAGTGCGGCGAGTGGACGGAGCACAACCGCACGTAGGAGAGACGGCGGAGCGACAACCTGCGCGTGGGCGGCGATGGAGCAACTGCGCAAGGCGGCTGGGAGGTGGGGGTGCGGCCACGCGTGGGTGCACGCAGTTGCGCACGAGGAGGATGGCGCGACAACCTGGAGGTGGCTATGCGTTAGGGCAGCACTGGCATCGGCCGCGCAGGGACGTGTGGGAGGCAGCGACAGGCTGTTGCTAGAGGCGTGGAGCCTCGCGGTGGTTGCGGATGCGCGACAGAGTGTGGAGGTGGGGTCTTGCATTTGGAAGTGCAGGAAAGAGGCGGCCTGCTTGGAGAGGCGTGCAACGCACGACAGAGGAAGGCGGCAGAGGTAGAGGGGTGGCCTGGCCTGGAGGGCGACCCGTGGGCGCACGAGGGGCGGGTGCAGCGTCGATGGCCATGTGTGGGCGTGGAGTAGCGAGGGCTGCGCGAGGCAGTGCTGGAAGTCGTGTAGTGGACGGGTAGCCACACACGACTGCTGTTGTGTGTCACCTGCAATTGCCACTGGAAGATCGAGCTTGAAGCTCGTATGTTCTTTACAGGGGAACAATGAATGGTTGAAGCTCCGTGGATATGGAAGAAGGGAGCTTTATATTGGTAGGAGATTATGTGAAGGTAGAAAAGAAGTGAGAAGAAGAGGAAATATGAAGGTGAAAATGACGAAGATATTATAATGAAACATAAAAGTAAAACAATCTAAATAAAAAGGAGAGAAGATACTTACCTGTGTTCGCCAGATTGTGGAGCAGCTATGCTAAAACTCTGGTCGTCGCCTCGAAGTGGTGCTCGACGACAAAACACCATGAAGCTCGGCTGCTTCTTCGAGTAGATGAGCAACTACACAAGGGAGACCTTGTGGATCTCGCCTAAAAGGTTGTCATCGTTCAATTCGTCTCCTTCAGTTGTCACTTAGAGATTAAAGGGGATCAACTTCTCTTCTCTCGAAATGGCGGATAAAGAAGAATGAAGGATGAGAAGGGAATAAAAGGAAGTTAGAAAAGAGGTGGGGAATGTGACTTGGGTGAGAAGTTAGAGATGTAGTGGGGGATGTGTAGAGAATGTGTAAATAAAAAAATTTTTAAAATAAAGTAGGCTACTTAAAATAATAAAAGAAAAGGTAAAAAAAGAAAACAAATAAAAAATTTCAACATGAATAATGTAGATCCAAATGGGATCTACAATTTTTATGTAGACCTCAAATGCAAAATAAGAAATATGTACACCAAATATTTTTGGAATGCATTTTAAACAATTAAAACATAAATTTCACGGCTTTTCTATTTTTAGATTTTTTAATTAAAATATATTTAAAAAAAGATAATAAAAATAAAATAAAACACAAATATTTATATTTTTAGGATTTTTAATATTAAAAAAGTGAAATAAAAATCAAGAAAGAAAGAATATTTACATTATATACAGGGTCACATTACACTATTTTCTATGTTTTTTAGATTTTTTTGGATTTTGAATTTAATGTATTTTATTAAAACACAGAATAAAGAAAATAAATGAAAAAGAACTAATTCAAAAAGAGTTAAATATATACATGAAATAATAGAACAAAGTTAGTAAATATGTACACTATACAATAGGGGCCTAAAATCGAAGTTTCACATATGAACTCGTATTCTTTTGAATTTGGTCTTGTTTTGAAGGTAATTGAATGTACAGTAATTCAAAAGTGAGTAAGGGTTTATAGGGGACTGTATGCGAGAGATATTTACGTTTTAAGGCATTTAGTCTCAATCTAGGGTTTGGATTTTATTGGGCAATTTTACAAGTTAGTATTTTTTTTGGTATTTTTCATTTATCAATGTCAATAATATATATACTATAGAATTGATTTTATTCAATTCTGAGTTAGTAAAAAATAGATAAAAATAGGGAAAATATGTTATTATACAGGTGATATTTACAAGAGAAATTGGCTTCTTACTTAATGCAAATATGCATGTTAAAATGTAGATATTAATTCTAAGGGCCTGTTTGGTTAGTGGGAT
Organism: Ottelia alismoides; assembly: GCA_037367405.1. Classification (NCBI taxonomy): domain Eukaryota; kingdom Viridiplantae; phylum Streptophyta; class Magnoliopsida; order Alismatales; family Hydrocharitaceae; genus Ottelia; species Ottelia alismoides. The sequence continues at coordinate 252,692 of JAZKJV010010682.1, read as the reverse complement.
GGGGTGGGGTTGGGGTATCCACTTGTGAATAGTAGGTGTTTGGATAGTTATGAGGGTTGGGAGAGGGTTGGAATAAGGAATGTGATGTGATATGACCTTGATTTGTGATAGATTTCCAACCCAGGTTTGGAGGGGGATACACCAGGGTACACCGGTAACCAAACAACCCCTAAGTGTATGAATGATTATAATGCATAATAATTGATGAAATGCAACTAATTACTTGGGAACGAAGCTCTATTTTCAACTTTTAGAGTGACGAATCACAAATTCATCAAAAGATTACCTTATAATCATGAGTTACTTTGTCTACTGCAGAGGTAGAGTATATGATTTTGACAGAAGCTGCAAAGGAAGGCATCTGGGTGAAGGGCTTAATTGGATATCTCGGTCTATAACAGGACTAGGCTATAGTATATTGTGATAGTCTCAGTGCAATATGCTTAGTCAAGAATCATATGCATCATGAGACGACCAAGCACATAGATGTCAGGTATCACTTTATTCATTATGAGATGAGGATCAAGGTGAAAAAGGTTAGCAAAGCATATAATCCAGTCGATATCTTCACAAAGGCAACTCTTGGGAGGAAGTTCAAACTCTGTTTGGACTTGTATGATGTCGATAGTTGACAATAGTCCCAAGGAGGGCCTGGCAGCAAAACGACAAAGTTTGGAAAAGCTTCTCACAAGATTCAGTTCAAGGTGGAGACGCTGATATGCTTTGAATCCTAGCCATCTGACCCAGGTTATATGTACCCTTTCCTGCAGGGGCGTGGGGACAACGCCCCCGACAATTTTTTCTATTAACAGTTCTATTTCTTTTCGGGTATATAGATTTGTTTGTATCAAAGATCCGTCTGTTTGGGAGTACTATATAAACTCTCCTAGGGTTAGGGCTCTTGGCATCCTCTATACTTTCTTCTTTCTCCACAAAGTGAAAACCGATTGCCGTCACCAAGGACGTAGCCCAGTTATGGGGGAACCTTGTAAATCCATGTGTCTTCGTGCATGCACGATTGATCGTTTGTGTGTGTTCCACTTTCGCGACTCGCAACACGACTACGTGACCTTGGATGGCCCTCTTTTCACAAGCTCTCTCACTGCCTTTCTCCCTTTTGGTTTTGCGCTCTCTCTCCTGCTCCCCCTCTCCCTTCTCCATCCCCAAAATCAGAACCACCATCCTTAGACATTAATGTTGAGCTTACGAAGTTGTTGGTGTAAGAAGATAAGACACTCAATGATTATCGGTGTTTGGCACATGAGATTATTGTGGAAGTCACTAATGAGATGATCACCGTGAGTATACAATTGAGGATAAAGAGTCCATATTTGACAAAGTCTATGACCTACAAGTTGCTATTGAAGCAACATTTATTCTCGCTCCATATACAAGAAGTACATGATGATTCTAGATTTGAGAATCATAGATGCCAAAATAGACGATGAGGATGCTGCTTTGATTTAATTGGTTGTTCTATTGTTGACGTTTGAGAATTTTGTTTAGTCATTCATTGTTGGTAGAGAAGAGATTATCCGAGAAGAAGTTTGGTCGAGCCTTTATACTTATGAGTATAGAGACTAGACCAACTTTGTCATGCGGCTTCTACAACTCATAGGGACACATAGGTCATGGGGTTGGTAACAACTCATGAGAAAGCTATGGTGTCGTCGAGAGTTATCATAAGAATGGAAAGTCTATATCTAAACTAAAGAATATTAATCCGAAGGATGTCTGCAACTACTGCAAGGAACTTAGGAATGGGATGAGGGATTGCGTAATGAGGAAAGGCAACGTCACATTTCCTGTAGTGGTTCAGGGACGGGATGGTCTAGACTCTAGATGATGATTACATAGTTACCACAATAAATCAAACCTTAATCTCAAAATACGCGGTTCATTTATTCTGGTTGTTCTTATCATATGACACCCCACAAGGATGGTTCACTACCTATGAGAACATCAACAGTGGGAAACATCACCATGGGGAATGACATATCATGCAAAATCATTGAATAATGGTTGTGTGAAAATCAAGATGCATGATAAAATGGTGAGGAGTGTTTTAGTCCTTGAGTCTTGGCTTGGGGAGGGAAAATGGAAGTGTGGTTTCAATCTCTAGTTCGCTACGGCTTGGCGGTGGACCACATGTCGCCTTGGGGGAATACAATGCACTGGTGAAGGAGAAGGATGGTGCGACTGCATCAACTGTGCAGGGAAGGGATCAGAAGGAGCCCCTGCTTGATCGTGAATTGGTGAACTACGTAGATGTGGTTCCAGCGGGTGGAGTTACGTCGGTTGCCAAACGAATATCCTCATGGAATGTGCGGGGCTGGGGAGGTTGGTGAAGAGGATGTGGTTCGGGATTTGTGCTTGGAGGTGAAGGTAGAAGACACACTGCTTCAAGAAACCAAGATCTCCCAAGGCATGGATGGGTCGTAGGGCTCAATTGTGGGTCTTTTCTCCTTGATGTTAGAGTTGTGGATTCGGTTGGTGCTGCCGGCGGGCTTGCGATCGGCTAAAACATGGATAAATTCTTATTAGTGGGGGATGAGAGCAGAGGAAACCATTCAATCTTGGTGCTACTTCAACGCAAGATGGATGATGCGAGGGTGGTAGTAACCAATGTATACGTGCCTCCAAATGGGGATGCTGGGACACGCTTGCTCGAGGAACTCCGGCTGGTCAAGAAGAGATATCCGGAGGAGCCTTGGATTGTTGGTGGGGCTTTAATGTGACGCTTCACTCGGAGGATCGCTGATAGCGGCGTGGTGGATCGGATGCTGGATCGGATGCCTTACTACATTTCATCAGGGAGTTTGGTTTGCAGATTGTGGATGCATGTGGCTGTCAGTACACATGGTGAATCTCTAGATCACGATCACACATAGATAGGTTCTTGGTGTCTACGCCCGCTACTCATCTCTTCCCTTGACACGTGCTTGGGCCCTTTGTAGGGCACATTATGACCACACTCCTATCCTACAGTCATCTGTTGTGGACGCCCGCACGAGATCTTTTTTCAAATTATAGTGATCGTGGATTCTGGAGAAGGGATTCCGTGACATGTTTGGCACGTTCTGAAGGGATTGCAAATCGGATGGAACGACGATTGAGAGATTGGCTACCTAGCTGGCTATGCTCCATTTGCATCTTCTACGATTAGTCCATCCGTGCCCAACGCAATAGTTGGCGGCCCGTGACACAGGATGAGATTACTCGATTGGACTCGGTCGAAGATACTCGAGTGCTGACAAATGTGGAGTTGGAGGAGAGGTTTAGGCGACTCTAGGAGGTGTAGTTGGAAGACCGCAAAAAGGGGATCACCTGGCGTAAGAGATCGAGGCAAAGGTGGTTGAATGGGGACGATAACACCCACTTCTTCCACTCGATGGCCAGCGGACGACGACGCATGAATTATGTTCAGAACATCACAGTGGGTGGTGTGGTTGCGCGTGGGGATGCGGGGGTTGGCCGGACCCTTAGATCACACTTTTTTACCTTCTCTAGAAGGGTCCCATGGAGGTTGGGGCATGCATGGGCGAGGGGTCAAGAGTGTGTCTCCTGCTCAATCTGAGGAACTTGTAGTGCCATTTACTGAGAACAAAGTCAAGCATACATTTTGGGAATTTTATAAGGAAATTTGGGATGTTGTGAAGGAGTGTTGCAGGAGTTTAGGGAGGATAATCGGGGTTTCGAGCAACTGAACAAGGCACTTCTTTTCCTGCTTTCGAAGAAGGAGGTGGCCACTCGAGTGGACTTCATGCCTATAGTGCTCTCCAGCGCAATTTACCTCATCTTGGCCAAGATTCTGGCCACTCACCTACCAAGGGTACTAGATGACATTGTTTCACCTGAGTAGAGATCATTTGTTCCTTGACGAAACATGGCGTATAACTTGGTTCTTGCTTCAGAGATGGTTATGGATGGGAAGAGGTCGCAAAGGATATGTATGTTATGGAAGGTTGATTTCTCTAAAGTGTATCACTGTGTGGACTGACGTTTACTCTGGGCATCGCTTCAGAAGAGAGATTTTTCAGATTTGTGGATTGCTTGGATGAAGCGTTATGTCACGATGACATCTTACACAGTTTTGGTGAATGGTCGCCCTGAGGGGGGGGGGGTTCTTCTAGCCCCAACACAGGATGTGTTAGGGTTGCCCTTTGTCTCCTCTTCATGCTCGTCGCAGATGCTCTGGCAGTCATGATGAGATGGGCATTGAATGGAGAGCTTTGTGTAGGCTATGTGAGAGATAGCACGCCGATTCCCCTTCTTTAGTATGCAGACAACACCGTCATTTTTCTGGATGGGGACTTGAATCACGCTCGATGGGCTACCATGATTATGGACATTTTTAATGATACATCGGGCTTGCAGATCAATAGAGACAAATCAACGTTTGTTCCCTTCGGGCTCTCTTCGGAGGAGATTCAAGAGTTGAATTGCGTTCTTCGATGCCCTTGCGGATCCCTACCTGTCACATACTTGGGCTTCCCATTGGTGGCAATGTGCCTTCGCACTTTGAAGTGGAGATAGGTGCTGGATAAACTAGAGTCCAAGATGGCAGGGTGGAAGGCGAGAATGGGGGGGGGGGGGCTCGTGCTGCTCAAACATGCCTATCCCGATATTCTTCTGTTTGGCTAGGTTGCTTCCAGCAGGCGTGCGATCGAGAGTAGAGGCCTTGATGAGGCTATTTTTATGGTCGAATGGGCGATAAGAGAATAGTGGTATGCACCTTGTGGACTGGGACATGATTACTAGTTCCAAAAAGGATGGTGGTTTGGGGGTCTTGAGGTCGAATGCATGAACAAGGCCCTCCTGACTAGATGGGTGCTCGGATTATGGGGAAGCACATAGGACCCTATGTGTAAGATTTTGAGGAGCATTTATGACATTCAAGGCGTGTCCAGGACAACGAGCATGCGAATACCCTCCTCCCTTTGGCAAGAGGATTGCTAAAATCTTGCGACAGTTGGGGGGATGTTTTCGGCCTTTGGTGGGTAACGATGATATTTTTCGGTTATGGTTAGTTGACTGGACATGCTTGAGTCTGCTAAGGGAGAGGTATCTGCACCTCTTCGCTTTTGCAAGTGATCAGATTGCGCCACTCAGTTCAGTTTGGTTGTCTGGTGCTTGGTGTCCTTTCTCTTCCGCCTTTTCGGACCAGAGGTTGAATGAGTTTTAGCGCTGCATGGAGATGTGTCAGATCTTGAGGGAACCACAACCAAGTGGGACCATTATGAATGGATAAATGACAACTTCACTGTAAAGAAAGCGCATCGATTCTTTGCTCGTATAATGATTGGTGTGCATGAAGACTTCAGACGAGACTGTAGAATTATTTAGGCTAGCAAGATTTCGAGAATAAAGGTTTTCCTTTGGCTCATGAGGCACGTCTGCTTAGTAAGGTACGACGAGACAACCTGCTGCATACTGGTGACATCTTGTGCGGAAGATGCGGACTTGAACAAGAAGACTTGGATCATCTCTTCTTCGGATGTAGGACCTCTTCTATGCTATGGGAGGGAGCTGATATCACCTAGATAAGGATGACATATGCGTTTGCATTTTGGAGCTCTGTGAGGGTGGTCCGTGGGAATTCTCAGGAAGATGCTACTGATGCTTTTGCCCTGCTGTGGTCTATTTGGTGTGCCAGAAATGAGTCTATCTTTAGGGACCATACACTCTACTCGGAAAATGTACTTTCTCATTATAGGGCACTTTTGGCCTTACTGGAACTCTGTATACATTTTTTGAATTACTATAGCTTTGAGGTGGGTCCCTGCTCGAGATTGCACCCTCTCTTTTATCAAAAAAGGTATATAGCTACAATGCTACACGAGGAGTTTTGAAGGCCAAAGAAGGGATGCTTAGCATATAGGGTACTAAGCATAAAATCCTTTATGTTGCAGGTGTCTATAATTATCACTTCTACTGTTGTTGTATCTCAAGTTGTGAAATCTGATTTTTCACATGCAACCAAGGCATATGCGTTATAAGGGGATGCACATCCACAATCAGAAATGAATTCTCGGAGATATTAAAGGATCCAAGTTGAAGTTTTGTGAGTATTATGCATTAAGAAAATATCACATGAAGTAGTTTACAAGTTGAAGTTTTGTGAGTATTATGCATTAAGAAAATATCACATGAAGTAGTTTAGCCAGCAGTTCACATGACGAAGGAGATCCTTGACTACAACTGAATACTTGGGCCCCTCGGTGTGTACTAGATATTTCTTGTCTATTATGGATTATTACTTCATGGTGGTTTGGGTTTTCTTGATGAATCACAAGAATGAAATATTATAATTTTTAGACAATGGAAAATCATGGTGGAGAATCAGACTTCAAAGAATGTCAAAAGTCTATGCATTGATAATGGCTTGAATTTCTCTTCATCATAATTCAATGGGTTTTGCAAGGAGGAGTGTGTTGCAAGACACTGTACTGTTAACGATACACCAAAATGAAACAGAGTTGCAGAACAATTGAACATTATACTTTTGGAGAAAGCAAAATGCATGCTTTTAACTGCATAACTTAATAGGGCATTCGGGATCATGTGAGGACCATGCATATTGATGTCAACTTTCACTTCATCCATTCTTCAAAGAGGATCAAGGTGAAGAAGGTTGACACACCATATAACATCGTTGATACGTTCATTCACAAAGGTAGTTCCTGAATTGAAAACAAGTTCTAACATTGCCAAATCTTGCTCAATATCTATTGTTGTAAACTCGTAGAGGGGAAGGCAAGTTATTGTTATGCAAGATGATGATTCAATTCAAAATAAATTTATTGATATGCCTTATAATTAACCTATCCTATTTGTACTGGGATTTTGATCCTATATGTATTGCTACTCGGATCTTATTAATATTGGGTTAGGGGAATCCATCTAGGGGGGTGGGGGTGGGGCTATATAAGCCCATAAAGTTAGTGTTTTGAATCAGTCATTCTTTGTATTACTATTCTTCCACCATCTTGAGAGATATGAGATATCCACTACCAAGGACATGGCCCGGTTACGAGTGAACCTTATACATCTTGTGTTGTGGTTATTGTTTGCTTACTTATCTGTGTTTTTATCTGCACTCCACTTTCGCTACCCTCAATGTCCAAGATGGTCGCTAGAGAAATTAGCTAAAGCACATAATTGACTATTCAAAGAGCTAAAGGGGGAGTGAGTTACGCATATACCAAAGGGTTGGGTTAACGAGTCTTAGATGAGGATCCTTTTAACCCTCTGGTATGCACGTAATTCAACCCTCTATTTTTAGTTTAACCAAAGAAAAGGGTCCTAGTCTTTCAAGATTCCTAGGGGTTTGCATCGCTTTATGTTTTTCCCTCAACATTAGGGGGTTTTTGTACTTGGGTGAAGGAGTGGGTTACGTTAGGTTGCTGACAAAATGGTATTAAAATCTACCTTGAAGCGAGGCAACCAAAATTAGAATGGAGGCGTGTGCCTCAAGCTTCATTGGCAAGATGCTCGCCTCGCTTGGTTGAGGCGGTCTGAGGCATGAAACATTAGTGGGGCTATGTATGAGTGTGCTTTGTACATGTTTCACATTTGCCCTAAATACAGTCTATCTGAAACCTGTCATCCCCTTCCTTTGCTCGAACATTCACTTGAGTTCATGTGCCATGTATTTTTAAGAGGAATGATCTGACGACCTTAGATACATGGAATCGATGACTTTAGTTGTCGAATCGGTAGTTTGAGATGCTTATAAATGTATGCTTGTTCATGATTACATTTGTAAAAGGAATGCCCAAATTGTGATGTTTATCTTCGGTTCATATTTACCTTTAACTCCATCCGATTACTTCAAGTTACTCTTAACATTACATTCCTAATGTGGCTTATCTTAAATCAACAGTATTTGTAAACTTAAATTTAGTTTAAGTCCTAGCGCCAAGTCCGTACATGAGGGGGAGGGGTGGGGGTCACATAACAAGCTCTACAGCATACGGTCTGAATAGACCTGTTATGATTCAATATATCTCGACAGTATGCATTTGCGAGTACTTGCGAGACATTTATTTTTTCCTCTTCGACATAGAATTACACTAAAATCTCTTACTTTCTTTAAATGTATATCGACTATTCTTATAATAATGTTTTCTTAATATCAATCAATATTTTTGTTTAACTTTAATGATTTTGGAGGGAATAATGAGGCTTACACCTTGAGTGCCTTGAGGGTACATGCCTCGATTTGATTGCAATGAAAGCGCCTCGTTCTGCCTTTTATTTTCTAATACCTTGGCAACCAACATATAAATGTCGGAATCTTTTTAACATGTTTTTGCATATAATTAGAAATTATCTGGATAACCTTAATTTAATACTTAGGTCTGATCTTTTAAAGGAATAGAAGAATTGATGAAGATGCTGGTTATAGAATTAATGCATGGTGGATGAAGCATAGAGGCGCATTAAGTGTTCTTAGTGACAAAAAAGAAATCTTTGAAGCCTAAAGGAAAGTACTACAAAACTACAACAATATATGCTGTGTTTTATGATGGTGACTTTTGGACAATTAACTATAAACATGTGTAGTTGAGATGAAGGTACTTTAGTGGATGTGTTGATATGATGTAAATAACCTATCAATTGTAGAGATGTTTGACTTCATATGTCATGATTAAAGGAGTTAAGCACTCATCCTAATCTGGGTTAGGGTTTTGGATGTTGTCATTGTAATCCTGGGTGTTGATCGCCATCTCCCAAGAATGTAGTCGAGTTATGAGTGAACATTATAGATCTCTCTGTTTGCGTGGTTGCTTGTTCGGTTTGTGTTATCTACTGTAAACTGGTATTAGAGCATTTGGGTTCATATGAGATCCATCAAAAACTATCAATATATATTATAACTTGAAGATTGAAAAGTTCATTAGAAGGATCGATGTTAATTTTTGGTAGATAAGATATGAGTGGTTCTGAACAAAAATGTATCTTGATCGTGCTTACAAATGCGAGAGAAGATTTGAAGGTAAAGTTGAAGGAGATTGATCTTGACGACTTGGAAATGCAAGAGAAGCCATACTTGATGATTATGGTGTATATGTAAGATAAAGAGATCACAGAAGTTGCAAATGAAGAATATGCAACATGTGTAGTTGAAGCGTAGGAGTCCATATATATGGCGGAAAGCTTAAATATCATGTAGTTACTGAAATAATACCTTCACATAAAAAATATACACATTTAATATAGCATCTATTTCATTTAAATATATAATTAATGGTTTTGTGAAACATAGGTATCAAAGTAGAGGATACACATGTTATCCTCGTTCTCAGGTGTATTTGGATTGGGGAAAACCTGAGGGATTTCGGGTTTCCCCCGAAAACCTATGGGTTTTCCCACATGTTATCCACTAATCTCCTCTTTTCCATCCTGGTGTGCCCCCAGGCTGTATTTTATTCCCTCTCCAGTGAGACCCACTCGACAACCACTATTTCTCTCATTTGATATATCAAATCACCCACTTCTCTCTCTTCTATTTAGAATTTTTATAGTATACCATCTTATCATCTAAAACTTATAAAATACTGAACATCATATCATTTTTCCAAACTTCAATAAAATTGCATCACAACAAACCTTTTCAACAACAAACCTTTCATCATTATTCAGTATATGTCTTATATTAGATCTGGATAACTGCGATATGTATCATGCATTTATTACAAAATTTAATTTATTGTCAGCATTTATCTAAATTTGCATGCTTATTTTAAATTTTATTATTGAATCTTGGACAATCCTATTGTAACTTTTTAAAAATAGAATTCTTAACCATTTTAAATTTACAAAATCAAAACAAGACAAACATATATTCTCTTGCAAATGACGTAGTTGCTACGCAGTGATTTATTTAAATGCATACCATCAAATCAATGTTTAGATATGCAGTTGGGTCGTCGTATAGTGCGGTCACATATGTATAGACACCCTTCTTTTCAAAGCACGTACATCATATGTGGCATTATGCGGCCCGAGCATCATATGTGGCATTATGCGGCCCGAGCACTTAATTGGCCCGCACCGACCATATATATATGTATTCCTATTTAATCGGTCATCGACAATGTCTTGGTCTCTTGTGGCTAACTATTTATTCAGATCCAATTAGGGATATGATTAAGTAGCTAAATATGCGAAGTTGCGACATATTTCCTCTCAGTTGGCTAATGTTTGCATAAAATCCCTCCCTCTTCAATAGTGCTCTACTCCTCGTGCCCTTATTGCGTCCCCTCTCCACTCCCCATGCCACCTCCCCTCTTTCCCGTACTGCATCGCCACACCAAATCCCTTCCTCACTATACATCTTCCCTACGGTTCCTCATGGGACCACCTCCCCTATGCAATTCATCACAACAGGCAATCACAAGTTTCTTCGCTCAACAAACCATCATTTATATCAGCTCTCTCCTATACTGCATCTTCTATAGATATATAATCTATATGCAAGCCAAACCATCATTCATATCAGCTCTCGCCTAGATTGCATCTTCTGCACGTATATAATATAGATTTCTTCTTATTATTATTTTATAACTAGCTAGTTGTAAATTTAATGTTTTTTAGTTTGGAATATAATTACATGGTGACCTTCTAAGTTTCATGTTAAAATAAACAATGTTGGGTTTTTTATTTTGTAGATTATATCATTTTTAGGAAGTAAATATAACTAATATTTTCAATTTCCTAGGGCACGGTCCAATTTTTTTGTTTACATACTATAATAGGATTTTGCACTGTTGTAAAAGTCGGTAGACTAGGCCGATTAGTCGGCCCGACTAGTCGAGTTGGTGGGGTAGCCGATTCGACTTGGCCTAGTCGGCCATTAGTCAGTCAACCCAAATAATCGGGCTGCCTAGTCGGCCGACTACAAGGCCGACTTTTACATAGAGATTTTTTAATTGTTTAATTTTTCGATTTTTTAAAAGCAAACTTATTCTAATATGCTTAATGTTATATTCAAAGACAATTACTTCTTTTATTTCATTATGCTAGTAAAGAAAATATACAAATCAATGTAAATATATAAGAATGTGTGTATAAAATTGATTTATATATTTAAAATAATTTAAAAATTCAAAACCGACTAATGACCGACTAAATCCGATTAGTGGTTCGTCTGCCGATTAATCCTTAGTCAGTGACCCCGCCGACCGAGTACTGACTACCGCTTTCTGCGACCTTGGGATTTTGTAATCAAATTGGCAATTTGGATAATTGGAAGTTTTTGCTGTCTTACAAGAGTTCAAAAGGTAATCAGGGTTTTGAGCGGCTGAACAAGGTGTTGCTATTCTTGCTGCATAAACGTGAGATCTCGACTATGGTGGAGGACTTCCAGTCTATTGTAGTCTCTAATGCTATATATCTCATCGTTGTCAAAGTCTTAGCTAATAGGCTCCATTGTGTTCTTATCATAGAAGGCCGTATCGGCGATATATCATCGTTATATCGGTTTCGACATGGAAGAGGTTTCGATATCACCCAATATATCCCTTTATAGAGATATCGACGATATATCGCTGATATATTGGCTCATATCAGTCAAAAATGGCTGGATTCAGTACAAAAAATCCTAGATATCGATCGATATCGCCGATGTTTCGCTGATATCTCTATATATCAATGCTATAATTCATGCAAGATTGATTCCACTACTTATCTAGCTACATCCAGTATTAAAACAAATATCTAGTTACACCTAGTATTAAAACATACAATGGTTTATATATATTTTGTTTTGGGTCTGGGGGGCTGCCCCCGCACCCCAGTAAGGGGTGGCCAACCTGGGCCCCCTAGATCCCCCAGGCTCGCTGATCGGGCAACGAGACCCCCGTACTAATAAGGTATGGTGCGATAGGAGGGTGAATACAATGGTTCTTCAACTTGGTGTATATTTGCAAGTTATTTCATGTTGTAAGAACTTGAATGAAATCCATTTTCAATGTCTATAAAGTCAATTCTTCAACAAGAATCAACATTAATATCGATATGTTCGAAATGATCGATATATGCGATACAAGCTTCATAGATGATCGATATGTGTAATCTAAGAGTATATTTGTAAGTTATTTAGTGATCTAAGAGCTTGGATGAACTCCATTTTCAATATATAACAGTACCAACGACATGTTCGATATGATCGATATGCGCAATATAAGGATCATAGTCTTCACAAATGATCTATATGTGTCTAACTGTATATTTGTCAGTTATTTAATGTTATAAGAACTTGAATGGAATCCATTTCCAATATCTATAGGTCAGGAATAAACATTAACAACGATACGTTGGATATGACCGATATATGTGATATATGGGCTATAAATGACCGATATGTGTGACATAAGTATGTATTTGTAGGTTATTTGTTGTTTTAATAACTTGAATGATCTTAATTTTTGAAAAAACAACAAAAAATGGCTTCTTTGAGCCATTTCCGACATTTCCACTGATATCGTCGATATATCGGCGATATATCCCGATATATCCATTTCCGGGCAGACCGAAACGATATCGATATCGATACGACCTTCCTTGGTTCTTATGGATATCATTTCACCAAGTAGACTACATTTGTACCTGCAAACATGAAGGATCGTTGGGTCCTGCTTCTGAAATGGTGTGAGATTAGAAGAGACTCATGGGAGAGGTTTGTTGTAGAAAGTGGAGTTCTCGAAGGCATATATCATATGATTGTGTTGACTGATGGTTTCTTTGGGCGTCACTACAAAGGAGAGTTTTTCCTGATACATGGGTTGCATCGATGAAGAGATGCATTGCAACTTCTTATGCGATGCTCGTCAAGGTAGGAAATATCGATATCGATATCGTCTTGATCCGTCCAGAAAAGGATATATCGGGATATATTGCCTATATATCAACGATATCAATGGAAATGTCAGAAATAGCTCAAAAAGCCATTTTTTACCATTTTTTTAGAAACTAAGATCATCCGAGATATTAAAATAATAAATACCTTACAAATACACAGTTATATCACACATATCGGTCATTTATACCCCATATATCGCGCATATTGGTCTTATCGAACATATCACTGTAAATGTTGATTGTTGACTTATAGATATTGGAAATGGATTTAATACAAGCTCTTATAACATTAAATAACTTACAAATAAACACTTAGATGACATATAGATCATCTATGACCCTTATATCGCACATATCGGTCATATCAAACATATCGTTGTTAATGTTGATTGGTAAATAATAAATATTGAATTGGAATCATAGTAGCTAGTTAAACACACTTAGAACACATGTTTTGTTAATGGAAGACAATGAATGGTGTTGAGATGAGTCAGCAAAATATCAACGATATAGGTCGACATCCAAGGAATTTTGTACTGAAACCATTCAATTTCGAGCGATATGGCTCGATATGGTGATATATCGTTGACATCTCGCGAGATATCGACGATATATCACCAAATGGAAGATATTGGTCGATATCCTGGAAAAGGATATCTATATGAATATCATTACCCACATCTCGTCGATACCGATATAGCGGTGATATATCACCGATATATCACGATATTGCTGACTACGATGCTCGTAAATGATCGCCTGAAGGGGGGGTTACTTCCAGCTGCAGAGGGGCGGTGCATCAGGGCTGCACCTTGTCACCCCTTCTCTTTGTGATTGTAGCAGATGATCTGGCAGTTATGATGAGGTTGCTACGACTGAAGGATTATGTGCATGATATTTCATTAATGGTATTGTGATACCTATACTTCAATATTCAGACGACACTATGCTTTTTCTTGACCGTGAGGTGGATCATATTTGGCAAGCGCCTGTTATTATAGAGATATATGGAGATATGTCGGGACTGCATCTGAACAGAGAGATTCCCACTTTCACCCCTTTAGGCATGACTCAAGAGGAGATTCAAGAAGTTGGTACATTGCTTATGTGCTCATGTGGTAGTCTTTTTGTTATCTACTAGGGTCTTCCCTTGGTCGTTGGTCGCCTTCGGTCCTCAGGCTGGAAGATGGTACTTGACATGTTGGAAATCAAGATGGCTGGATGGAAGGCAAGGATGTTAACTAGAGGTGGGAAGATGGTGTTGCTCAAATATGTGTTGTTTGCCATCCTAATTTTCTTTTGCTCCACCTGATTGCTTCCTGCTTGCATGCACGAAAAGATGGAGGTAATGATGAGATGCTTCTTTTGGGCAGATGGGAAGCAGGAAAGGATAGGATCCATTTGGTAGATTAGGAAATGGTGACAAGTTCTAAGAGGGATGTGGGCTTGTGTGTATTGAAATTGGAGTGCATAAATAAAGCCCTCCTATTGAAGTGGGTGATCCACATATGGGGTAAGACTGATGAGTTGGTCCGTCGATAGGTTTGGAAGATTTATGCTATACATGGCTATTCAGTGGGAGATAATGTGCGGCTTCTCTCTTCACTTTGGCAAGGAATTATTCCGTTCCTCCCGAAGCTGAGGGAGCAGCTACATCCGATGTTTGGTAATGGAGATATTTTTCGCTTTTGGCTGGGTAGCTGGACGAGCTTAGGTGCCTTAACTTGTTACCCCCGTTTGTTTGCACTTGCAGAGAATCACTGTAGCCTGATGCGACAGGTCTAGGAGGCTGGATTCTGGAGCCCCTCATTTACGATAACATTTCAGAGCAAAAACTGTAGAATTATCTGCCGATGATTGGAAACCTGGTGGACCTAGCAGGTACTTTAGAGGGGCGTGATCATTTTGGATGGGCAAGTGGCAAATTCTCATTGAAAAAGCCGTACGGATTCTTCGTAGGAATCGACGGCTCGGTTGATGATTATAGGCACGATTACAAGATTATTTGGAGATGTAAAATCCCACAGAGGGTAAAAGTTTTTATATGGCTTTATGCATGGTCAGCTTCTTAAAAAGGTTTGAAGGGACAAACTTCTGCATATGGTGGGCTAACTTCGTGGCTGATGTGGAGAGGTCCAAGAGGATTTAGATCATCTATTTTTCAGATGTAGCTTTTCTAGACCGATCTGGGAGGGGGGCTAACCTCAGCTGGCTCTGGACTAGTGATTGTGCATCCTTTTGGTGCTCCATTAGATTATTTTACAGTAACTCACAAGAGGATGCTTCTTCGGCCTTTGCCTTTCTTTGGACTATTTGTTGTGCCCATAATGAGTTCATTTTTTGTGGTCAACGGTTTTACCCAAAGAATGTACTAGCTCATTTCAGGACACTTATTTCGGCTTTGCTCCTTGTATAACTTTTCTATCTTAGTTTAATATAATCTTTGCGATAGGTCCCAGCTTGGGATTTCACCCTTTCTCCAAACTTTTTTTGGATAATTGGATTAAATTTCACATTTTCTCTTTAAATTGATGAATTCAATATTTTTTGTGCCATGTTTATGTTGTTTGTTATGGTTACCCTATCCATGTCTAATGTGGAACCCACATTTTATGTTCAACCTGGCACTACCGATCTGGGTTGGAAATGTATATCTCGTTGAGATGACGGACCCAAACATGAGTACGTGTCGCTTGCATGGGGAAGTTGTGAAAGGTGGCTTCAATAGAATGAAGCAATATCTTGCACACAATCATAGGAAATGCACAAGCGTCCTAAGGTCTATGGAAATGCGTAGAAGGAAATATGATATTACATGGAGGGCGAAATATGCCAAAGTTTTTAGCATGAGAGAATTACGAGAGGAAGTGATAAAACATTTGGATCTTCCACCATTGCATATCATAGAGGATGTGATGCAAAAAGGCCGGGAGTTTTTGAAGATGATGTTTCTTTGGACATAATAACAGGGCATTAGCTGAAGAGAAGTGTGCACGAGTCAACAAATACAACAACAACAATAAAGTCTTTTCCCACATTAAGTAGGGTCAACTACATGGATTATTTGCCTCCATTCATATCTATCTTGGGTCATTCTCGGTCTTAGATCCAAAAAACTAAGATCCCTTTATATAGTCTCATCCCAACACTTCTTGGGCCTTCCGTGCCCTCTCTTAGCCAGCTCAACATCCTAAAACTCACATCTCCTCATCGATGCATCAGATGGCCTCCTTTGCAGATGGCCAAACCACCTTAAGCGATTTTCTCGCATCTTATCCTCGATCGAAGCTACACCAACTTTCCTTCTTATTGAATCATTCTGAATTTGATCTTTACGTGTGTGTCCACACATCCACCTTAGCATTTTCATTTCTTCTACTGCCATTCTCTGCACATGTCTATGGTTCACAGGTCAACATTCAGATCCATAGAGCATAGCAGGTCTCACGGATGCTTTGTAAAACTTTCCTTTGATTTTCAAAGGAATTTTCTTATCACAGAGAACAGTAGAGGCTCCTCTCCACTTTAGCCAACATGCATTTATTCTATTAGTAACATATCCATCAATTTCCCTATCATGTTGCAAAATAGATCCCAAGTATCTAAAAGAATCTCTCTTCTGAATATTATCATCACCAATCTTTACATCTATTCCTTCACCATTGCTACCATCAAAAGTGCACTTCATATATTCAGTCTCAACCCTACTTATACAAAATTCTTTAGTCTCCAATGCTTATCTTCAGACCTCAAGCTTCTCTTTACTCCATATCTAGTCTCATCAATCAACACAATATCATCAACGAATAACATACACCAAGGTATCTCATCCTGGATGTGACTTGTCAACTCGTCCATAATCAAAGTAAAAAGGAATGGACTCAAAGCTGAACCTTGATGCAGACCAATATTGGTGTCAAAATAGTCCGTCTTCTTAACATGTATACTTACACAAGATGAAGCCCTATCATACATATCTTTTATGAGGTTAATATATAGAACTATACTTGTCTCTTCTTCAAAACTCTTCACAATATCTCTCGTGAGACAGAATCATAATCCTTCTCCAAATCAATAAAAATCATATGGAGGTTCTTCCTTTTAGCTCTATAAATATCCATTGTCCTCCCTAACAATTGAATGACTTCAATAGTTAAGCGACTTGACATGAATCCGAATTGGTTCTTTAAGAGGCACCACGATGCTTCTCCTCCAATCTTCAGGCATTTTCTTGCTTCACCAAATCACAATGAATAAATTTGTAAGTCAAGTCAAACCACGCTCGTCTTAAACTCTCCAAACTTCTATAGGAATGCCATCAGATCCTACACCTTTCCTAGATCTCATAACCTTCAAAGCCTCCTCTACTTCCTTATATATAACTTACACGGTTTAATTAAGTTTCACTACTAGCTATACCTCCCAAAGTGATCCCTCCATCTCCTTTCCCAATGAAAAGCTTATGGAAGTACTGCTTCCATCTAGTCTCTATATCCTTTTGAGTAACAAGCACATGCCCTTCCTCATCCTTAATACATCTCACTTGAGAAAGGGCTTTGGTCTTTCTTTCTCTTTCTTTAATCAACCTGAATATATCCTTCTGGTCCTCCTTAGATCGAGATTTTTGTACAAAACTAAATAAGCTTTTGACTTGGCTTCGTTTACATCATTCTTTGCTTCCTTCTTCGCTATTTTGTAGTTTGTGATATTTTCATCTGTTCTATCCTTAGACATAGCTTTAAAGCATGCTCTTTTAATTTTGAGCTTCTCTTCCACCTCTCCAATCTACCACCAAACCTCCTTTTGGCCTGGATCTCCTCCCTTTTACTCGCCTAACATCTCTTTGGCTACCCTTCGGATACAAGATGCTACCGCCTCCCACATCTTGTTTGCACTTCCGTTACAATCCCAGGATAGGTGTTCTAAACCATTCATCTTGAAGTTTGATTGATTCAATTGAAGATTCCACCATCATGTTCTAGTGATCTTGGAAACCCTCCTTTTCTTTATCAGTTCTTTTATTTGCATATCCATGGCTAACACGTGATGTTGTGTGGTCAAAATCTTTCCCGTGATTACTTTGTAGTTTTTGCAACCCAACCGATCTCTTCTCCTCAACGCAAAGTAATATATATGTGTTCTAGTCGGGCCATTCCTATAAGTAATTAGATGCTCCTTCCTCTTCTTGAAAAGAGTGTTTGCTATGAAAGGTTAATAAGTCGTTACAAAATCCAGAATGACCTTTCCCTCTTCATTTCTATCGCTGAAGCTATGTCCTCCATGAACACTAGCATACCTTGAAGCATCCTTTCCCACATGTCCATTAAGATCTCCACCTAGGCAAATCATCTCTCTTTGTGGGTTTCCTTGCATAATCTTATCCAAATCCTCTCAAAAAGCTTGTTTAATCCTTTCATTTAAACCAATTTACGGTGCACAAACTGAAATGATATTCACAATTTCTTCTTCGAGCACATCTTTTAGAAAAATAATCCGATCTCTGAATCTTTGCATCTCAACCGCACAATCCTTAAAATCCTTATGAACAACTACTCCAACACCATTTCTGCCCTTATCTTTACTTGAATACCAAAGTTTAAAGCATGTCTTCTCAATCTCTCTGCTTTTTCTCCAACCCATTTTTTTCTTTTGGAGACATAGTATCCAAGGCCTTAAATGTCGGTTTCGGTCACCATTTCGGTATCAACCAAAACAGAATTTCGATGGAATTTCGGTGGAATTTCGACCGAAATTTCGGTCATTTCGGTCATTTTTTGTACTAGGACCCCCATATTTCGGTCATTTCGGTCATTTCGATCGAATTTCGGTTTCGACTGTATATCGATATTCGACAGAAATTCGACCGAATTTCGCTGAAATTTAAGGCCATGATAGTATCTGAATCTTCGTTCTTTCCATCGTATCTATTATCTCCATCAATTTACCAGTCAAAGTGCCAATATTCCAACTACCTATCCACAACTTCCTTTGTAACCTCTTTTGTACTAACATCTTTACTCGCATGCGTCCATAATGCAAGAACCCTTGTAAATTTTGGACTGCATCCAGGCGGCAATGCAACAAAACTAGCTTATTTACTTGCATGCGTTCCTCATGCGAGAACCCTTACAAATTTGAACTACATTTGGGCAACGATGTGGTGGCCCTTGCTAATTTCTCATTGCATTCGAGTGATGTAACACACCGCCAATGAAATCTAAATGTTTGCTTAAATCCATATTGAAAAGACCTGAACTATTTGAGACATTCCTAAATAGCATTCTTAAAAAGAATGCTAGTTAAGAATTTGTCTCTCTTGCACTGGCTGTCGGCTACCTAACGCGCAACCCTTCTCAATTTACCTGGGCTTGGGACCAACCAGGACTGAGTTGATGAGTCAACAAATATGTTTGCATGTGTGAACCATTTATGATCATGACATCCTAGTCAATATTGTGATCAAGAATTCTTTTATTTGCATGTGTGAACCATTTAGACAATACAGAAGCAGATACAAGCCTCTTTACCATGAAATTGCAGTAACTCTATTCGAGGAAGTTGACGAAACAAAGGAGTTTTTAAAGGGTCACCACAAAGTATGAAAAAATAACGGATGTTTAATAATGACTGATGCATAAACTGATATGAGGGGGGAAATCCTTGTGAACCTAAGTGTCAACTGTAAGTTGGGTACAAATTTTTTGAAGTCAGTTATTGCATCTATTAACTTTCATCAAATACTTCTCCTCTTTGGTTGGTGAGTGTATCATGGATGTTGGAGTTGATAATGTTTTACAAGTTGTGACTAGAAATGCTTCTGCAAATATGGTAGCTGAGAGGCTACTTAAAACCAAATATCCAAGGATATTTTTGTATTCACGTGTTGCACATTGTGTCGGTCTTATTCTTGAAGAGATTGGCAAAGACCAAAATATAAAACTTGCATCACAAAGGCTATGACTCTTGTGAATTTTATCTACAATTGTACGGTGATATTAAGCTTGATGAGACAGTTTGCCCTAAAGGGTGAGATTGCTAGACCAAAGCAAACAATGCTTACCATCACTTTTCTTAAACTACAAAGTGTAATAGTTTAGGAAGAGAAGTTGCGATAGATATCCTCGTGATAAGAGTAGGGGATGCAAGCGGTCTAAAATCAAGGCAGATGGGGTAGCCTCATCCATTATCCCCAGTGCAACATTTTGGAATTAAGTATCCTTGACCTTGAAGTCTTCTCTCCACTAGTCTACCCCTGCATGTTGTCCTGCATGTTGTTGATGGGATAAAAGGGCATCAATGGACTTCGTATTTGGAGAATTCAAGGATGCAAAAAAAGGAGATAAATGGTATATTTATAAAGTCAAAAGGAAAGTTTGATAGTTCCCCCATCTTGCAGCTTTCTATGTGAATCTCTGTTACAACTATAAGGACAACAACACAATTTCTCAGTTAACTTTGTGATTGATGGATTTTGGGAATGCTTGGAGATTTTATATTATGATTTGGAGATTCAAGATACCATCACAAGAAAAGAGATGATTATTTACCAAAGAAATGGGCACTCAAAAAACCATTAGCTGTCAAGAAAAGATCCATTAATGATAATGATTTCAATCCTAATAATATATTTTAAAGCTACTAAGTTATTACATACTATTATATAAGATATTGACGGCCTAATTACTCTTATAACTACATGTGATCGCTATATGGTTCTAAGATGCCTTATTTGAAGGCAATGGCGATGAAAATTTCAAAGTTTACATCATCTTTTCTGGTTGTCATAGGAACTTGAGCTTATTTGGAATGGTATAATCCTAATTTTATGACTTACGAGTATATTGGTTCACTGAGACATTATTAATGATTTCTTTTAAAATATTTATTGTAGATTTATACCAAAAAAGGTATAAACTTGAAACCAAGAGATTGAATGAATTGATTTTTGTGAAGTTCAATTCAAGACCGAGGGCGTTGATATCTAAAGAGGAGAGACACGTTTATTTAAAAGGGTAGAGCGCATGTAGTGGATTGAGTTGGTGCCAATAAAGGAGAAGAAAAGTCTTCCAAGGATCATGACTCGTGTAAATTGGTGGCTTAAGCTAGTGGAGCAGAAGAATTTGTAGAACATAGGAGGAATTAAAGGAATGCGAAAGCTTTTTCTGATTTGGACAAAGCATAAGAATTTAGTAGTGATTTAGAAAGTGTTGAAGTACTCCACTTGAGAATTTTAAAGATGACTTAGATTAGAAGTTTGCTTTATATATTTTAACACTATTCATTTATGAACATATATTTAATGAGTTATATAACCTTTTATTGTGGCCTTATTTTTTGATATACTATATATGGGTTTCTACAAGCATGCGTGAGAATCATATAACACAACTATTTGCTCTTTAATTTAATAGATTATATTAACTTACTTGAAATTTTTGATTTTAGCTTATGTCAAATCAATTTTAAGTTAACTTTCTAACACCACAATTAATTATGACATTTCTTTAATATTATTATAATGTGCATAATCTGCACATGTCTTCTTATACTCATCTGCATATCCGCTTGATCGCTTTCTACCGCCTGACTGAACGGATATCACATATGGCATTTCTAAACCTTGCCTACCATATTTATGGACCTCGACTATGATTGCCACAACAGTATGTACATTTCAAAGATGATTCCCTCAAGGTTATGGATCAGACATGCCATATGGACACGGGGATCCTCGATTCAAACTGTTTATACTACATGATGCTCTGTATAGGTAATTGATGGTGTAAACATCTTCTTTTGGCAATAGCTCAATCTGCGAAATAATAATTGTTGAGATACATATTTATCTTTCCCTGTTTTATGTATTTGTTATTTCTTCTGTCTCCAGTATGTAATTTACCCATCAGGGTGTACCGTATATGTATAAGAGAACCCTAGGGCCTCATTAATAAACAATGATTCTTTTCTTTCCATGATAGATCTGAATGTGCATAATCTGTACATAATAAACGCTTCCGCTCGATCCAAAAGATCGACTTGGCAATGAGAGCCCTATGGCCTCATAAAAACAAGAAGTGTTGGAATGAGACTATATGAAGGGATCTTAGTTTTTTGGATCTAAGCTCGAGAATGACCCAAGATAGATCTGAATAGAGGCAAAAAATCCATCCGACCCTACTTAAAGTGGGAAAAGGCTTTGTTGTTGTTGATTCTTTTCTTTCCACATGGTATCTGAGAGGCGGTACTAGATCAAAGCTATGAGGCCACCACACCCCTAGTCACCCCACTATTGTTGTTGACACCATCCACAGTGCCTAGCGGCACCTAGCGTCACTTTTGAGGTTACGTTAAGCCTTGGGGGCACGGTTTACAAGCCCCCTTCCAACAATGGTTTTGCTGCCGTCGACCAACTACCACAATCGCATGTAGTAGCATCTAACACCATGTACGACCCCCTTAGCTGATCTGTTGGGGGTGCCTACAGTCTGATTTTGGGTTGACAAGGATGATTTAGACTTATAAATCACCCCATTTGCTCGAGAGAGCCCTCATTGGTAATGTGAACGATTGTGGCATGAGTTTGCATACACAATCGATTCCCTATATGTTCGTGTAAACACGTTTATTTCAGTTTACAACCTGGTCACGTCTTTTCCCGTTTTCTTTATCTTGTCAGAAGACATGGTGACATATCTTTCTTCGGTGCCTTCAAGGGTCCATCACCCATTGTCAATATGGATGGGACCAACTATGAGTTGTGGTCCATTCAGATTGTGATCATCATGCGTTGCACTAATAAGAAGCGCATCTTAACGCAGTCTGAACTGGTCGGCAAACTGGGGCGATGCTTCATACAAGAAAGACGATGCCTATGCGTGCATATGTCTATCTAATACTCCGACCATAGCGATAGCCTATGTCATCCTTCATCAACCCATTGCCAAGGTGATGTGGGACATCCTTGCAGTCAATTACTCTATGGCGATGAATGAAACACACACCCATCTTCATGCAGATGCGTTTATACCTCTTATGGAGGAGGCTTACAACCGACTCAGAAGGATCACGATGGATCACAATTCCTTTTACATCCACAACTCAGATCTCAGTAACGACTGCATTTCAGTAGATGGGGTCCATTTCATTTCAGAGGATGTGGTGTTCGTGGTAAAGAAGGCAGATGCCCACATCAGCCATACACCTACTACCATCGTTATGGCTATTTCGAGGAAACTTGCTACCTGAAGCATGGTTATCTTGCTTCTGCTTGTGTTGTCGAGCAAGTTGAGTCTCATGTTGCTTTTGCTAATTAAAAGTTTGACGATATTGTCCCCCCATTTGAGGGAGATTATGTTTCATGTTGTTTCCACTACTAGTACTCCTTCGTGCTCTCCAGGTATAGCTTATGCTCATACTAGTTATCACAAGGCATGCATGGCAAAGTGGATTATGGATTTTGGTGTATCTCATCATATGTTCAGAGATAGATCTTAGTTCACGTCCTACAGATCTGTACCCCCAGGTGTTGAGCACGAGATCTTGGTGGATCGGAAATTAATGATAAATATTGTCGTTGCTATCCCCAAAAATACCGTGACAATTTTTTTTATTTTTACTACTTATTAACATGTATAGCAGATAGAGTCGAACTCAGGGAGGCTACAAATCCCGAGGGTTATTCAATTAAATCAAAAATCAGTTAAGAGAAAAACAAGAATCTCAAAGGATAACTATCCTTGGTTTTTGTGATTTTTTAATCTTTTTTTTTTAATTTTTAATTTTTTTATTTCTAATTCTTTTTTTTGTATTTTTTGATTGTCAAATTTTTAGTGATTTTGATTTTACAATTTTTTTATTTTCAAATAACGAACAATATGCACAATCACAAGAAATATGCACACTTGTAATTTTCAATTATACCAAAAATTCTCAGAAAATTTCAAAGAAAATATTTTCGGGTTTTAAAAATTTTTAAATATTTTTTGGGAATTTTTGTGGAATTTTCAGATGTTTTTGTATTTTTTTTTCTAAAAATCAAACTGTGAGAAAATGCAAAATTATGCACAGCCTGGAGTAATATTTTAAGTGCTCAAAACTCTTGGAAATTATTTTTATGACAAAATATAAGCAATTATCTACAAACAGAAACTGAAATCACTATTTTTGGATTTTTGTATATTTTTCTGTGATTTTTATAAGATTTTTAGTATTTTTATTTTTTTTGGGTTTTATAAATAATTAATGCACAAAATTCTGCAAAGAAATTAAAAGACAATGAAATAAAACTACTCTAATTTTTGTAGAATTTTTAAGCGATTTTTTGAATTTTTATGAATTTTCAAAGTTTGGGCAGGCAAAAAGACACTGTTTTTGATTTTTTAAAATATCAAATGTCAACCAAATTTGATGAAAAATTTATGCTAGCAAGAATATCACATCAGGAGCATATCATAATTTTTGCAAGATTTTTAGATCACAAATAACTTTTATTTCAATGAAAAACACATGTAATGATAATCTCTGGATAATTAGGACTGATCCGCAAATATTTACTGTTCTCGCATAAACAAATAACAAGAAATAAATAAAGGGAAGAAATTGTAAATTACGCAAGTTGCACGTGCATCGCGTGATGTTCTTCCCTGATGGGACTGTTTTGCAAATTGAATAATGTCAGGAGCTATGTTGCAATTGTCCCAAAAAATTTTTATTTTAAAAAATTGTACCTAGGGATTCTTCGTGCTCTTTGATTTCTTCGTTCACAAGCCAACCCAAAAGAGGATGGACAAGGGGGCCGCCGCCACTGGGAGGCGCGGCGATCGGCGACACGCGAGGGCTCGGGGCGGAGCGATGGCGGCTTAACCTGTAGCGGTGCTGGCCTGCGAGGGCGGTGCCGAGGTATCGCACCGCGCGCGAGCGGCTGCTTAGTCGTTGGCTGGAGGATGCAGTGCTGCGGTGGGGATCGGAAGGGCGCTGGTCGGGGACGAAGTCTGCTGGAGGGGCGCTGGAGGGGGGCCGGGCGTGTTGTCGGAGGAGGATGGCCCCTTTCGCGAGGCGCCTGGGCTGTCGCCACGCAGGTGATGGCGGGGCGCACATGCTGAGGCGGCGCGGCCGCGGCCGCGCGGCTACGGTGGCGGCAGGAGGTCAGCGGAAGGGGGGATCGTGGCACCGCTGGGAGGCCGCGCTGCGGTGGCGCGGCGGGAGGTGACAGGCGTCTGGACGGTGGTCGCGCAGGAGGCGGCTCCTGGAGCTTGCGGAGGGTGTCGCCTGTGGCGAAGGTGGTTGGGGGCGGCAGTTTTGACTGTAAACAATAATTAAAGAAAAACTCTTTTTTTATTTTATATTATTTTATATTTTTTATTATCCTACAAAACAAATTCTAAAGAGAACAAGGAAACAAATATTTTATTTATTTATTTATTTACAATTCGGGGAATGAACGGGGATCTGACGAAAATAAAAGGATCGAATCCGATTCTCCAGCCACCGTACGTGGTCGGAGTTGATAAATCGTGGAAGATAGAAATTGAATGCGGAGAGATTGAGAACGTGAGATGAAAAATCGAGTCGAAGCGGATCAAATCGTGATGGAATATTTTTTTTAGAGATCTAGAGAAATAAAATACGATGGAATTAAAATGCGACAAATGAAATTAAGATTAACCTAAGATAAAAAAATGATGGATCTCACCTTAGGAGTGGAAATGGACCGTGATCGCCTCGACGAAGACCGACCCGCTGTCACTGGACGACTCGGAGGCTAGACACTTTTCTCGATGAAATTTTCTCTCGGAGATCAGGCTCCTCTCTCTAAAGATTGATTCAGTTGGAATGAGGGAGAAGGAGCCATATAAATAGAAAAGATAGAGATGAAATTTGAATTTTTGATTTTTTTGGTGGAAGAGATAAGAGAGATGAAATTTGAAATGAGATAAAGTAAAAGAGATAAAACTATTTACACAATTATCTATTTTTTTGAACTTTCGTCACTTTATTTATTTGAAATAAAAAATATTATTTTTTATTTTTTTATGGCGGTTAATTAAAAATAGCAACTATATACATATACTATATACATATATGACATTATATACAAGGGTAAATGAGGAAATTAGCTTTTTAAATTTTTTTATTTTTTTATTTTAAATATTTAGTAAAAAATATTTACAAATATATATACAAATATAATATGTACAAAATACATGGGGAAATTGCACAAACCACCTGGGAAACCAACTTTTTACTCGTAACTCCAAAAATTATGAAGTCACAACCATTTTAAAGATAATTTAATTTAGAATCAAATGGAAATGAGATTAGTTCAATTTGAGTTCATATGGAGCCGGAATTGGTCTTTCAATCAGTGCGTAGTGGCTTTTTCCAAGTGTGGTTACTTTTATTCTGTACATGATTTTATTGTGCAATTATTTTTATTAATTAGAACACATTTGTATCTACAACTTTAGTTTTGAAAGTTATTTGATTTGAGGTCAATTAAGGCACAAATAAATTAGTGTCAGTTTTATACAGATATACACAAAATAAGTGAGAAGTATTTACAACACACACACATTTTTTTTGGATTTTCTGCTTAAAGACCCTATCTCCCCCTACTTTATTCCTGATCGATCAGGTCTAGTCTGGACCTTCTCTCGGGGTTCGAGTCAGCCTGTATCTATTACATATATACAGTCTTCCTTTTTTATTCTTTTCTTTATTTTCCCTTTATTTATTTATTTATTTTAGGTTAAAAGTAGTAAGAAGTGTACAATATTTACACACAGATACAAGTTAGTGAGAATATGGAGTTAGTGTTATATGCATGTGTTTTATAAGGGATTTTAAGCTAAAATAAATGAATGAAGATGACGACTCGCAGATTCATCATCCCCCTATGCCTTATCTTTGTTAGTCCCTTAGCAAACACTTATCTGAAAGAATAAGTGAATAAAAGAAAAAGAAAGAAAAAGAAAGGAAAAATAAAGAAGGTAGGACAATATTGAGTATTAAACTTATCTTCATAAAATTGTAGTATAGAGCTTTGTCGGACCTTTGGATTATTAGCGTGTCGGAACTTCTGTGAGACTTGGAATTTTAAAATCGACAGCCTTCAAGTTCTACACATCATTGTCACAGTTTCGGCTCAGAAGTCATCTTAGATCAATCCTCTTCGCAAAGCATGCCCTATGAACATTGAACAATCGACTCATGTGTGTGAAAGGTTTTAGCTCTTCCCATCCAGAATGCCGGACTACCATGCAAATCTCCTCTCCAGTAACTCATCCTCGGGGAGTCATGTATTTCCTTCTAAGGTCTGTCGCGTTGTGTTCACAATCGATTTGGGAGAGAAGTTAAAAGAAGGAGAAAAGAACTGGAGAGTGGCCAGTGTAGTCACCTCTCCTTGTGAAGCTGGCCAGTGTAGCCGAGTCTCCACCAAGATCTGCAGGTTTCTTGAAGCTTGGACCTTTTTGGTCAGATATTTATTTGGTATTGGTTTCTTTGTATTTGGATTTTTGGTAGTTCTGCTTGGATCTTGTTGTGCCCCTACGGATATAGAATCTTTTTGTTTCCGTACATGTTTTGGGGGTCTTAGAAAAAATTGTGCCCAGTCGTCCATCCCTTTTCCGAAGCTTTATTTCAACCCGTACTCCGGTCTTTAGATTTCCACACTACTAGAAAAGAAAATCACACAGTCTTCCAACATCCCATCTGAGTTGAGCTAAGTGCATAGTGCAAGAGTACAAATTAATTCCCTATTCCAGAGTTGTACCCAGAATGAAGAGACCATGT
The DNA here is from genome assembly GCA_037367405.1 of Ottelia alismoides. Lineage (NCBI taxonomy): Eukaryota > Viridiplantae > Streptophyta > Magnoliopsida > Alismatales > Hydrocharitaceae > Ottelia > Ottelia alismoides. Next base: position 225,035 of record JAZKJV010010682.1, on the reverse strand, counting down.
TAGACACTAAGAGTCAGACGCTGCAAATTGCCATGTAGAACTCAAAGAATTAAGTCAAAGACCTGAAGCTTTTAAAATCCTATTTCTCGATAACGTTCCTCTGAGAATTAGGTGGATTAAGGTCCAACTAAGCTCCATTCTTCAATTTTATTCCAGACATAGTTTAAATGTCAATACTATCCTGAAAAATGCACATGCAAATGCAAGAAAATATGAATAATGCAAAGAGATTTTTTTTGAAAAGAAATGATGCACATGTGAAAAGAACATTTTTTTAAACAATTTTCTAATTTTGAACTTTTTATGGATTTTTTTGAAGAAAAATGCAGACGTAAAAGAAAGTTTTTTTATTTTCTTTTTTTTTGAATTATGTAAGTTTTTATAGATTTTTGGTTTTGTAGTTTTTTAAAGGAAAAAGGGTTAGTAAAATATATACAAGAATTTTTTTGTTTTGTTTTTGTTTTATTTTTATTTTGTTTGTTTTTGTTTTTTAAATTATTTTAATTGTTTTTTTATTGTCTTCTCTTTTTTTATAAACGTGGATTTTACAAAATTATACACATAACCCCCTAATTAAATGTATTTAAAAGTACGAGTTATGTCTAAAGTATATATACAATATATACGACACCCTCCTATACTTAGCTCGAACTATGTCCTCATAGTGATCAGAGAGCGAAAAAGGAAGACATAACTCGTGCTAAATATAGAAAAGTGAAAAGACTCCTATGATACAACGACTCAAAGAAAAGATAAAAAGAAGAGAAGTTGGTGATCCCCCCTATACTTAGGATCAAGTAATCCTAAGTATAGTAGAGTGTACAAAAGTGGAAAACCGATGAAGAGAATATACAGACTCAAAAATAAAAAAAACACGATATGAACATCACCCCCCTATACTTAGGGTAGAGTATCCCTAAGTATAGGGAACAACAAGAGTGATGAACAGGACGAATATGAACAACACAAATCATTCACCCTCCTATACTTAGGATAAAGCACATCCTAAGTATAGCATATATACACACACGGAAAATGGGTGAGTGATAAAACGAGAGAAGAAAGAGTGAAACGAAAGGATTTACAAGAGGAGTGGATGATCATGTCTCAGATGCAGAAGATGGAATCAAAAGGTCATCATCTGATACCACATATATCGAATCAACGACGGACATGAATGTATCATGATCTAGATATGGCTTCAGCAACTGTTCGTTCATAACAAATGGCTGTGCGTTAGATGACAACCCAGATATGACAATACTCCTATTTTCACGCACAACTCTCACAATGAATGGTCCTGACCACTTGCTTTTCAATTTTCTTGGAAACAACTTCAACTTAGCATCAAATAACCAAACTTTCTGATCAGGGGAGAAAGTCTTTCTTCGAATGTGTTTATCATGCCAGCACTTGACTTTCTCCTTATACATAAGTGAGTTATCATATGCAAAGTCTCGGAATTCCAGTAATTTGTTCAAATCCAACTTCCTGTTCTTTCTTGCCTTCTCATAATCTAAATTGCATACACGGAGTGCCCATAAAGATTTGTGAATTAATTCCACTGGCAGGTGGCAAGGCTTTCCATATACCAATCTGTAGGGAGACATACCCAAAGGAGACTTGTACGCCGTCCGATAAGCCCATAGAACTGAATCAAGCATCTGGGACTAGTTCTTCCTATCTGGACATACAAGTTTTTGCAATATCGTCTTGATCTCCCTATTTGAAATTTCTGCCAAGCCATTAGTCTGAGGGTGGTAAGGAGACGCAACTCTGTGCTCAATGGCGTACTCCTTCACAAGCTTCTTTACTTCTCTATTAATGAAATGACTTCCCCCATCTGAAATCAGTATTTTGGGAATACCGAACCACGTAATAATATGGTCCTTGAGAAAGGAACACACTGTACGACTATCTGCAGCTCGGGTGGGGATAGCCTCCACCCATCGACTAACATAATCCACGACGAGCAGGATGTACTGAAATTTCTGACTGACAGGAAATGGGCCTATGAAGTCTATGCCCCAAGCATCAAAAACATCAGAAATCTGTATATATCTTAGGGACATGGTATCTTTGGAACCAATAGTTTCTCCCATTTTCTGACAATCAGTACAACATCGAACATACTCTGTAGTATCTTTAAACAATGTGGGCCACCATAGGCCATTCTGTAAAACCTTTGCTGCCGTGCATTTCCCCGAATGATGCCTACCATATTCTAGTTTGTGACAGTGCTCAAGTACACTGGTGTGTTCCTCCCGAGGAATGCACCTTCTCCAGATACAATCCGCAACCTCGCGAAATAGGTACGGATCCTCCCACTGGTAATAATGAATCTCTGACAGAAATCTGTCTACCTTGTACTTCGGCCAATCTTGTGGAACTTTCTTGGAGACACAAGATAGTTCACAATATCAACATACCATGGGAGTGAGTCCACAGACAAAATGGCCTCATCTGGAAAGGTTTCGGAAATAGGAATCATGTTCTGCTCAGAGGTCTCTGTGTCTCTGATACGGGAATGGTGATCTGCCACAACGTTTTTCACTCCAGGTTTATCTCAGATCTCTAAATCAAATTCCTGGAGAAGAAGGATCCATCTGATAAGGCGTGGTTTGGCATCCTTCTTTGCCGGTAAGTATCGTATCGCAGTGTGATTCGTGTACACAATAACGTGTGAACCGATGGTGTAAGATCTGAACTTTTCTAGCCCAAACACAACTGCTAACATCTCCTTCTCTGTAACTGTATAATTCCGCTGTGCTTCATCCAGAGTCTTGCTAGCATAGTGTATAGCAAATGGTATCCCATCCCTTCTCTGTCCTAAAATCGTTCCAACTTCGAAATTTGATGCATCCATCATGATCTCAAAAGGAAGAGACCAATCAGGTGGCTGTAAGACAGGAGCATTAGTAACCATTTCTTTCATCTGATTGAATGCAAGGAGAACTTTCTCATCGACAACAAAATCAGTCTCCTTACACTGAAGCTCAGTCAAAGGTCTGGCGATTTTGCTGAAGTCCTTTATGAATCACCTATAGAATCCTACATGGCCCAAAAATTATCTCAACTGCTTCAAATTCTGCGATGGCTCTAACTTGGAATTTGGAAATCACATCAATCTTAGACGGGTCAACCTCCATACCATGTTTGGAGATGACATGGCCCAATACAATCCCATTAGTCACCATAAAGTAACTCTTCTCCCACAAGAGCACTAGGTTTACCTTACAACACCGTTGAAGAACTCGATCTAAATGAGCAAGACATGTGTCAAAACTATCCTCGTAGATCGAGAAATCGTCCATGAAGACTTCAAGAAAATTACCCACCATGTCGGCAAAAACAGGCAACATACACCTTTGAAATGTAGCTGGGGCGTTACACAATCCAAAGGGCATCCGTTTAAAGGCGTAGGTGCCAAACTGACAAGTGAAAGTAGTTCTCCTGATCCTCAGGAGCGATAGCAACTTGGTTGTATCCCGAGTACCCATCCAAGAAGCAAAAGAACTCTTTCCCTGCCAACCTTTCAATAATCTGATCAATAAAGGGCAGTGGAAAGTGATCCTTCTTGGTAGCTGAGTTCAGGCGTCGGTAATCTATACAGACACGCCATGAAGTAGGTACCCGGGTCGGAATCTCCTCACCGCGGTCATTCTTTACGATCGTAATCCCAGATTTCTTCGGGACCACATGTAAATGGCTGACCCATTTGGAATCCGAAATGGGATATATAAAGCCAGCATCACACCAGTTCTTGATCTTCTTCATGACAACCTCCCTTAGGTTAGGATTTAGACGGCGTTGACATTCATGGGAGAGTTTAGAATCATCCTCTAGGTAGATATGATGCGAGCACAACGCTGGATTGATCCCACGAAGATATGAGATATTACATCCTATAGGCTTGCGGTTTATCTCAAGAACCTCTAGCACACGAGATTCTTGTTCAGCGGTCAACTGTGAGCTGAGGATGACCGAAAACATTTGGGGGGGGACCGCAAGGAAGGCATATTTCAACGTTGATGGTAAAACCTTGAGCTCAGGTGGGGTCTGAATCGGCTCTGCGATAACCTCTACTACTGTACTGGTAGACGGTATGTGATCTGTGCTTTGTAGACTATCCACCTTGGCTATTGACAACTCAACAAATAGAATTTTTGATAGATCTGTAATGAATGATCTCTGCTCAGAAAGGAATGGCTCATCAGGATGTTCTATATTCTTATCAATGAATGACTCAGATATCTCAGCAATAATCTCAGAAAGATGTCTCTCATATGTGCATAAATCAGGAAATTCAACAAATGGCTCAGATAAGTGGATCTCGGAACTCTGCTCAAATTGCTCATCGGCAACTGTCTCAATTGGACCACCAAGGGAACTCATGTCGACTGTGCTTTCGAGAGAGTCCTTTTGGGAAAGGAACTCCTGGGTATCTATAAAATCCGTGAAAAGATTTGTCTCTCTGAATTCAGCAAGAAAATCACAGTCATCTGGCTCTGATATAACTTTCTCTGTATCATCTGCTGTTGGTGGCGGTGATGGTCTAGGATCAGAGATCGTCTCAATTTTCACCTTGTCACTACGAGAGTGAAAGATGATCTCTCCGGTACCATAATCAACTGCTGCTTCGGCTGTTCGGAGGAACGGTCGACCTAGTATGATCGGGGTATGGAGTAACGGTGCAGGCGTGTCCATATCCATGACAACAAAATCAACAACAAATTTCATTCCCTGCACCGTTACAATAACGTCCTCTAAAATGCCTCTTGCCTCTCAATCGATCTATCAGCAAACTGAAGGATCATTCTGTTTGTTTTAAGAGGCCCTAACTGGAATTCAGTTAATAAAGAGGAAGTCATGAGATTAATGGAGGAACCACTATCGAGAAGAGTATGGTCAAATTCTTAATCAAAGATATGGCAACGGATGTGAGGTGCTCCCTTGTCTTTCTTTTTAGGCGGAAGGTTACTGATGGCATGAACTGTAGCCATGGTCAAAATGTGTTTCTCTGTTTCCTTTCGTCTGTTCTTCCTTGGTTGACGCTTTTGGGTACATGCCTCTTTCATTCCCTTTTTTACTGTAGGCATGTATTCCATGGCCTTAAGGAGTGGCAATTTTAAAAAGATGTTCTCTAAAATCTCAACCACTCCAGGATCTAGTAGTGCTGTTTTTAATTTTTGAATTTTTTTTAGCTTTGAGAGCAGAAGGAAATGGTACGGAATCAGAATAAACATGCAAACGTTCATTTCGTTTATTCAAAGTAGAATCATCATGTACATGAGGACAATCAGAATCAGTCTGTACAATGTTGTCCAATCTAGGTGAAGGAAAAACAGAATTTAAAACAGAACGGGATGCTGCTACTGGTGAAGAGGAAGAATCTGCAACTGGTATATTCTCCCTTGCTGATGGTGATCTGCATCTGCCTGGTGAAGGTGGTGGTGAAGGCGGTAAAACTCTAGATGTGGGTGCTGCTATACTGGGCCTCTCGACTGCTGGTGAAGGAGATGATGTAGAAGATGATGCTCTTTCAGTGGATCGATCTCCCAACCCCAACTGCTGCGTAGGCGACTGCAATCTCCTACCGCTCCTGAGATGAATGGCGTCAGATAAACATGTAAAATCAAGAGACATACCTGTCTCGGGGGTGGGTGGGCCATTGGCCACCTGCTCCTTGCGTCTGAAGTTGTTGGGGTTGGCTTCAACCTGTGCTAGAATCCATGTCTTGGTGGTGGTCAGATCGTCGATCCGCTGAGTCAGTTCATTCATGTTCTTCATAAGCATTGTAAGCTGGTCCAGTGCTGGATTGACTGAAGGGGCCTCAAGTTGCTCATTGACTGGCTGTCGCTGAGGCTGATAGTACGGAGGCTGTTGGTACCCATACAGATTCTGATAATGAGGAGGAGGAGGAGGATACTGTCCATAATATGCAGTCTGCTGCTGGTTAGGATGAGAGAAATACAAAGACTGCTGCTGAGGCTGTCCTTGTCTCCAGTTTTGGAACTGAGGTGGAGACTGATACTAAGGCTGGAACTGCTGGTGCTGGTACTAGTACTGCTGCTGTCTGCCTCCCTAAAACTGGTGGGTGTGTCTCTGATCCTGCTGTGAACCCAACTGGCCTTGCCCTGATGGACGGGGCTGGTTTCGCTCACGGTCGAACCAGATACCGTTCACCTCCTGAATACCAGGTGGAGGTGGAGACTACTGCTCAGGAATGTAGGCTACTTCCTGTTGATACGAAATTATCTGATGTGAATGCTGCGAAACCTGATCAGGTGTCTGCACATAGTAGACATGCTGAAATGTGAATGGTCCTCCGTTACTCTGCTTGGTGGAAGAAGTATGCTCCCTAGTAGAGGTATTGGCTACTGCACTCATACTGTGGACTGTGCTGATCGAATTGACAAGAAGTTCCAGATGCTTTGTTATCTCATCCAGCTTATCCAGGTTCTTTGTCCTCTGCTCGATCACATGAAGCTTATCAAGTTCTTGGGATCGCTTTTCAATAATGTCCACTGTAGATAGGTGATTTCCAATGATGGTCATGTCAGTGCTATCCACCTTATCCACTTCTTTTGTTGCCGTCATATTGACATCCTTGTGGGGTACTGCAGGGGTGGTGACGGAGTGCTTCTGAAAAGCATGTGAAGAAGAAAGAGCTGCTGAACTTTCCGCCATCTCCTCACAAATTTGGTAAAGGACGTCCTCATCCTTATTGAAGTGACTTCCCCCACAAGCGGCATCTACCAGCTTCTGATTCTCAATGCTTAAACCCCCAAAGAAATTTTGTACAAGGCTAGTCTTTAGAATATCATGATGGGGACATTTCTCCGTCAGATCTTTGAATCGTTCCCATGCCTCGTGAATAGGCTCTTGGGGCATCTGGGAGAAATTAGCAATCAAGGATCGCATTTGGTTGAGTCGTCCAAGTGGATAATACTTGTTCCGAAATGCGGACTTCAACTCTTCCCAAGTAATGACAACCTTTCCCAAGAGATTTAACCAATACAAAGATTTGCCCATCAGACTGAATGGAAAGGCGGTCATCTGCACTACCTCTAATGGGACATTTGGGTAGTGTACTGTTCCACAAATGCGATCGAACTGCTGAAGGTGTATACAAGGTTCTTCATTAATATTTCCATGGAATATTGAGAGAAGAGGTAAAATAGTAGGTTTAAGCTCAAAATGCCCATGACACGCAGGGGTTTGTATCCAAGAATTTGTCTTTCCTGCCTCTGGATTATAAGCATCTTTTAGTGTAGGCTTAGCCCCATGTTATATATGAGGTTCTTCTCCCCCATTCCCACCTCCAGGGTATCTGTTATCCCCCTCTCTCCTATCTTCTCTTTCCTGTCTCAGCTCGAGAATCATGTCTCTCAATGCGTTCTGAAAATTAGCCTGCTCTACTATCTGGGCTTGAATTGTCTGGATGGAGGCTAACATAGTGATGTTGATCTCGCTCTGCTCCGACATGGTTCCCTTTCCCTTTGGTGGCATCAAGTGTTCGGTGTCTGACTCTGAAAATGTGCATGATACTCGATTAGTACTCAGGATTGATGGAGTCTCAGATATTAATTCAAGATTAAAGCCAATCTCAAATAGTAGATTGATAGATGTGGTGAAGGGCGAAGTGGAGAAAGAGGAATATTCGTGAAGTGAGTATCCCCGAATAGAATGTGGACGGCTCGGAGTGTAGAATGAGTTCACAAAGTCCAAACGAGAAATATACTCCGGTCCGACATCTTTGAAATCAATAAGCAGGATGCGAGAACACGAAGGTCAATGCAAGAGTGAAAGTGAATGAAGGCGCAAATTGCGCAGAAGGATATTTATTGCTATCAAGCAAACACAATACAAACCCCCAATTCACCAACTCTATTCAATGTGAAGACCGTGAAGGTTCGGTCAATTATCTTGTCAATTTTAGAGTTTGGTGACAATACAATCTATCAGAGCGGTTAAAACGAGCTGTTAGGAACCCAATTCTCTTAGGAGACTGGCCCAATCCCAAAGTTAGATCTTTCCCAGCCAGTATGAATTGCAGATCGTTTACCGACTACCCGATCAATTCAATCTGTTAAGGACATCACGGGCCGTTTTACCGGCTACCGGAGAGATCCTCACTGGAGAACGACTAACCCAAGATAGTAGTCTGAAAAGAGTTCGGGCGTGGCTCTATCCTAGTGTGCGGGTCGCTCTCTCGCTCAAGCAAACCAAACAATGAGGGGGTTACTCTCCCCAAAACAATTATTTTTCCTTGTATTTTTTAGGGTCGAGTTTTCTTTAGCAGTCCCGTATTTTAGGCAGTTGTCACTTGGTTAAAATATTTTCAAAGAATCGCCTACCGAGTGTCCAATTTCCTTTTTAACTTATGTGAGTGAAAACAAGGAAGGATATCGGAAATGCCAATGCGCGATTAAAAACAATGATGCATGCAGGGGTTAGAGATGCGTACCTTATCGCCAGCACTATACATGCAAGTGATCCTCACAGAATTTAAATAAACTATCCTATATGATGCAAGTGAACCGTCTTAGATGATAGCTTCTATTAACGGGCAAGAACAAGTTAATTTGACTAAGTTCAAATTACGCTCTACTCTATAAACACAGAAATTTCTTGTTTAGGATGTTTGGACCTAATTAATTACCTGAATCAAGCAAATTAATCAAAGCAATCAAGAGGTAGTTCACGAAATCCGCGGGAAACAAAGAAGAATAAGGCGATGAAAACAAAACGGTGAGGTCCCCCAAGTGCACCGACACTTGGTGAAACAGACCCCGCAAAAAATGAATATCCATTTACAAGAGTTCAAATCGTAGAAAAGAAACTCTCTCTCTCTTTTAATATTTTTTTTCTCAATTCTTTTTCTCATCTTCTCACGCTATCTTGCGGCTTGGTGAAGAATCAAACCGCCTCCACGTCGCTTGGGTGCTTCGACTCTCCTAGGATCGCCTCCTTCGCTCCGCGGGCCCTCGCAAGAAAAAGAAAAAAAGAATGTGAAAGAAATACAATTATCGAATATGAGAGAAAAATGAAATGAAAACAGTGGATATAAACAATGAAGTGAATGGCAAAATGTAAACAGATATTTACAACTAAGAATAGCAGGTCAAAAGAGAAACCTAACTACCCTCGTCGTGCCTCCCTGGCAACGACGCCATTTTGTTGAGCACGAGATCTTGGTGGATTGGAAATTAATGATAAATATTATCGTTGCTATCCCCAAAAATCCCGTGACAAATAATTTTTTTAATTTTTGCTATTTATTAACCTGTATAGCGGACATGGTCGAACTCAGGGAGGCTACATGTGAACCCTCGAGGATCCGGGTACCCGTTTACGCACGTTCGTACTATTACATTCACATTTCATCGCAGAAAGTATCAAAAGTTACGGGGAAATTTTTCGCACTGCAACAATTACATATGCCATTCACATTCACAATCATAACCACAAAGCTAATAGAGACAAATGCCACGAAAATTTTATTTCATTAACTTCAATTTATTTTACAACATGTATAGTGACTGACAGTACATACAGTATTCCCAAAAATCTGACTGAAGAGAAAGGAAACATATTACATTATCAACCGAACAAAAACTGAGACAAAAGAAACGACATACCGTCTGATATAAACCCTATCGCCTGGAATCATCAAGAACTACTGAACACATGCTTTTTGCCTGCCAAAACATGTTTACGAAAGAAGAGGCGTCAGCGGTTGCTGGTACCTCCCAAAAACTTATAAAAAGCAGGCATTTAAAATTTTCAAAAGCAAGTAGAAATGCATGTATGATGAAAAATCTACCACTATCTGCATAGAGAATGGTTTTTAACTGTTTGGTATGTAGTTCACCTGGTCACCCATTTTTCCCATTCTTCCCATATATATTTATATAAAGTTTAGATAACAAACCCTAAATATATAATGATATCCTGCATTTTAAAGATCATAATTTTGGGTCTTGGAGATCATGTTGTGGATCTTATATATATATATATAACTGATGGCACATGTAGTTGCTATTTTTTGGTTATTGAGATGTCATGATTTTTGGTAATGGAATGATATGGTGACGATTGATTTGATTCTTAGTCCTATTTATACTTTTGAGTTAGTGGATAGTCTGTGGTCTTGGTCTGTGTGTAACCTCACACTATGACTCTAAGGTATTAAAGTGCCTTAGGGTTGGGGTACCTCCACAGGCATGCGGTGTTGTGTAATGTATCCTAACTAAGTTCCCAACACGTCCACTAACTTATAGGGATTTCGAATCAGATTAAAGTCACTTCTAATCATTTCAATTTTAATTGTAATTTCCTCCAAACCTTTACGGTAACTCTCTCAGATGTAACTCTTGATTATGTAGATGTAGATATAGATATGGATTATCTGGATATAGAATCGCCAAGTCTGCTGGCGAAAGTAAAACTCAAGCGGTGAGGTAGCCTACAAATGGCTCTTCCGTCTCGCCATCTAATTGGAAGTGCGGTGCAATAGAGGGATAGGTCTACTCCAAAACTACGCCATTGAGACGGGTGAGAGAGACTCTTCGGAAAGTCACTCTAGAAAAGCAGCCCGACCGGTAACGGGCAACCGAGCTCGTACGAAAAACTAAAATCGAGGATCCCCTGCTTGGGTATCCTAAAACAAAGGGTCAGCGGAACAGGTCTAAAGTTGGGATCCCAACGAGGCGTAAAAACACTGCGAGCTCGCATAAAAACCGTGTAAAAGACTGGGATCCTAGACCCGCGCACTTGGCGGCCGCTGCCCCAACTGAGCTTCCTTTCCTCTGCCCAGTTGAGGGTCACCGCGCCCTCGCACAGTCTGGTGTAAGGATCACCATGACCGGCACAATATTAATTATCACTGTTTCTTATTAACCACCTTGGTTTATCAATTATATATACCTTCATATCTTACATGATTGTCTTTCAAATCTGATTGATGAGTTCACATCATCAATCGTGATAAGTGATGTTTATACGGTAAATCATACAAATGACTAATTAGTATTGTACACACTTAGATCTTTACCCAAACTTTCATTTTAACTTTATGAAATATCGTATCAAGGACGATATAAATTTGGAGTCTAATTCACACAAACCCATAATTATATATATTTATTTAATTACGGTTTTTTGAACCAAATAGTCAGATATGCGATTTGTTGTCCCAAACCCCGATCTTCGTCTCCTGTAAGCAAGGGAAGTTGGTTTGAAGAGGCAGCAATCACTCTTGTAGAGTGCACTTAAAGATGTAATAATTACTCATGAACTAAAATCGGGAAGGAAGCATATTGTAGACTTAATGGATTACCTAAATGGATATCGTTGATGGAAGTAAACTTGTTTGTAGGGAAAGGTTTCCTGCTTCTAAATACTAGAAGCGTGATAACTGCTGCGTACTAGTTAGTTTTCAATGTATATTAATGATTTGATAACCGGAGTAGGTCTATTATACAATGTCTCTGCATGCCATTTTGAAATTTTCTGGGTTACTGATTTGTCTATTCTAAACTAGTAAGAAGTACCTCTCATATATTGTCCTTGTATATATGCTATTTATTTTGGAAAACTTTTCTGTCCATTATCTCTTTAATGGAATAAGAAAATAAAAATTTATATGATTAGCCTACCTAACTCCGCTGCGTAATTAGAAAGGTCAACTTGGTTTCCATTTTCTATCTATCTATACACACACACACGGATTTCTTGGCCAACATGTGGACTGTCTGTGATCCTTGGTTTACGGCTATTTGTTTTCCTGTTATACCAACTTTCCAGAGTCCTCTTATTTTTCTGGAATGCTATATATATACATATATATTTTAAACAACAGATTACAAGTTATACATATTACAGTAATAAAATGATAATAAATAGTTAATTTCCGAAACCAAATTTACTGTGTATATATATAACAGCAGATTTTACAGTAAGAAAATGGTAATCAATGTTTAATTTCTGTAATCAAAAATTTATAGAATACTATAATTTTTATAACAACATTTTACAAAAGAAATTGATAATTAAATCACTACTTCTAATATTTTATTCATTCAAGGGCATCAAGGATATGAAATTAGCATGCATGGCAGCAAGAGAAGGGAAAAGGAGTGTACCTAATTAGGTCAAATCTTTGAGGAATGATGCTGATCTTGCATGCAATGTAGTTCCAGGAACTGAGCAGCAGGTCCCTGCTGCATCAAGCAGCTGCAGCAAGAGTGGTTCTTGCTTTACTCTATGAGGAAGGGGACTGCAACAGGTGCCAATTGCTGTCCAGCAGAAATCAAGAAAACTATGGTTGCAACAGGATTTCTAGGCTGGGAATTTGAGAAGGAACTGGGGGAAAGAGAAAAAGGGGAAATGTTGGGAAAAAGAAGGAAGAAGAAAAGAGCAAAAGAGATTTCGTTGGAATGAGAATAAGGGAGGGGGAAGGGCACACGTTGGAATTGGTTTTATAGGAAGAGGGGAGAAAAGGTTAAAATAAGAAGAGGGAAGCTTCCATGAAGCTTCCTCTTTTCCTCTTGTATTTTTTTGCAAATTATGACATCATCTTGATGATGTCATTAATGACATTCATTTATGATATCATCAACGATCTTATAATATTAATATATATATATTTATATATGTATATGCATTTTTTTAATACAAAAGTCCCATGTATAAGCGCTTCGGGCCTCGGATTTTGACGTGCAATATCTCTTTCGATCGTCTTTCAACGACGATCAAAATGAGTATAATATTGACATACTTCCGATCGGGTTTTGAATATCCGAAATTTTCGGATATAGTTTTTTTGTTTAAGATTAAATTTTGTGATTTAAAAATATCAAACGACCTCCAATTAACGAACGGTCGATTCCGTTGGTCTTGTTTTGTCGAATCGGATCTAATGATGGTCTCGGTTTGTTTTGCGGTTTCCGAATTTGCGTCGCTGCTTTTTTGCGGCGCGCAATATGATGCGACCGATTTTTGGTCGATTTCGTCTGAACGACTTTTGATTCACGATCAATTTATCGTTTTAGGCTATCTAATGTTGTCAGATAACTTTATTGGATTATTCGGATCCTAATCGGATCGAGTTTGGGTTCGGGTTTGTGCGGACTCCGGGTGTTACACTACAAATCCCGAGGGTTATTCAATTAATCAAAAATCAATTAAGAGAAAAACATGAATCTCAAAGAATAACTATCCTTGGTTTTTGTGTTTTTTTATCTTTTTTTTTAATTTTTTTAATTTTTTATTTCTAATTCTTTATTTGTATTTTCTGATTTTCAAATTTTTAGTGATTTTGATTTTGTATTTTTTTTATTTTCAAATAATGAACAATATGCACAAGCACAAGAAATATGTACACCAACTTTTTTTGTAATTTTCAATTATACCAAAAATGCTCAGAAAAATTCAAAGAAAATAGGGTTTTAAAATTTTTTTAAATATTTTTTGGGAATTTTTGTGGAATTTTCAGATGTTTTTGTATTTTTTCTAAAAATCAAACAGTGAGAAAATGAGTAATTATGCACAGCCTGGAGTAATTTGCAACTTAAAAATATTTTAAGTACCCAAAACTCTTGACAATTTTTTTTGACAAAATAGAAGCAATTATCTACAAAAGAAACTGAAATCACTATTTTTGGATTTTTGTAGAATTTTATGTGATTTTTATAAGATTTTTAGTATTTTTCAGATTTTTGGTTTTATAAATAATTAATGCATAGAATTTGCGTAGAAATTAAAAGACAATGAAATAAAACTACATTAAATTTTTTAGAATTTTTAAGCGATTTTTTGAATTTTTATGAATTTTCAAAGTTTGGGCAGGTAAAAAGACACTGTTTTTAATTTTTAAAAAATATCAATGTCAACCAAATTTGTTGAAAAATTTATGCTAGGAAGAATATCACATCAGGAGCATAGCATATTTTTTGCAAGATTTTTAGATCACAAATAACATTTATTTCAATGAAAAACACATGCAAAGATAATGTCTGGATAATTAGGACTGATCTGCAAATATTTAATGTTCTCGCATAAATAAATAACAAGAAATAAATAAAGGGAAGAAATTGTAAATTACCCAAGTTGCACGTGCATCGCGTGATGTTCTTCCCTGGCGGGGACTGTTTTGCAAGTTGAATAAGACATGAGCTATGTTGCAATTATCCCATTTTTTTATTTTAAAAAATTACCCCTAGGGCTTCTTCGTGCTCTTTGATTTCTTCGTTCACAAGCCAACCCAAAAGAGGATGGCCAAGGGGGCCGCCGCCACTGGGAGGCGCGACGATCGGCAGCACACGTGCACGGGGGCTCGGGGCAGAGCGGTGGCGGCTTAACCTGTAGTGGTGCTGGCCCGCGAGGTTGGCGTCGAGGTATCGCACCGCGCGCGGACGGCTGCTTAGTCGCTGGCTGGAGGACGCGATGCTGCGGTGGGGATCGGAAGGGCGCTGGTCGGGGACGAAGTCTGCTGGAGGGGCGCTGGACGGGGGGGGGGGGGGGCGGCGTGTTGTCGGGGGAGGACGGCCTCTTTCGCGAGGCGCCTGGGCAGTCGCCATACAGGCGCTGGCGGGGTGCGCGTGCTGAGGCGGCACGGCCGCACCCGCGTGGCTACGGTGGCGGCAGGAGGTCAGCGAAAGGGGGGATCGTGGCGCCGCTGGGTGCCCGCGCTGCGGTGGCGCAGCGGGAGATGACGAGCGTCTGGACGGTGGCTGCGCAATAGGCGGCTCCTGGAGCTTGTGGAGGGTGTCGCCCGCGACGAAGGTGCAGGGGGCGGCGGCCCTGCCGCCGTTTCCTTCTTTTTTTATTTTTTGACTGTAAACAATGATTAAAGAAAAACTCTTATTTATTTTATATTTTATATATTTTTTTATTATCCTGTAAAACAAATATTAAAGAGAATAAGGAAACAAATATTTATTTATTTATTTATTTACAATTCGGAGAATGAACGGGGATCCGACGAAAATAGAAGGATCGAATCCGATTCTCCGGCCACCGTACGTGGTCGGAGTTTATAGATCGTGGAAGATATAAATTGAATGCGGAGAGATTGAAAACGTGAGATGAAAAATCGAGTCGAAGCGAATCAAATCGTGGTGGAATTTTTTTTAGAGATCTAGAGAAACAAAATACGATGGAATTAAAATGCGACACATGAAACTAAGATTAACCTAAGATGAAAAAAACGATGGATCTTACCTTAGGAGCGGAAATGGACTGTGATCGCCTCGATGAAGACCGACTCGCTGTCATCGGACGGCTCGGAGGCTAGGCACTTTTCTCGACGAAATTTTCTCTCGGAGATCAGGCTCCTCTCTCTAAAGATCGATTCAGTTGAAATGAGGGAGAAGGAGACATATAAATAGAAAAGATAGAGATGAAATTTAAATTTTGAATTTTTTGGTGGAAGAGATAAGAGAGATGAAATTTGAAATGAGATAAAGTAAAAGAGATAAAACTATTTACAAAATTATCTATTTTTTTTGAATTTTCTTCACTTTATTTATTTGAAATAAAAAATTTTTTATTTTTTTATTTTAAATAATTAGTAAAAAATATTTACAAATTTATATACAAATACAATATGTACAAAATACATGGGGCAATTGCACAAACCACCCCGGAAAATCAACTTTTTACTCGTAACTCCAAAAATTATGAAATCACAACCATTTTAAAGATAATTTAATTTAGAATCCAATGGAAGTGAGATTGGTTCAATTTGAGTTCATATGGAGCCGGAATTGGTCTTTCAATTAGTGCTTAGTTGCTTTTTCCTAGTGTGGTTACTTTTATTCTGTACATGATTTTATTGTGCAATTATTTTTATTAATTAGAACACATTTTTATTTACAACTTTGGTTTTGAAAGTTATTTGATTTGAGGTCAATTAAGGCACAAATAAATTAGTGTCAGTTTTATACAGATATACACAAAATAAGTGAGAAGTATTTACAACAACATGCACATTTTTTTGGATTTTCTGCTTAAGGACCCTATCTCCCCCTACTTTATTCCTGGTCGATCAGGTCAAGTCTGGAACTTCTCTCGAGGTTCGGGTCAGTCTGTATCTATTACATATATACAATCTTCCTTTTTTATTTTCTTTTCTTTATTTTTCCTTTCTTTCTTTCTTTCTTTATTTATTTTAGGTTAAAATTAGTAAGAAGTGTACAATATTTACACACAGATACAAGTTAGTAAGAATATGGAGTTAGTGTTATATGCAGGTGTTTTATAATGGATTTTAAGCTAAAATAAATGAATAAAGATGACGAATCACAGGTTCATCATCAGTTAGATCCGTTCTTATTGCAGATGGGACACATTCTCCTATTACAGGACATGGAGAGATCTGTTTGACACCATCTCTGTGTTTGTGGAATGTGCTTCATGCACCCGACTTCTCTATGTATTTATTATCTATTAGTCAAATCACCAAGGATTTGCATTGTCGTGCCATATTTGTCCCCTCTTCTCTTGTGTTTCAGGATGTACTCACGAGAAAGGTGATTGGATGTAGCCATGAGCAAGGGGGTCTCTACAGGCTGGTCTAGTCTCCTTATGCTGGTACCTCTTTCGTTCCCACTAGGTTTGTCTCCGCGTATATGTAGCACCTTTGATTCGGTTACCTTCCTCTGCAGAAGATATATAGTCCTCAACAGATCTCATCCTAGTCTATATTTCAATGTGAGGCTTGCCATTTTGGGAAGCATTACTGTTCTAGTTTTCCTGTTCGTCAAGATTCGTAGTAGTAGTTCTTTATTTAAGCTTGTTCATTTTGATATTCAGGGTCTTGGTTGTTTTCCTAACTACTGGGGGCACATGTTCATTTTGATACCCTCCAATACCAATTGGGCTCAACTTTCTTCCTTTTTTTAATGCAGACCGCCACTAGGGCTGTTAATCGAAATGTAACAAAGGGACCCGTGTTCGAGTTCGGTTTGATAAGAATGTTTGAAAGTTTGAGTTCGGTACAATATAAGTTTGTTAGTATAAGTTTGAGTTCAAGTTTTTTTGGAAAATGAATATTCGAGTTCGATTCAATAGTTGTTTAGCAACAGCTAGATTTAAGGTCAAACTTGTTAAATTGAACAAGTTAGAAACTGCAGCTCGATAATAAAGTTCTATAGTTCAATAATCATTTATAGTTATAAATAGAAAATGGTTCATTTTGAATTGGATTAAAAACCCTTTTCGATACTTAGTTTTATTTACCCCCAAAATATTTTACGTACAATCGAACTCGAACATTTATCGAATGAACATACGTTAAGTTCATATTCTGCTCGTTAAGCTTATCGAACTATTATTTAAAGTTCAAGTTTGGTTCGTTAATAATGAACGATTATTTTTCGAACTAGAATCGAACAAATGTTAAATAGAGATGAACATGCTCTGTTCAATTAGCAACCCTAATTGCCCACCTCTCCTTTTTTATATTAATAACTTACAACCCAAATTGGGTCCCTCTTGCGCCAAAACATACTAATTAAAAAATGAGCGGGCTCTTATTTAAGGTTCTCGCGATGAAAACCCCATCTATCTCAATGCACCATGTTTCCCCCAATGGGCATCTCATTTTTACTGCAGCTGTAGGGGTTCTCGATCGCTGCTGGCGAGGGAGGCGAGGCCAATGCCACGACCGAATTGCAAGATCTAAGAGGCCGCATGGAGGGAGGGGGCAAAGTGAGATAGATCAGGCACACTGCTTGGTGGCGAAGCAGGGTTCCGCTTGCAGATGGCGTATCACCTTGAGAAGTAGGGTTCAACAACTGCGTAGACATCTATGGGCTGTTGACGCCATGGAGATGCGTACCATTTGCTCCATCATCTTGAGACTTGAATACTGTAGCGTGAGAAGGGGGTTTCTCCTGGAGACTCGATTCTTGGTTCTTCTTCTTCGAGCCTCTTGGTGTCATCTATATTATGGTTCTAGTCAGGAACACATCATGACTGGAGATTTTCTTTCTTTGGAGGGTTGAGGCCCTACACTTTTTTTTATCGATTCATGTGATGCAACAGATCTCAGATCTAATCAGAGATTAGAAGCATTGTGCTTGGATCGGCTGCAATCTCCTGGAATTTCTTGTTCTCATCATGCAAGGAAGTTCAAAGTTGAACTTAATAGCGATCTTCAGAACCACATGGTGTGTGGCTGCAGCCTCTGTGCCATAGAGAATTAGGGTTTTTGTCATGAACTATAATTCTCTTAAACTTTGATAAATACACAATCTTCAGATCTCATGAGAACTCGCGCAACAACTTGGAATTTGATAGTAAAACTCGACAATGACATGATATAATCTTTGGAATTTGAATGTAACTAACAATAAATCTTCAAGAACTAACCTAGAATGGAACCCGCTTGCTTGCGCAAATTAGGGTTTTGAAAAGCCCTAGAACTGTCTCGAACTTGAACGATCTCGAACATGAACATAATAATCTTCAAAAACCAATCCAAAATCGTATGCACTTTGAAACCATGTAGAAAACGAGAATGCAAAAGCATAATCAGAGATAATAGAACAAATAACATGAACACCTGGATTTACATGGAACCTTGCTCTATAAGGATCATGATGAAACCACGGGAGAATCGTCTCAACAGGCTGATATTCTATTAATCTCTTTCAACTGTTATAGTAGGTATATGTCCTCTTATATAGCCTCACCGGAATGACCAAGTCCTACTAATAGATGATGTAGGACTAAATATGTGGATGTGATAATTGGAGCGTGAAGGATCCAATTATAAATCTATGATAAATACTATTAACAAAATATAATGAAATATGTAAATGCTATAAAATCGATACCAATATGTCCATGCATACAATTGAATCCAAAATCAATAATATTAGAGCATGATAGTTTTGCGAAAGTTATTTTATATTGTAAGGGTGTTTCTGTAATTGTTTGTAACACTAGACCTCCGTGCTATATAAGGAGGTACTATACACCCGCTGAGTTTTATCTTTGAACTTTCATATTACTTAATTTCTAAGATGGTATCTGAGCAGTGAGAGGGACTCTCTCTTAGGTGTTGACCTAAAGCTCGAAACCCATTCTACACCACAACCACCGCCCATCGTTCTCTGCCACCACTAGCCTTCATCATCATCTCCCAGCTCTCTCACCGCATTCCAGCCCTCCATCAAGACTTGCTACCAACATCGCCCTCTCGTCTCTCCATCGTTTTGTATTGCAACATCATTGTCGCCCAACGAACCTCGTTGCCCAATGCAAACTTTTCCTCTCGCCTTCCATCTTTGACTGTTTATCGAGTTTGAGAAGGTCTTCCAGGTACTCCCATTCGTGGTGTGATCTAGGTGCTCGACACCTGCAACAACGAGTGTTGTTCACCTTTAGCAGGATTTGCAGCCTCCCTTGAAGCCAAAACACGCTTTTGAAGCTCATATGCATGTGTTATATCCGTTGTCTCTCCAACCACGCATCCGACACTCGCCATCTGCCAAAATTGTACCGTGAGTATTGCTCCTTCTGAAGCTCCTGCTGATTGATATTTGAGCATCAACTTATGACCTAATTTGCATAAGATATGAAGTTTTCACCGAGATTGGTGCATGTTGTTATTATGATTGTTGTAATTGGTTCCTTATTGTATGAAAATATCTGAACTAGTAGATTCATCTACTCAGGAAGGGGAGATAAAGAACCCCTTCTTTGGTACAATCACCAAGTTAGATGGTACAAACTATGTGCAATGTCCTTAGTCTCTTATGAATGTAATCGAAGGACGTGGCAAAGAGAACATTATCATGAATGAGGAACCTACTGAAAAAATGGGCAAGAATGTAACATGGAAGAGAGATAATGCTATGATCAAGGTTTGGATTATAAGCAATTGTGTCTCCTGTATTGCGAATGACATTGTACACTATAAAACAATCAAGTGTATCTGGATAATCTTCGCAAGACATACTATGAGGAGGACAACTATGCTAAGGTTCTTCAAATCTATATTGATGTCTCAACTAAAACAAAATGTTCAGCCTCTAACGGAATTCTATTCGGTGCAAAATTCTGATTTTCAGAGATTAAACTCATATATGCCAATTTACGTCTGCTTGACACAAATCGCTTTCAGATCTTAGTTGATGGTTGGACTCTTTCTTAGAAGCCTAGACCCTGTATATGATGTTGCTCGAGCTCAATTGATTGTGACTTCCATGATCCCTTCTATAAAAGAAGCCTACAATAGTCTTAACAGGTTGTTCATCTCTCATCTAGTTGTAACACGAGTCGAGAACATGTCTGCTATGGTCATCCTTTTTAGCAGAGGCCATGGGAATTTCTTTAGAGGTAGAGGACACGGTTGCGACACCCATGGACGTATAAGATCCTCGTGTACCTTCTGTGGTTGCATGTACCACTGCCACATAGAGGAACTATGTTGGGGGAAGCATGGAAAACCTCCACTTGCTCATCAAGCCATCTCTACCTCCACAGCACATGATGGTGGTTCGTCGAATATATCCACATTAGAATATGAGGGTTGATGCAACGACTGAACCAATATGTGGGATGACATCCCAACAATCGTCTTTATTGTCAAGAACAAGACTTACTATGAGTGCCACCACTGTTGATACTTCAATCTTCATGGATCCTTCAAGTATAATTCCATCATTGTGTTGGGTATGTAAGGATTATGCAATTTCATCTGATTGGCGGCTGGGCATATACAAAGCAGCCGTGAGACCTGCTATGCTCTATGGATCTGAATGTTGGCTTGTGAACCATAGACATGTGCAGAGAATGGCTGTAGCAGAAATGAAAATGCTAAGGTAGATGTGTGAACACACACGTAAAGATCGGATTCGGAATGATGCAATCAAAAAGATAGTTGGTGTAGCTCCGATCGAGGATAAGATGCAAGAAAATCGCTTAAGATGGTTTGGTCATTTGCAAAGAAGATCAACTGATGCACCAGTTAGGAGATGCGAGTATTGGGAAGTTGAGCCGGCTAAGAGAGGGCAAGGACGACCCAAGAAGTGTTGGAAAGAAACTATACGAAGGGATCTTAGTTTTTTTGGATATAAGCCCGGAATTGACCCAAGATAGATCTGAATGGAGGCGAAGAATCCATGTAGCCTACCCTACTTAATTGTGGGAAAAGGCTTTGTTGTCGTTGTTGTTGTTGGCGTCTGAACTCGGGTGCATTGCGACATATTTGTGGCAACAAAAATCAGTTTTTAGTACTTTGAGAGGTTGCACTAGATCGTACCATTGTTGTAGCTGATGGCGGGCATATCCCTATTACTGGATAGGGGGAGATTCGTGTTGCTCTAAACATCGGTTTTGATAATGTTCTCTTAGCTCCTGAGTTCTCTATGAGCCCGCTTTCTGTTTCCATAATTACCACGGGACTTAAATGCCAAGCCATTTTTGATCTAGTGTCTTTTGTGTTTTAGGATATGCTGACGGATCATGCGATTGGTTGTGGCCATGAAGAAGGGGGTACGTACCACTTGACAGAGTCTCCTTTTGATGATCACGTCTCTACTTTTACTGGAGATTCATCTGTTTGTACTTGGCATTTTCGTCTTGGTCACTTACATCTACCAAAACTGCGAAGAATTCTTCCTCAAGCTTCTACAACCACCTCTACAGTGCGAAGCATGTTAACTTGGCAAACATCGTAGAAGCTCGTTTTGAAGTCGTCCTGGTCGTGTTGCTAAGTTTGTTTTTGAATTAGTACATTTTGATGTGTGGGGAACTAGTTGTCTTCCATATCACTCTGGACATAAGTTTTAACTTGTTGTTTTTGCTGACTTTACCGTGTTTCATGTGTTTTTCTTATGAAATCAAAATTTGAAGTGGGCAATATTACGAAAATGTTCTTGCTAGAAATGACAAATGCCTTTCATTTTCATGCCAAAAAATTTGCACCAATAATGCTCTTGATTTCTATAATAATTTTCTTTATTCCTTTTTGGTTGAACATGGAATTATCCACCAAACATCGTGTCCTTATACCTCCCAACATAACGACATAACTGAAAGGAAGCATCGCCACATTCTTGATGTTGCTCACACATTACTTATTCAAAGTGTGATTCCTCTCACGTTCTGGGGAGATGCTATTCTCACAGCTACATGATAAATTGCATGCCATCCACTGTCTTGGAAGAACAAGCTCCTTGTACTCTTCTCTTTCCTGAAAACAACTTATTCCATGTTTTGCATAGGGTTTTCAGGTCTACGCCCATTGTCCATATACATGATGTTGGACATGATAAACTTTCTCTGCGTGCTATGAAATGTGTTTTCGTGGGTTACTCTAGAACTCAAAAGGGGTATCAGTGTTATGATCCTCATCGTCATCGGTATATCGTAAGTGCAGATTTTAACTTTTTGAGTCCATACTCTATTATTCTACCCCGGGCTTGTGTGCGATACCCTCTGATGTCAGGAAGACTATCAATCTTCCTATGCATCCTCTTAATCCTATCCCTTCTCCGCAGAATAAAAAAATCCTCCTGACAATCAACCATTTCAGTTATTCTATTCCAGTCAGATGGTACCCCCTACTTCCACATCGACACCGAATCTCGAGGTATGTCAAGATATGAACACTAATAAATCTATGCTAGAGGATGATATCTATACATGGGAACAAGTTGCAGAGGATGAAATTCATGAATCACAAGATCACTTGAATCTTCCAATAGCCATTTGGAAAGGGAAACGAGCATGCACATTGCACCATATCTCCAAGCATGTTTCAATAAACTGATTATCTCCACATTACAAAAGCTTCATATCATGTCTCTAAGATGTCACCATATCTACTACACATCAGTAGGCACTATTAGTCCATCTATGGAATGATGTTATGCATGAAGTACCCATCTTTATAGGAAAATGTGGTAGTTGGTTGATCCTCCAAAGGATGCAACCGTTGTTGGTTGTAGGTGGGTCTTTACCACCAAGCATCTTCTGGATCGCATTGTGGAAAGCTACAAGGCTCGATTGGTGGCCAAATGCTACACTCAAACATATGGTTTGGACTAATTGGAGACATTCTCTCCGGTCGCCTGCCTACCAACGATGAGAATTGTGATTTCTGTCGTGGTTCAACCCACGTGGCTAATTTACCGACTTAATGTAAAGAATGCATTCCTCTATGATAACTTGGATGGAGAGATCTATATGCATCAAGCTTTTGGTTTGAGACCAAGAGGGAGCATCAGAAGGTGTATAAACTCAACAAAGCAATATATGGTCTCAAACAAAATCCCCGAGCTTAGTTCCCGACATTATCTGACATTGCGTCCAACATTGGCTTTAATCGTTCCACTGCATATCATTCTCTATTTGTCAAGAAGATAGGCAAAGAGATAGTTGCAATGCTTGTATATGTTAATGCTATCATCATAATAGGAGATGCCACAAGTGGCATAGTGGATACGAAGTGATATCTTGTAGGACATTTTGTTACTGACGACTTCGGAGAACTCCATTATTTTTTGGGCATTGAAGTTGTTAGAAACAATAATGGTCCGATCCTTTCACAAAGGAATTATGCTATGAACCTTCTATATAAAACAAGCTTATCAAGGGCCAAGCCAGCATCAATCCCTATGGATCTTGTTGGAGTAATTGATGTATGCGTCATGTATGAGGGAGATGGGTAAGTGGATCCCTCCAGGATCCATTTACCCCATCCAACAGTTTTGTCCCACATCGTCCGGTGGTGGGACTTGGAGGCTCTGTGGAGGCTATATATAGAACCCCGGGCCTCCTGTATCAGATGATAAAGCGCAATGCATAACACGCCCCTTTGAGGGCTTCTCCCGTGGTTTCATCCCGCTCCTCACGGAGTAGGGTTCCACGTAAAATCCTCCGTTCCTATTTTCTTTATACTTTTATCCATGTTTTCGCTTCCGCTTCCTATTTTCTAACATGGTATCAGAGTGGGTCGATTCTCGAGGATTTGTTCTTGAGATCTATTTTTTATTGTTCGAGATTTCGATTAAGTTATTCTTGAAGATCTTCAGCATTTTTTGGGGGGTATGTTTAAGTTCCAGTTTTTTGGAACCCTATTTTTCATATTCAAGGAGACGCAAATCTCTTCCCGATCGCAGCAAGCGGCACATGCCGCATCTCCTCCATGCGGTTCTCCAGAACCCTAGCACTAATGCAGATGCACCCGTCGCAACCCTAATCCAAGAATTCTGGGGTTTGGTGGGAACCCTATGTCTTGTGCAATCTCTGGTGCTATCGCTCCAGGTGGCTGCATCTCCATCGCGAGATGCCCCTGGCGCTCCATCATACATCCCGGCTCCAAGAGGAGCTCTGCATCTCCAGGCGGCTCCTGTGCATCACAGACCCTCCAGGTGCCCCCTTCGACTTCCAAGCGCGCTGGCGGCGTGCTCCCATCCTCTTGGCACCATCGTGTTCACACCCTCCAGATCGCGCATCTCCTTAGCGGCGCCGACTTCGCAGGAGCCGCAACTCCAGATGTCGCAGATGCTCCAAGACGGGGCCCTCCTTGCACAGCGGCGCACCTCCGATCTCCCAGCCAGCCCGCTCCAGCGGCGAACCCTAGCCCAAGATCGGAGCTTCGTGCTCTGCCATGTGCCTCCGCTCGAACTCAAGCAGGCGCCGCAACTCTCCTCTCGGTTCCAGGCGATGCTCCCATCGAGCCATCGACACCCTCCGGCTCATGCACTCGCATCACGCACCAGATCGCTGTAGGCGACGCGCGTGACCATGCACCTCCACGCGTGGCTAGCCCCTCCAGTGCCGTACCTCTTCTCCTAATCATCGCTCATGTTTCCTCCTCCGCGCGCAGCGGCGGCGCCCTGCGAGCCCGGGTGGGCTCCCCGGCAAAGGCCCTGGCGGCGGCGTCGACTCTCCTTACTCCTGGTGGCATGGCCCAAGAGGGATCCCAATTGGGAACCCTAATGCGTCATGAAGGGGAGGGGGCCCGATGGCCCTCTTATTAAAAAAAATGCTGCAGTTTGGGCCCATATGGGCTCTGATTTTTTTTTTAAAAAAATTATCTGTTGGGCTAAATGAGCCCTGCCGAGTTGAGGCTGAGTTAAAAAAAAGTGGCAGATGGTTGTTTACAAAAAATTTGATGAGAGGCAAACAAAATTGTTGGGCCAAATTATTAAAAAAAGAGGAAGGCCTAATTCAATTTTTGCAAAAAAAAGAAAAAAAGGAGGGAAGAGGTGCGTACAAAAAAAACCGTACGCAAAATTTAAAAAAATGATGAAAAAGCCGTAAAAAAAGTGGTTAAAACGGCTTTAAAAAAGTGTGACGGCTTAAAAAAAATGAATGAAAAGCCGCAAATTTCATGTTTTGTTTTACCCCTATTTGTTTTGTCTTCTCTCAACTTGGTCGACGTCCATGTATTCCGACAAGTATGGGAGAAAGGGGGAGTATATGTAGAGTCACAGGTTCTATTGCAGATTCGTCAGACCATCCAGACTTTTCAGACCCTACAGTTTTCAGATGAAGTTTTTCATGCGCAATTCCAGACTCGACGTTCAGATTCCAAGTCCCAGCTTGATGCGCAGATTCAGACTCGACATTCAGATTGGTCAGAGTCCAAGTTCGAGGCGCTCCATGATGATAGGCCCATATTTCGAGTTCTCCAGAGCGAGACTCAGTTTCAGACACGCACGAGTTTGCGGTCATTTTCAGATGAGTACATGTATGCCATCAGTTCGAGGTCCCCATCATTATTCTTGTTTTGTCGGCCAGAGTTTTCATGTGAGCCATAGGGACTCCAGAGTAGAGGACCATTCCCTATGCCATGTTGGCACGGGTTTTCATGTGGTATCATAGGTACACCAGAGTAGTGCACCATTCTCTGAGCCAGATGGGAGAGACCCAGTTCTCCGAAAAGGAGACTATTTTCAGACTCCATTCTCCAGCGACCGTGGACTCCGACGAGGATTGCACAACCACGATCTTTTTCAGTTCGACCCTTTTCAGAGATGGAGCAGTTGTCCACATTATTGTGTCGGGCCAGAGTACTCTGACGAGGAGACTCATTTCCAGTTGCAGTGACTCTGATAGGCGCAGTTCAGAGCACATGCTCTCCGACGAGGAGATTCAGAAGACTCACACTCCAGCCCATTCGTCCTTCTCACCTGCACGGCATGAGAAGCAACGTCCTCGACTGCAGCAATGTGCGCGTTGGGTTGATATTATCCGTAGTGTCTTGTAGCGTTGAGTTGAGTTTCTTTCTGTTTATCCAAGCTGAGCATTGCATGCTCCATCTTGAGGG
Source organism: Ottelia alismoides (assembly GCA_037367405.1). Taxonomy (NCBI): domain Eukaryota; kingdom Viridiplantae; phylum Streptophyta; class Magnoliopsida; order Alismatales; family Hydrocharitaceae; genus Ottelia; species Ottelia alismoides. The sequence continues at coordinate 198,736 of JAZKJV010010682.1, read as the reverse complement.
GGAGTGTTGGAGTAATTGATGTATGCGTCATGTATGAGGGAGATGGGTAAATGGATCCCTTACCCCATCCAACAGTTTTGCCCCACATCGTCTAGTGGTGGGACTTGGAGGCTCTGTGGAGGCTATATATAGAGCCCCAGGCCTCCTGTATCAGATGAGAAAGTACAATGCATAACACACCCCTTTGAGGGCTTCTCCCGTGGTTTCATCCCGCTCCTCACGAATTAGGGTTCTACGTAAAATCCCGTGTTCCTATTTTCTTTATACTTTTATCCATGTTTTCACTTCCGCTTCCTATTTTCTAACAGACCTCAATGCTCGATTGTATGAAGAATCATCTGCATGTGGATGCAGAAGAATACAAATGTCTAGTGGAAAAACTACTATATGCAACCATCACTCGTCCGGATATTTTCTTTTGCCATTAAGCGAGCGAGTCAGTTCATGGATACACCACGACAAATGCATTGGGATGATGGGTTGGTGATCTTGAGATATCTGAAATCTGCTCCTGGAAAAGGATTATTGTTTACATGTCGCAAAGCTCTTAATGTTATAGCATACTTAGATACGGATTATGCATGGTGCCCCCGTGACAGGTTGTCCATCATTGGTTATTGCACCTATCTTGGTGATAACGCAATCACATAGAGAAGTACAAGAAGTCCATCACTGGTTATTACACCTATATTTTTGGTAACCTAATCACATGGAGAAGTAAAAAACAAACAATGCTGGCTCTCTCCAGTTTAGAGTTAGAATATAGGGCAATGACCCAAGCTACCACTGAATTGATGTGGATTAAGTCGGTACTGATGGATTTATAACTTCCAGATCCAAGTCCTATGATCTTGCGGTGCAATAATTTTGTTGTCATGTTCATTGCAAACAATTCTACTTTCCATGAACGAATCAAACATGTGGAAGTAGATTGTCATTACACCAGAGATATGATCCAACATGATAACATTAAGACAGAGTCCATCTCGTGAAAAGAACAAACGGTTGATGTTTTCACCAAGCCACTTTGTCGTTCCCTATTCACCAAGTGCATATCCAAGCTGAGCATGATGTACATCTATGCTCCAGCTTGAGGGGGAGTATTAGAGCAGAATATGTTTTACCAAAGTTTTTTTAGACTTTTATATTATGAGAGTGTTTCTGTAATTATTTGTAACCCTAAACCTCCCTACTATACAAAGAGGTACTATACACCCATTAAGTTTTATCTTTGAACTTTCATATTACTCTATTTCTAATAAATGGTATGCTTATGGTGCAAATAGTGTAATACAAAATCGACAACATGCTTCTGATGCAATCAGTGCGTTCCTACGTAGAGAATATGCTTTCAATGCAAACAACGTGATCTTGTTTCATTAATTATGTCCTGTCAGTTTACACCTTAAGGAAGTATCTTCATGTGTAGAATATGGGTAAATTATTCTTTGTTTGTGAAGAGTGTGTAGAGAATCTGGAGGAATCTTAAGCTTCTTTGGCACGCATTTTGTTTTAGGTGTTCGACAATGTTCTTATTTCGTTGTTTTGCACATTCTGTGGCACACATCATTTGTTAGGCAATACAGATTCTCCTCGAAATCACATTGCTCATGGCAAAACTATGTAGCCTTCTGACGAACTATTTATTTGGTCATAGGTGGATCATTGATCCTCCTCTGGTGATCACTGTACCTGCAAAGCGCACTCCTTGGCCTGATGCACCTCCTGAACTTCCGTTGACTAAGGCAGCCGGCAACACTGATAAGCATTCCCGAACAAGATCTTCGAGGCCGCGGCGCAGTTCTCGTGGTAAACGGAGACATGAATCACATGTAGATACACAGAATTCTGGTGCATCTCAAACTCAAACAATTGAACAATAAGGGTGTATAACAACTTGTAAAAAGGTAGTTCTCTTCTCAGAGCGATGAACTCAGAAATTATTCTGATCATCAACATCTTGGTATTATATTTCTGAGTGTAAACTTTTGTTGCTTGGTAATCATCTTGCAGATGCCGTGGATCCTGAAAACAATATTTACTTGAAGGACCATTGAATCTCGCTTCAGGGATACTGATTACAATCCGTTTCATACATCTATTGGTGTTGAAGAGCGAGCATGCCATATCCTGATGAAATGTGTATTAAGGTTTTGCTCCACATGATGGTGCATGTTACTCGAGGTACCTTCTCTATAGAAAGGCTTGTGCTCCACATACCTTGACATGTTTCAAATTCGCTTGAACTCTTGTGCTATAGCTTTTAGAAATCAATTGTTGTTGGCATCATGAATCAATTTAATGTTGCCAACACGGAAAAATTGTTCATGAGTTTATTCATTGGTTTGAGATGGGAGGTCACCGTGCCCTGTAATAGCACACTTCTCCGTCTTGTTTTGTTTCACAGGGCTTCGTGGATATATCTCCTTTGCGGTCTGGAGTCCAGCCCCGCTGCCTTGCGATCTTCGGAACTAAGTAAAATGGAGAGCACATACACTTTTTGGTTGCCAGTCTGGTAATGCAGGATTGAAATCATCGTTCCTTTGTTGTTTCCGTTCTTATGTTAGTTGCAGCCTAATCACATAGGAATGGCGCCTACAACAGAAATCTGTTTTCGTTATACATATATCTATACAATGATTATATAAAATACGATGGGAAATAAGTATGCATATGTATTTTAAAATATAGGTATTTTTACATCCATAATCATGTATACTTTCAATATTACGTACATAACAGTCCATAATCGTGAATTGCACCAAGAATTATGAATAATGCTTAACTCTTCATCTAATCATACACCCACAACCCTCCTGCAAAAGCATATAGTGTTATAGTGTAAAGATCCTTCAACATTATTCATGATTTTATGTGTAACTCATGATTATGGAGGGTTATTATGTACATAAAATTGAAAGCTGACATGATTATGGGCGTAAAAATCCTAAAATATATACGATAATAAATGCATTCGGCCACATTTTTAAAAATATACGAGCACATATATTAAAATGTATAAAGTTGATATTGCATCAAATTAGAGGATTTTTTAAATAATTATTAAAATTATTCAAAATTAATTAAATATGTATGCTATAAAAGTACTTAAAAATGTATATCAATCGGCACCTCACATCCCAAATCGGCTCATGAGGTGCCGATTTGGAATGTGGCATCCAAATCGGCACCTGAGGTGCTGATTTGGGCTTGGGTAAATTACATTATTACCCTGTCCCTCTTTTTACTTACTATTCAATCATTGTCCCTCATTTTATATTTTATTCGATCCTATAAATAATAAAAATATTTTTTCTATTAGACAAGAATGAGGACTTTCTAAATAATTAGTATATTATTAAATAGGCATCATGTATATTTATTTTTTCACTATCTGATTCACCTTTCCTCAAGCTTTTGGTGTTTTCCCTCATCGCGAGCATCTCGTTTCATCACTACTTCGTGCTCTCGTCGTTGGAGGTGGAAAGATGGGAGCATCGCTTCTGCACCTCCTCCTCTTCCTCCTCCCTGATGACATCATTCTCAAACAAGAATTATGTATAAGAGTCAATTAGATTTATTATATTAACAATTTTATGAGACAAATATGATGTATATCTCTATACTTAATTTTATTCTTTATTATTGGTATATCCTTAGAATATTTTTATTCGACTCAGAAAGATCATAATAGATACAAAGTAAATATAAAGAAATTGAGAGTGACATACATGAGCTCAAAAATGCTCAATTTAACATTAATCAATTTGGAAGAATGCAACTATTTTATTAAAATCGTAAAATTATAGCAATGTGTTTACAAATAATAAAAAATATGTTACAACATCTTATAGTTTCCATATCTTAAGAAATCCTTGCAGACCTCCTCATCCACCTCCTGCGCCTCCTCCTTTGTCGTTTCCTTTTCCAGCATCTCTCGTTATCATGTGACTCTCCTCATGTGTCTTCTTCTTCTTCTTGGTCTTTTGTTCTGAATGTGTTGGAATGTGCCCTGGAGGATGCGGCCTAGCTGATGACTTCTGTGGAGTTCGGCTGGTTGAGTTTCCTGATTTCTCATACTTCTTACGCTTGTTGACTGGCAGGACGACTCTAATGGAGGAGGCTCATTGATCCTTACTCCCGGAGAGGGTTTTCGAGGAGGTTCCAGATGTTGTTGTGGTATTATCATGGGTATACCGAATAACTGTTTATCAAAATCGGTTGTCTCCAATTGCCAAACACTAGCAAATAATTCTGCTTGCAAAGTTCTTGAATTATATTGAGTAGACGGTGTGAGCTGAGAGGGTCAAAAGTCAAATTGACTCGAAGGACCAGCAAGCGATGTTCCTGTAAGAATGATATATTCATGTTGTCATAAATATTACAGAAGATAAACATAACTTTTGAAATTAGTTATTCTATTAAATAAGTTGTTCAAACTTGAAACTCCAAATCTGGTTTCACTAATTTGAGACCCTACAACATCATATTCTATATAGCTCATACCTGAGAGATATTAATTACATTAGATATCACATAAATTAAACGATAAGTAAGAGAAGGATAAAATTTAATAAATCAACTATAACAACGTGAAGATACGAATCTTGATTGAATAAGCGGAATGTATCCCTGACTCGAAGGACCAACAAATGATGATCTTGCAAACTGTGACTGACTAAAAGCTTCTCCATATCCTTCAAGAATGAGATACCCATGTTTTAGGAAATACTATAGAAGATAAACATAACTTCTTGAAATTAGTTATTTTATTAAATAAGTTGCTGTAACCTAAATCTCCAAATCCGGCTTCACCGTATTGAGACTCTGAAGCGCTATATTCTATGTAACTCATACCTGAACGATATTAATTATATTAGATGTCACTTAAATGAAACTATTAGTAAGAGAAGGATACAATTTCAAAAATTAACTATAACAACATGAAGATATGAATCCTGATTCAATTGGCGGGTACCCTTATCCGCTATATCCCGCATACGTCATTCCTGAGGTTCCAAATAATGATTTCTCCATTGATTGACCTTGTCAAAACTCATGCCTACTGTATCCTGCTATAACACAGATAAATAATTATTGTTATAGATCTAAAAATATATACACTAATTTAAGTTAAATTATATATAAAGAATTAATGGAAACCTGAAGTCCCAAACATCGGTGGTTGTTGCGATCCCTCCCCGTCATATTGTGCATAATTCATACATATATGATTTACATCATATAATTAAAAAAGTCCAAAAGATAATCAAAATAATCTCTATTTATAACAAAGAAATCACAAAACCTGATGCTCCCGAAGTATGCTGGTTTTGTGAGGGCATGTACGACTGGTCATAGTGTTGGAATGGATACATCAACGAGAACATGTTGATTGTCTCATCAAAGTAATTAATTATATCTTCGACCTTTGTCTTCATACTCGAAGGTAAGTCTGTTGATCGTCTAATCTCATCCAAGTTGTTCCTTCCATATAGAATCGTATCCACCTATTTGATTTATAATATAATAAGTTAATAAAAGAAGAAAAAATAGGTAGATAACACACCATGGATCTTTCTACTGATCCGTGTGGTTGATAGGCTAATGTAGGAGGAATCTATGTCTGGATCCACCTTCTTGTTACATTCCAATACCACTGCATGTAAATATCGTTGTTTGCATTCACGCGCTCAAGAACAACTGCAACTTCCCTCTCATTCCAACGATCTACGTATTGTTGGTGTATAATAGACCAATTTAGGATGTAAGTTTTCTTGTCTTATTACGTCGACAGACAACGTTTATCCTCTCAATGGAAGCGGGAATATGTTGTCGCATCCCAAACTGACGCACTACACGATCAGGTACATGCATAACTATGATGTTGTAACAGATTTGTTGCACCGGACTCATCCAAACAGTCTGACCACTTCTGCAAATATGATGCAATTATGCTATTTCCCCATCGACGTATGACGTTCAATTCATCTACATTTATTTTAAAAGGATATACAAGCATTTATTCGAATTTATAAAATAGAGAATAATCGTGAATTTTTACCTGATGTACTTGTTGTGTATCCAACTCATTACAATAAAATGTCAGTGTTGCAATATGAACGTTCTCCTTAAAACTTCACTCCTATCCACTTCAAGGCCAATGCTCCTCCGTTGATTTGTATACCAGCTCGTACCACTGGTCTTCCTATATGAACATGCTCCCACCCCTATCCAGCTCAGAATACATATGCGTCAAAGCAGCAGCACCCCAAGTAAGTTGAGCGCATTCTTCCAATTCACGTAAATGTAATAAGTATCTATAAAAACAAATTAAGCGATATTTCTAAGATCGCATTAAACACAGAAGAAATCTAGGTTTAAATTGCAAATGCATACCTTAGAGGCACCATATCTCTATTGCTATCTGCAAGAACACTGCATCCTATATGATAAAAAATAAGTGCTCTAACCATACGAGTTGCTTCCTATTCATTTTCAATACCCAGCAGCGGATGTTCCTGAATAAAGAAAATGCCACGTTCCATGATAGTTTCACCTTTCCACTCTTTATCCGAGTAGGTATTACTCCCAACTAACTCAAACATAGTGCATCCCATCCACTTGTCGGAGCATCTGGACCAGTGATAGGCTGGCCGCCAACTCTCAACCCACTAATCAATCCCATGTCATGTAAAGTGATAGTGGCTTCCTCAAATCGTAGGTGAAAATTATGAGTCTCAGGTCTTCACCCGGGTCTCCACCCGCTCCAACAAACTAGTAAGTAAGGAAGGATCCATCTATACTTATTCTCATGTTCACTATGCATGAGAAACCCGATGCCTCTAATACTCGTTCTATTACTGCACTCTTCTTGTCAGAAATATTGTTGAGTAATTCATTGTGTTCAACAAATCGAATTTCTAAAATTTCGGATGCACACACATTTCATCCATTTCATTTCTTATTCTTCCCATTACAGGTCGTCCGACATTCCTTTTCCTGATTATTGAAGGTAGCATAATAATGTTGTCTTCTTCTCCCCAATAACATCTATCTAGGATGGGATGAAAGAAGAAGTTGTACGCCTGGCGATAGTAATCGCTGGAATAATACTGTGAGCACAGATTATAGTTATCCAAGTGTGTACGCTTATGCGAAGCTGCAGCTATAACATGTGGACATACAAAGTGTTTCATCTGCATAAAACCGCACATGCATTCACTTTCTCGACCATTTAAGTTGACTTCATACGCATATCTATCACGATCGAAGAATTGAAATTGAGTTAGTGAAAATCTTTGTATGTAGCATGGTCTTGCCTCTCTGGTTTGTTCCTCTAGCAACTCTTCGTATTTCTTGGTCAAATATGTGGTCATTGCTTCTGACTCCTCATGACGATCATTGAAATAACCAGTAATTATAAGGAAAACTGTTAGAATCAGAGATATGGTGGTAAACCATGTGCTCCTCTAAAGGCTCCGTTAAAACTTTTAGATGAATTTGTTGTCATGTGTCCGTAACGATGTCCATTATCTAAACTGGCTGCCCAATTATTCTGGTCACCATTGTCTTGAGATACAATCCACGCGAAAGCATTTCTGTCGAGTATGTTAATATGTCGCATCATATTATTAAACTTGTTTTCACATGGCTCCTCCCCAACAGCGTAGAATCTTTTTTGAATTGTACGAGTCTTATGTCCAGCTCTGTGCATATTTGCAAGCATATGTTTGAGATAATGACGATGAGTGAATCTCTCCTTCGGTGGAAATAAACCAAACCACTCACAGCATCCTTCAGCCCAGGAAATCGATCGCTGATAAAACATATGTCTCGACAGTCGATGATTTGTCTTAATAAATTAAGAAACCATCTTCATGTTGAAATGTCCTCGTTCTTTTCGGCTATAGCAAATGCGAATGGAAATAGACCATTATTTGCATCTATCGCTGTAGCCACGTACATGTGGCCTGCGTATCTGCCATACAAATACGTTCCATCAGTACCTACGACTGGCTTACAAAATTTGAATGCTCTACGGCAAGGTCCAAATGATACAAACAATCTCTGAAAATGTATATTACTCTCGTTTTTGCCTCCTTGTGTCTTGAACCACGTATAGGTTCTGGGGTTGTGTCGTTCTAAATCACGAACGAATCTTCGAATATCACGATATGACTCAACCTCATTCCCATAAACAATATCCATTGCACGTCTTCTAGCATTCCAAGCTGTCATGTAGTTAATTTCAATCTTCAACTCATCTTTTATTTTATACATAATTGCATTTGAGATCATACTAACTTGTGCCATAAATAGGGATGCAAACAGACGGATACGGATACGGATATAGGTATTATCATATCCTTATCCGTTTCAAAATATGGATACGGATATGGAAACGGATATCATACAAATATCGAAAATTGAATACCATATCCTTAAATACGGATATGGATTCGGAATCGGATATTCATTTCGAATACGGATATTTAAGAAACGGATACGGATTTTCCTATAAATAATAAGTGCCTCCTCATACTTTTAATTAGAAATGTTGTCTTTACGAACTTGTAATTGATGAATGACTAATCCTAAATTCAGTAAACTTACAATACTACATAATAAATAAGAAAATAAATTAAAATATTGAATGAAATAAATTGAATAAAATATAATAAAATTGTACGATGACATACCTATGTCTTCCTTCATTTGAAATATTTCCAAAATATAGGTAATACTGTAACATTGTAACCAACTAATAAGATAAATGTGATATGATATATTTTATGAAACACCACTATGATAAATTATAAAAGTTTACCTTTTTTTGACATTTCATGACGAGGTACACTTTCGTGTCAGTGCTACATTGAGGCATGCAAAATATTTGTGAAGCTGAAATATTGCATATCTTGTTGACCCAAAATATAAACAGACAACTATAAACTAAAGTTTTTCATGAGTAGATAGTCTAATAATAAAGTTCTATAAAAGAAAAAAAAGATGATTTAAAGTAGTTCCACAATAGTTCAGAAATCAAATTCTACAAACTCAAAATAAACTAGATAAGATTCAACTCAAAATAAACTGGATAACGATTCTTGAATCATGACACGAACGATCTTCTCTTTTCTTCTTCTTGATATCACCTACAAATACAAGATAATGTTGATGTTTAAGAACATATTTGATTTGATAAAAGATATAATTTATGAAACTATTATACCAAAAACCATCATCCTCCATGCCATCAATTCCACAAGCATTTGCTTCCTCTATGTCATTCACTAAGATGTGAACCATTTGCAAACATCAAAGCAAGATTTAAAAAAGCAAGATTGATGGTCTTTAAAATTCTATAATAGTCTTATTTTAGAAAAAATACTTACTTGAAGTAGATGGAGCAACTTGAGAAGGAATGTCTTCAGCATCCTCCAAGATGTTATAATCATTGGATGCATCATATGAATCTAACAGACATAAATATTATGAGTTTATATGGATTGTCATTAAAGTAATAAAGTAAATATGAAAAATCATACCATTCATTTCATTTCTCATCCAATCTTGCGCACATATCAATGCCTCTACCATCTCTGGATTCAATCTACTCCGATATGCATCTACTACTCGACCACCAGTGTTGAATGCAGACTCAGAGGCAACGGTGGATACATGAATACCAAGAATGTCTTTGGCCATTTTTTCAAGAACAGGATATCACACAACATTTTGCTTCCACCATGCAAGAATATCAAAGTTGCTTTCACAGTCACCTTTCCATCGCAAACATTTTTCTTTCAAATACTCATCGAGTTCAGATTCTGTAGGTTGGGTATCCTCATCGTCCATTACTTGTGCAAATCTACCTTTTCTTTTTTCTACAGTTGCTTGGTTAGTTGCATTTTTGGATGGAACTGGTGTCATGGAAGCATTTGATATTTCCAACCGAGTGTTGCCAATAATAGCATAAGAATCAAAAAGAGTTTTGATTACTTCATGAAGTTGTTCCTCTAACTTTTTTGTCATTCTATTCCATAGATATAATTGAAGTAGATCTGAATTGCCTTCATCTTATATCTTGGGTCCAAAAAACAAGCAACAACAAATAATTCATTACACATGTTCCAATATTTGTCGAATTTCATTTTCATCGTAGTTGCCATGGAAATGACAATGACATCCTTGCTTTTGAGCAACTCTGTGAAAAGTAATTATATTTCACAAAATTCAACAAAAAATAGATTTGACGTAGCATAATTAGATCCAGATAATAATTTAGTGGTATCATGAAAATGCTTCAAGCACTCTCCCAACATTTTAATATAATCCCATTCTTCATCAGTAAGCCAATGTATAAAATTAGCATCCTGCAATCTAAATCTCTTGAATACATCCTTATATTGCAAACTATTTTCCAACATGAGATATGTAGAGTTCATCTTGTCCAGCAATCTAGTGCCAGACTCTTTTTCATACTTGGATTTATTTGTTGCGATGTTTCAATAAATACTGCTTCCATTTGCAGCGAACATGTAACATATTTAATGCAGAGCCGGTCTTTCTCAATTGATTTGGCTATCACCTTGAGACCATCTTGCACAATAAGATTTATAATATGGGCAGTGCATCGGATATGAAAAAATAAACCTTTGAGAGGTATAGCATCACCGAGACGATTTTTAAGATGTTGAGTCGCAACATCATTAACTCTTTCATTGTCAACGGTCACTGTGAACAACTTCTGATTAAGTTCCACTCAAAATTTCTTGACATGAAATAACCACTTATGTCAATACCGGTTGACCCATGAACATTAAAATAATTTATTATCCTTTTTTTGCAAACTCCACGAATCATCAAAAAAATATGTCGTTATACATATATATGATTTCTGAGAGGTGGCCGTCCATTTATCCATAGTCATACTAACCCTCGAAGATAAATTTGCAAAAACCTGATAAAGCTTCTGCTTCTCATCGATATAAATTGTCTTGCAAAGTTTAGAAATTGTTGTGCGGAAAGGTATTTTGTGTTGAGGACGAAGAGACAAAATATATTTTCGGAAAGCAGATTGAGACACCATATTGAAAGGGTATTCATGGATAATTATAGCCTTCACCAATAACGTTTGGCTATATCCATCATCAAACTATAATTTAAAATTGTGCTGCTCCCATCAACCTTGAACATTAAATGTAACAATTGTTGTCCGAGCTCAAGCTTAGGCTAAGATGGACAATTCCGCACATGATTATTTAGATGGGATGTGCCGTTATCAGAAGTATGTAAAAGTTCTTTACCACAAGATTTGCATTTGGCATATAAATTTTCAATAGTAACGTCATCTCCTTCCATCACTTGTTTCACTTCCTTGTAAATTCTATCAAAACTTATCCAACAAGGTGAGGTTAGTTTCTTTTGCTTCTTTGATCTTGACTTCGTTATCTCATAATCATTAAAAGAGCATTGGCTGGATCGGAACTCATAGTACAAGCCTATGAAATAAAAATAAGGCTCATATGATTAACTCAAAGAAATAATACCACCTCAGAACACTGACCAACATGCAATAAAAAATTTTAGATTTCATATACGTGGTATTGGGATGGGATGGGTTGATATGAAATTAAGAAATAATCCAGTACACCATCACAATACCATAAAAATATCTTGACATCGATTAGGAAAGCTTCTGTAAGGCAATATTTTCTTGCCGATTCAAGTTCATTTAGCGAGTATAAGGGCTGGAAAATGGAAGCATATAAATGAAGAAAAACTTACGTGAGTGCAGACTGCAAAAGCCCCAATTTAATGGATGCTCCCTTTGTAAGCAAACAACTGTGGTCCGTAGAATATCAAGTTTGTCAAGCACCTGCACTTGCTAAATTATATTCTACACGATGAAACAAAAAATCTGTGTACCTGAAACTGATGAAGTCCTTCTCGTCATTGGAAGCTCTTGAAATCGTACTGTTTTCACCAGAGTTGAATGAGAAGGAAGAAACGAAAGTGGAAACACACGGCTTGGCTTCAGTTTCGGAGAATCACGGAGATTCGGGAGAGAAACGAAACACAGACACAGTGCATGTCCCTTTGTATTCCAATTAAATATACTAAATATAAACGGAAAGTGTAAACGCATGGCATGTTGGGTTGCACCGTGGATTTGTATTCCAACTAAATACAGAAATGGAAAGTGGATTCGGATATGGATCATTATGTATTTTATATAAAATTTTACATATATACCCATCATGAGATCTATATTAGCACATAGATGTACATGTCATAAGTGACTCGATAATACGTATATCCGTATCTGTATCCGCAAAAAATATATACATATGTATCCGTATCCGTATCCGAAAAAAAATCTATAATGGTATCTGTATCCGAATTTGTATCCGCAAAAAAATTAAACTAAGTATCCATATTCATATTTATATCCGCTAAAATTCAAAAATGTATATCTGTATCCACTTAAAAGCGGATAGGTAGAGAAAGGATACGGATATATCCGTATCCGGTTGCATCCCTAGCTCTAAAGGAAGATAATATATATTGTGCTACAAATACAGATGTGCATTGACAATATTTCAGTAAAATGACATGATTTCTGCATGTATGCTTTCCCCTATATCCGTAAACATACCGGCCCCTCGAGATTTCCTCTCTAGTGCATGCAAATGCCATTTACAATCTTCATAAATATAAACAACCGTCAAAATCTGCTTATTGAGGCCTTGGGTTTATATTGTACATGATTTTCCATACTCTATTTCTGTAAGTCGTATTGCAAATCTCCTTTCGACTTATAACTTCTACCCAACCAATAACTTAATCCAGAATCATCGGTGTGATCAGATTGCACTTCTGCAACGGCCACATCTTCTGGTTTTGAAATTTTGTGATCAAACATATAGGGGTAACTCATCCATAGGTTTTTCGTCAGCATCCTCATTATTCGCACAATAATCTCCCCCTTTCCTCGTTTTTTAAGGCTAGAACTAATGAACCGTATCCAAAATCATGATAACTATTACAATGTATGTTTTCTTCTTCTAATAATTGAGATTTATTTTCAGACTCCTCACTTTCTTCTTCGGATATTGGTGTCGACAATTCATCTTCATCATTGTTTATAAGGAACCCTCGATATTCTCAAACATTGTCTCATTTGTTGGCATGATTGATTTATACATTTGTCAGTTTAGATAAAGGAAATATAAACATTATTCTTTAATTTAAATGTGATTATTTTATCTCGATGATGACGGTATATTTTCCAGACCAAAAGAATTAGCTTCTACGAAAAGGTGAATAAGTCTCACATTAATGCTTGAATTAATCATTGCTAATGTGGATTCATCATCATGAATCGGTACTGCGAAGAATGTTGATCGCTCATACAACCACTTACACGTTAATGTAAGTATATACTGATCGAGCGGGAGACCAGTGGCTTCGGATATTCGAACCAATAGATCAACGCATGTTAATTAGCTTGGTAATATAACCATACGTTTATTATCCCCAATATATTCTACACAAGCAGTCTTTTTTTAGTCCATTTGAGTGATTTTCTGGAGGATTCCTCCTCTTTTCTGGCGCTTAATTGAGTCAAACTACAGTTACGGAAAGGAATTCCCTCTTGACTGCTTTTCTGAGCTATTTCTTTGTTCTCATCTTCGTCACGTCCTGCAATTCTCTCAGTTCTACCTGAAAAGTCACATCAGCGGGACTCTCCAGACATCAGTGGGTTTGGAGCCCGGACATTCTCTACGGAGCCTTCTCGAGTGCGCATTCTATATGAGTCAGAACTTGGATTTAGCGAGTTCATTTATTTATCAAGTGTGAATTCAGGCCTCAAGCGAGAACTACATATAACACGATTTTTCTCGCTCATTCTTGAGACTAGGTTATGTGCACTTTCTGACTGTTCTTAGTACCTCTTTATGTGAGGTGGTCAAAGATAGGTAGTTTTTCTCCAAGATGAAAGCAGAATTTTGGAAGACTGGGGGACTAAGGAAAAAAGCTGGAGAGAGAACCTAGAAGTCTCACTGAATAAGCGTGGATAAGCTAAGTCATATACCGCTCTGGAAAGTCCCTTAAGGTAAGGGAAATTCTCTCAAGCCTCCCAAAATGCCCTTGAAAGTCTAATATCTAAGGCAGCTTCCTCTCCCTTCTCCTTTCGTCGAACACTCCTGACTTCACAACGAGCCCGGTACTAGACTATGGGGAAAGTGAGAGCCTACTTCAAGTTCTAGTACAAGAAAGTAGATATATACCAAATCTCAAATCACGGTCAGACCAATGGGAAATGGGTCATCGAAAGGATCTCGGACGACTCACCAAAGCACGAAAGCCAGGAGATTGAAGAAAATGGATTCCTATTTGAAGAGTGCATAACTGTGCTCATACCAACCCCTTCATTTTGGATCCAATTCGGGATTTTCCTTGGGAGGTCTCGGGAAGAAATTGGAATGTCATAATCTCGGTTCATACAGAGGAAAAGGTTCTCTATTGATTCTAATGCTATACCTATCAAGTCCTTTATTGGAGAATAAATTCCTTTATCAACTTAAGTGATCAAAATCTAATGTGAGGTGAAAACGATGATGCATGCTAAAGAGAAATACTCACCTTACCTCTAGCTCTCCACATGCAAGGATGCTTAGCATAATTGAAACACACACACACACACATGTGTGTGTATGTGTGTGTATGTGAATGCAATCCGATGAAATCGCCATGATGAGAAATTGCTATTAGCGTAAAACATAATATGTGAATCACTCAGAGATGGAATACAAAAGTTCGGTCTTGGAGAGCTCATCGATGCTCACCATAGTGAATCCTGCAAGTGATGTATCGAATCGCTCTCGGCGCTCGATTCCAAATCTAAATGAGAAGCAATTAAAATTTGACTAAATCCAAACTATAGGTGCATGCGATGATTTCAAGGTGTTTGGCCTTAATCTATCGACAAACAATCCTACAACTAGGGCTCAGTCACACAAATTTTGCACATCTAATTTCTAAATTTAATTTAAATTTTATATCTAATTTTGCACATCTAATAATGATTACAATTACAAAATACAATTAATAAATGTAAATTTACCTAAAGGACACGTGTCTTCAAATAGAGATGTTATCCGAAAAGAAAAGAATAAATATAATCCAATATATACAATAATATATCGCCTTTTCTGATAAAAACCTGCAAAAAAATTCACGAAAAATGGTCTACAAAAAAATCTTATTCTTACTCGAATAAGAATAACATAATTAGAGAGATGCTGAGAAGCCAATATGTTGCTTTAGAATATGGATTGAGAGAAATGAGAGAAGTAGAATTAAGGTAGGAAGAGGTAGAATGAGAGAAGGAGATGTGTGTGGAATGAGGCGGGGGGGATATAAGTAAGGGATTGGGAGATGGGACCATTGGTAATTTTCCAATGGCTCATTCCCAAATCGACACCTCAGCTGCCGATTTAGAAGAGCCATTGGCGCCTTCTCTCGAAATCGACACATGAGGTGCCGATTGATACATATTTTTTAAAATATTTTTTATCATACCTATTTAATTAATGTTTACTTTTTAATAATTATTTAAAAAACCCCTCGAATTAAATATTAGATATATCTATTTATTTACATATAAAGTTGATATCAACAAAGCTCAAATATAACAAATTTACTGATTTATACTCATTTTTATATGAGTTATATTAAACATGATCACTAATAATTTTATAATTATAGTTGCATAAAAATTAGCTATTTACTATAATCAAAGCGATTTACTTGTGTGTGCCTGTATCTGTTCAAAGAAAATGATACATATACAGATGTAGTTGGCATCACATTTCTGTCCCTTTTCAAAGGAGTTTATTTCAGCACAGTGCGGAGAAATATCGATTGAGACTCTCTACTGGAACCTCGATTCTTAACTGTTTTGTAGTTTGTTCACTTCTCTCTTTCTCCACCGGAGCCGTAAAATTGTGCATTACCAACCTTGTATCTGTCCCTTCATAGCATACGCAAAATGCTCCTCGTTTCCTATGTTATGCATGAGGTTGTGATGACATGATTATCACGATCGACTAAGGTGGAATAAATCAGTTGTCGTTGTCCTCAGTCAATCAAACTGATTGACTACATTATCAAACCACTGAGATATCAAACAATTAAATGTAAGCGGTTTCGCTACTTTTATTTACCTAGTATAGAGACTAAGGTCGAACACAAGGAGCACAATTAGAAGCTAAGTAGTGGGATTTCATGAATAAAATGTCCTTTTTAGTGGTTTTTAATTTTTCAAATTTTTAATTTTCAAAATAAAGACAATGAGTACAAGGAATAAAAGACACACTCTCTCTCTCTCTTTGTATTTTTCTAACAGGTCAAAAATACTCAGAAATTTGCAATAAAATATTTTTAGTTTTATATATTTTATTTTATTTTTGATAATTTTTATACAATTTTTAAATGTTTTTGTAATTTTCTAAAAATCAAATAGTGACAAAAAGAACAGACAGTGCACAATCATGAGTAATTTGCAAGTTAAAAATAATTAAAATGCCCATAACTCTTAGAAGTAATTTTTATGATAAAATATGGATAAACATCTACACATAAAGACTGAAATTACTATTTTTGGATTTTTGTACAATTTTAAAGAATTTTATAAGTTTTTGAGTATTTTACAATTTTTATGGTTTTTATAAGGTATTTTTCAATAAAAATTATATTGAAGCTAAAATACACTAAAAGACAATATCCAATTTTTTATGGAATTTTTCAAGGCTTTTTCGAATTTTTATAATTTTTCTAAGATAAATAGGACACTTTTCAGGGATTTTTGAATTTTTTATAACATAAAATGAAATCAGTTTGGAAAACTAAAATTACCACATAAATTTCAAGAAAGCATGAGCTACCGGGTATTTTTTATAGAATTTTTAGGGCCAATTTGCTATTTATTGCATTAAATAAAAGGGAAATAGTAAAAAACAATTCATATGGACCTTTTCACAAAGAAATTAAGTTTTGAGGGCCAAATCATAACATACAGTAAAACTCAGGGGCTAACTATGCAATTCATCCAGAAAGGGTATGCACAATACGTGATTCAGATAGTCAGGGGTATAAGTACAAACATCAAAACATAATATTCATTGCATAACAAGTGAAAAGTTTAGGGTAAATGTTGCAAATATCCTAGAAAAACACGCGATGACATACACGACTGAAACACAACTGGACTAAATTATAAATAATGAAAGTACGAGGTCCTAAATGCAAAATGTCTAAAATAATTTACACTATCACATATATTTACAGGACTAAGAAGAAAATACAAAACAGAGAGGGGCCTAATGTTTATCCATATTTTAATTTTTTATATATTTTATTTTATTTTTGATAATTTTTTTAAATTTTTAAATGTTTCTGGAATTTTCTAGAAAATCAAACAGTGACAAAAAGAACAAATAGTGCATAATCATGACCAATTTGCAAGTTAAAAATAATTAAAATACCCAAAACTCTTGAAAGTAATTTTTATATAAAATACGGATAAACCCTACAAACAGAGTCTAAAATCACAATTTTTGGATTTTTTTTTAAAATTTTATAGAATTTTTATAAGTTTTTATAAGGTATTTTTATATAAAAATGATACTGAAGCTAAAAGACACTAAAAAACAACTACCCTAATTTTTATGGAATTTTTCAAGGCCTTTTCAAATTTTTATAATTTTTCTAAGACAAACATGATATTTTTAGGGATTTTTGAATTTTTTATGATATAAAATTAAATCAGTTTGGCAAACTACTACGCAAATATCAAGCAAGCACGAGCTACCATGTATTTTGTAGAATTTTTAGGGCCAATTTGCTATTTATTGCATTAAATAAAAGGAAAATAGTCAAAAAATGTTCACAGGGACCTTTTCGCAAAGAAATTAAGTTCTGAGGGCCTCATAACATAAAAAAACTCAAGGGACAACTATGCAATTAATCCATAAAGGGCATGCGCAACACCTGATCCAGATAGTCAGGGGTATGAGTAAAAATATCAAAACATAATATTCATTGCATAACAAGCGAAATGTTTAGAGTAAATGTTGCAAATATACTAGAAAAACACGCGATTGAAACTCAACTGGACTAAACTGCAAATAATGAAAGTGCGAGGTCCTAAATACAAAATATCCAAAACAATTTACACTAACACATATATTTATAGGACTAAGAAGAAAATGCAAAACAAAGAGGGGTCTAATGTGAAATTTACCCCTTATCGCATGCGAATCAATGGTCAGGAGCACTCCACTTATGATGGACGGTCAGGATCAACGGGTACCCCCTTCGGCGATGGACGACGCCGACGTAGTCCTCAGATGAATCCAACGATCCAAGCTCCTCTAGAGTGAATGATGGAGATTAGAACTGGGAGGGGACCAGATCCAACGACGGGGTGGACATCAGGAGGAACATGCAAAGAACACACATCCGACGAGTTTCAATCAGCCTCAACGTGCGATTCAGGCGTCTCCTAGTGCTGCTCGGATGTGCGAAAGATGGCTGTGAATGGTCCGCAACAGTAGAGGCGCTCAGAAGGGTCCAAGACCAAGGAGGAGGTCCTAGAGAGGCATGGCGAGCTGGAGCGTCCAGGAGTGTACTAAACGAGCCGCATGTGTGAAATATCTTCCTAGAAGGAGGTCTTAAGTCCTGGTCCTGCAAGAGGAATTGTTGGCTGGGAGAGAGAGAGAGAGCTCCGGCAAATGGTTATAGCATCAAATGAAAGTACAAGGGGGGATGGATTGGTCAGGTCTGGTGAGAGGTGATGGAATCTACCTGAGATTGGTCCCAACCTGATGGTTGAATCGATGGGGAGGATAATTGATGAGATGGAGAAGCGAGATACGAGTCGTGTGAGTCGTATGTTGGTCGAAGCGAAGGAGCATAATCGAAAATACGGTGAAGATGGATGCTTTGCTTAGGATGGGGAGATCGAGCGTAATGTTGATAATCGAAGCTTAAGATGCTACCTGTGGGTGTATGTTGTCGCCTGGGCTGGAGAAGGGGGTTCTCCAGGGTGATGGCCTCAATGGACGACGCCACTAGAGGATGGGATCCTTACGGCGGAGCACGACAAGAGTGTCGTCGGACCTAAGGCAAGCTCGTCTCCAAAAGCTACCTGCGGCCTCTCTCACTCGCCTGTCACTGTTAGTATCAGAAGTAAGAGAGAAATTGCGGTTAGTATCAGAAGTAAGAGAGAAATGCAGAAGAGAAAAAAATGACATAAAAATTAACTTCACAAAAATTAATTACAAAAAAATATTTTAAAACTGTAAAAATACGATGTTCCCCGGCAACGGAGCCATTTGATAAATGCAAAATCTACCTCTTTAATAATCAGGAATTGTCGTAGTATAGGAGACGAAAATCGGTCGATCAAAATACCACAATCTTTGAATGTTGTGGAATATTTTTTACTTGGCAAGTCTACCAAGGTCGAACACAGGGAACGATGATTCTTAAGTGCACAGTTTTAAATTAAACTAAATAATTAATTAATGTTTGATTAATTTCTATGTTGAGAAAATATGCAATGAAATGCAATTAGATGCAAATATACAGAGACAACAGTTCAGCACAAGATCTGAGATTACGATTTTTACTCCAAAATATTTTAATCAATATCCTCGAAATTTATCACAGATCAAAAGATAAAGTTCAAGAGAAATATTCAAATTAATTCCAGGCTGCAAGCATAAGAGGTAATAGATTGTCCTACTTCTACTAAATAAATCAATGAGAATATCTAAGCAGAGAATCTATCCTCGAAATTCATGTGATTTAATTCCTCAAATATTATAATCAATAGTCCAAAGGGAATTATTCAATGTAAAGTCCTCAACCGTGCTCCTTCAAAAGAAATCATTAATTTTTCCAATGAAAATGTGGTACAGATATGTCAAAATTAGCCTGCATTTGTTAATAGAGATCCTCAAATAATTATCAATAAACAACCTCAGATTTGTTCACAAGCTATGCTAAATGGTAGAGCATGAAAATAGCTTCAAAATGACATATTATATGTTTAAAACGAAGTTTGTATAAGAAAGATATGATTAAATGAAATTTCAGGGACTAAAATGTAATTAAAATAAAGTTTTTCTTCTTCAAACAGGTCCCTGGAGGGCTTATCTATAATTTCACAAAGTCGGGAGGGTCCTTCTATAATTTACCCCAAGCGGGGGTATATCTGCAATATTTGGAAATAGCAAGGGCTTCGGTGCAATTTTTCCACTACACGTACACCAGCAGGTTTGGATGACAGGGCTGAGGCTCGGGCACCTTGACTCATGTACGGACGCTACAAGGATAAGGCTCGGGCTCCGAGCCTGTGGTTCGGCCCGAGGCTGAGGTTCAGCGTATCCGAGCCTCTAGGCTTGGGCCCCGGGTCGAATAGATGACATGGAGGATCGCTGACCATTGGATCTAGGGCGCGATCCAATGACAGCTGGCGACGGTGGCGCTGAGGGCGGTAGAGCTCGGTCGACACACGGCCGAGCGGTAGTGGAGGCCTGGCGGTCGGCTGGGCTTTGGCCGGTCGACACACGACCGGCGAAGCCTGGAGGGTGGAGCGTCGGTCGTCGACGAGTGGCGGAGATGCGCAGACGAAGTGCTCGGCCGGTCGACACACGACCGGAGCGGCTCAGGAGCTTGGGCGGCTGCGAGATGCGCTCGGGGCGACATGGCGTCGGTGAAGGGCAGAGCGTTGGTCGGGGCTGGACGCGGGCGGAAGCCGCGCAAGGCGGTGGCGATGCGAACGCCGATACGCTCGGCGGAGCGGTTGGTGACGACGACTGGGCGGAGGGTTCAGTGCGCCGGGGGACACGCGCGGTCTGTATGGGTTCTGCGCTTGATGAAGATGGAATCGCCTAAGGACGGAGGAGCAGAGCTCTCTTCCTGGTTCTCGCTTCAACCTTGGCGGCGGAGCCAGAGGAAGCTGGCTGCTTGGAGCAACAGAGGACAAACGGCTCTGGATCACACTACATCCGTCATTGAGCTGCTGTCACCTACTCTCGGAAAGGGATGGCAGATGCGTATGAACGTCGTCTATGGTTGGTTTTTATAGAAGGGACGACGTAACGTGAAGGGAATGGTAGCGGCGCGTGTAACGACTAGAGGAGGCGAGGGGGAAATGGCCGTGCATGGCGGAGCCGCAAGGGGGAGGAAGGGAAACGACTGGAGGTAGGTGACAGGGGGTCACGTTCTAGGCACGTGACCCAGGGGGGGGGGGCTGGAGAGAGAATGTGGGGTGCCACGTGGCACGCCCAGGGGCTGCCACGTGGCACCCCAAAAAATATTCAAAATTTAAAGATAAAGAATAATAGAAAAAAAATAGAAGGAGACCTCGGATCGAAAAATTTCCTTCATGAAACTTGTTCGTCTCGACGAGATCTACAACTTTCATAAGGACTTGTGAGCAAAAGAGGTCATCTGTGTGAAATGGTATTTTTGGTGGTTCTCCATGTGTATAGAAAACCGGCTTTTTGGAGTTTCGTAATTTTTTTGGTAGTTTTAGAGATGATAAAAATCTAGAAAAAAAGATGATAAAATATAAGAAAAATAATTACACACTAATCTGATTTTTTTATTTTTAATAAATAATAAAGTAAGAAAATAAAATAGAAGTAAGAAACGCACAATTTTTGTACAAACTCACAACAGACACTTGGACCCAGTCGGTTTCTTTGATTTCAGTTATAATTTGGCTTTGGATTTTTGTGTCGCTTAATAAAACTTTCATAAAAGAACACAAATGAAGAAGAAATAAAAAGGGTTAATTATGTACACAAAAACTCAGGTCAAAAATAGCAAAAAGTTA
This sequence comes from Ottelia alismoides, assembly GCA_037367405.1. Classification (NCBI taxonomy): domain Eukaryota; kingdom Viridiplantae; phylum Streptophyta; class Magnoliopsida; order Alismatales; family Hydrocharitaceae; genus Ottelia; species Ottelia alismoides. The sequence continues at coordinate 176,814 of JAZKJV010010682.1, read as the reverse complement.
AAATGCGCAAAAGAGGCCCAAAACCCAACTTTCACATATGAGCTCCAAATTTTACGAAATTGATCTTGTTATGAAGGTATTTTAAAATAGAGTCCTTTAAAAGTGAGTAGACCAAAATAGTACACGGTATGAGGGAGATATACTCATTTTAGTCCGTCAGATGTGGAATTAGATTTTGGGATTATTTGACACTTATTGGAGTTAGTAATTTTTTTATTTTTTGTTTAAAGAGGTTAGTAATATCTACACAATGGAGGTGGTTTGGGGTCAATCGGAGTTAGGATGAATTAACTAAAAATAAGAGAAGTTAATGGCTTTTTGGGCTAATTTACACTTGGGATTTTTAATGCAATTATACATGATGAAATGCAAATATTATTTACACATGTATGAATGCTAATTGATGCTCTGTTAATGATTAAATGCATGTGAATTTTGGAGAATCGAGCCTAATTGACCAATTTTAGCATGATGAATATGGGATTCATCATACCCCTATACTTAAACCATGCTCGTCCCCGAGCATCAATGAATGAATGACTTAGGTGAATATATCCCTGACTGTGCATGTGAATTTTCAAGGCTCAATTCATAGAAGACCCTTAATTTGAGTGATCCTAAAATTTTGGGCTCAACCATGCTTTAATCAGAAGAAATCCAACTTTTCTAATTTTCAGACTCTCTGTTTGTACATATAATATAAGGATATGATTTTTAGTGTACTGCATTCATGAGAGTCAAGTCGAGACATCACCCAAAGTTCCAATCCAAGAGACTCTCCTCTAGACCTAATCCTCAACACTAGGGAATAAGGCTATTCTTGCTTCAGTCAACCGTCTCATTAGTTTGTCAGACTTGAAAGTGTAGATGGACGGCCAGATGATGGAGGGCATAGAATTGTGTCTGATTTTCTCTTCCTCACAATGGAACATGGTGCATCTCGAGTGCCTTATTACTCAACACAAGCATATTTTTATTTTGTTGATCAATGTGTCCGTCAAGAGAATTTGGAGTCGTCTGCACTTGTTTTTCTGGGAGTACACCGGGGTGTGTCTCTTTTGAGTATCTAAGATACCTTCGACATCCAGACTTGTATCGCTTACGATGCAGAGCCCTTTTTATGGTGTCAGCCTGACTCCTTGGTCCTAATTAGCACTTGATCCAAGTGGATACTTTGAAAATGTTTGGAAGCGCTCGTAATTGGTGGAATCTCATTTGGAATTTAACTTTAGATGGTAGAGCTTTTCTTTGACATTTCTTTTTCTTTTCTTTTGTTGGCTAGCTCCACTGCTTTTACCAAAAGTTGGCGCACACTGATCAACAATTTTCATTAAGTTTCAACACCCTTTGGCACATAGGTTAATATAAAAAAGATAACATATGAACTTGTTCACATACTGGCTAGAATTTTGCTGACACTCAGGTTTTCTGAAGCTTTCATTAACTTTATCCCATCCTCGAATATCATTAAATCGAGTCTAAACTCAAATATCTAGTCCCAGTTCCTCAAGTGATAACTCAACTCATCTCATCAATCATGCAGTTGTGAAAGTGATTGTGCTGATCATATTCTTTTTGAAGGTAGAGATGAAGAGTGCAATATAGCGCTCAATCTTTCAAACTAGGGAAGTGTGGATAATTAAGTTCAAAACCCTAATGACTAAGGCTGGATAACTCCGAATCTCAAGATCTCAGAAATCAAGTGTCCTAAAAAGTCCTCAAGCCTCGAGTGACAGTGAATGTGTCAAGAATATATCAACCAAGGGATAAAATGCTTGATGAAATGCAAGGCCATGAGTGAAAAAAATTTTGCAAAAAAATTTGCAATTTTTTGTTGTTTTTTTGTGGTTTTTTTGTTTTTTTGAAAACGGATATTATACACAAAATATACACTACTTGTACCCATCCCCGATGTTAGATAAAAACGATTAAAGTACGGGCTATGGATAAAGTAGATAGAATATATACAAACACACACCCATATACTTTGCGTGTGCTATGTTCTCATGGCACAAAGTGAAATGTAGACGTAGCTCATACTAAGTATAGATGGGTCAAAAAGAAAAGAAGAGAAGTGATGCATAAACAATGGTACTGGTCCCCCTATACTTAGGCTCAGGTCAGCCTAAGTATAATCGGATAAATACAGATGGGGAACCGGGTAGATTTGCGTATGTAAAAGATCAAGGAGGTTTGCGACGGACCTTCTTGCAGGAGTGTGGAGGGAGATAGTATGGAGATGTAGAGGGCGATGAAGAGGGGGCCGATGAAGAAGACCAGCCATCATCGGAGTCGTCCTCAGGAGAATAGTAGTCGTATGCAAAGAATCTCTAACTATTGTCGATCAGAGGTAAGTGCCCTTGGATCAGAGTTGTACTTATTGCACTTATCTGATGAACCACTTCAGGATCGGATGAGGACTCTTCAGAAATCACCTGGTGTCTAAGGTCAAAGGTGACTTTCTTGGTCGGTTTGTTTCCTTGGGAAGTATTGGGAGGAAGTTGGACAATCTTCATCTTCCTGTCTTGAGTAACCGATGTGGCATTCATGAGTTCCTCATCAGATGAATCCCCGTAAAAGTCGACCAATTCTTGAAGGGTCATGCGCTGCTTCGGTCGAGGGAGATTGTTCCTGGTGATTTTGTGGTTTATAACTGGGGATGTTGATGTCACTTACAGATGATCATGAATTTTGATGACATCAGAGGTTTCCTGAGTTGGTTCTTTGTATGGTTCAAGTATTTGTGGATTACTGCTGACTCAAAGATTGGACTACTCAAATAATCGTGACGACAACAACAATAAAGCCTTTTCCCACAATTAAGTAGGGTCGGCTACATGGATTTTTCGCCTCCATTCCGATCTATCTTGGGTCAATACCGGGCTTATATCCACAAAATAAAGATCCCTTCGTATGGTCTCTTTCCAACACTTCTTGGGCCGTCCCCACCCTCTCTTAGCCGGATCAACATCCCAACACTCGCATCTCCTAACTGATGCATCAGCTGATCTTCTTTGCAAATGACCAAACCATCTTAAAGTGGTTTTCTCGCATCTTATCCTCGATCGGAGCAACACCAACTTTCTTTCTGATTGCATTATTCCGAATCCGATCTTTACGTGTGTGTCCACACATCCACCTTAGCATTTTCATTTCTACTACAATCATTCTCTGCACATGTCTATGGTTCACAGGCCAACATTCAGATCCATAGAGCATAGCAGGTCTCACGGCTGCTTTGTAAAATTTTCCTTTAATTTTTAAAGGAATTTTCTTATCACAGAGAATAGCAGAGACTCCTCTCCACTTTATCCAACCTGCACTTATTCAATTAGTAACATCTCCATCAATTTCCCCATCATGTTGCAAAATAGATCCCAGATATCTAAAAGAATCTCTCTTCTGAATGTTATCATCACCAATCTTCACCTCAATTCCTTCACCATTGCTTCCATCAAAGGTGCATTCCATATATTCTGTCTTAGCCATGCTTATACGAAACCCTTTACTCTCCAACTTTTGTCTCCAGACCTCAAGCTTCTCATTTACTCCATCTCTAGTCTCGTCAATCAACACAATATCATCAGCAAACAACATACACCAAGGTAACTCATCCTGAATGTGACTTGTCAACTCATCCATAATCAAAGTAAAAAGAAATAGACTCAGAGCTGAACCTTGAGACGGGGTCCTTACACAAGATAAAGCCCTATCATACATATCCTTTATGAGGTTAATGTATAGGACATGCACTTGTCTCTTCTCCAAAACTCTCCACAATATCTCTCATGGGACAAAATCATAAGCCTTCTCCAAATTAATAAAGATCATATGGAGGTTCTTCCTTTTAGCTCGATAAATCTCCATTGTTCTCCTCAGCAAATGGATGGCTTCAATAGTTGAGCGACATGGCATGAATCCGAATTGGTTTTCTTTGACGTTAGAAACTTGCCTCAACCTTCTATCGATCACACGTTCCCAAATTTTCATAGTGTGACTCATCAGCTTGATACCTCTATAATTTGAACAATTTTGAATGTCTCCTTTATTCTTAAAAAGAGGCACCACGATACTCCTCCTCCAATCTTCAGGCATTTTCTTGCTTCGCCAAATAACATTGAATAGATTCGTAAGCCAAGTCAAACCACGCTCACCTAAAACTTTCCATACTTCTATAGGGATGTCATCCGGTCCTACACCTTTCCCAGGTCTCATAACCTTCAAAGCCTCCTCTACTTCCTTTCTTTGTATCCGTCTGTAGCTTGCACAATTCAAGTAACTTTCACTACTAGCTAGATCGACCAAAGTGATCTCTTTATTTCCTTCCCCAATGAAAAGTTTATGGAAGTACTGCTCCCATCTAGTCTCTATATCCTTTTGAGTAACAAGCACGTGACCTTCCTCGTCCTTAATGCATCTCACTTGAGAAAGGTCTTTGGTCTTTCTTTCTCTTGCTTTGGCCAACCTGAATATATCCTTATGGCCCTCCTTAGAGTCGATATTTTATACAAAACTTCATAAGCTTTCGACTTAGCCTCCCTTACAGCCTTCTTTGCTATTTTGTAGTTTGTGACAGTTTCCTTTGTTCTATCCTTAGACCACTCAAATAATCGTGACGATCCTCAATGATATGGTCCAATTCTTCATAAGTTCCAAAATCTTGATTTTTTTCTCGGAGCAGTGATAGGGTGGTGAGAATCTGAAGTTTGTCTAACAGTTAGTCTTTTAGGTAACTCTCTTAGGGTTTGTATATGTGTGTCATGCTGAGATGTCTAATAATGTGAAATATTTATCTCCTGATCATAACTGTCGGTTTCAAGTTGGTTTTCCTCAGAGCAGGTTGTGTCATTGGGGGTTTGTTCAGTGTGGTCCGAGTTCGGGAACTTGATTTCCCGAGGATCGCCTTAGCGGAGGCTACGAATGGCTTTCCTAAAATGATAGGAGACTCAGACAACCTTCCGGGGTGCTCAACGTCAAGGACAATAATGTCCACTTTATGTCTATTACCCCGAAAGTTTACGACGAGCGAAATGATCCCCCGTGGCCTTTTGGTGGATCGATCAGGAAATTGAACGATCACCCTAGTCATTTTCAGTTGTCCGAGTTTGAGTTTGTCAAAGACAGACTTGGGGAGGATGTTTAATGTGGGGTCTTCATCTAACCGAACATGAGTAAATAAGGTATCCTCAATTTCACATGAGATCCGAATCAACCGCTTGACTTTGCGGCTTTTGATTTTATGGTTCATAACCAAAGAACTGGCCATAGATACAACATGATATTCAGTCCTTGATCTTTTCTTGCCCGTCTTGGGGTTTAATCGACTCTTCACAAATCTCTTAAGATTGGGCACATATTCTATGGCCTTAATCAATGGAAGCTCTAAGATCAGACTCCAGCAAAATGCTTCCATTTCAGAGTTGTCTAATTTTTTTGAATTTTCTATTTTTTCAATGGTATTTTCTGTAATATAGTCAGTAGGGGGGTCAGAAGTCAGCGGTGGTTGTGCCTGATTGTGATGATCCAATGTTTCGCATGGTGGTGGCCTCATTTCTTCTGAATTCTGCATAGACTGGATGAGATCATATATTCTCTTAGTTAAAGTGTATGCTCTATGATTAATCCGAGCAATCTCATCCTCAAACATCTCATGACTAGTGATTGAATAATCATTCTCCATGTGTCATGATTCTGGCATGTAACCTCGAGTAGAATATTGATTGTTCATCATCATTATAGTCTGGTCATGAGTTATATTTCCTTGACTTTGGTTTTCTCGTGGATTTTCGAAGGAAAATTGATTGTACTCAAGAGGATAGTCATCATGAGTAGGGGATGGTTCAAGAGGCTGTGAGATCATAGTAACCAAAAATCGTGTTCTACTGTCAATATCGGTCACTCTATTGTTCATCCTCGATTCTGATCTCTCTCTCATGTCCATAAGATTGTCAGAATGTGAAAGAGGGTTATTCCAAGAAGAAGTGTGGTCATAGGGTGGGATGTATGGGCGGGAAGAGAATGATGGTTGAGGGGAACTTGATTTGAAGATCAGGTTCCCCTGAGGAGTGTGAGAAGAAGGATATCGGGACATGGTCGTGGAGATCGGGAAAGAAGACCACTCTGCTGACATCCTCACAAGAGGGATGGGATGATCAGCGAACCACAATTTACTTGCGATTGCAAGGTCTTTGACGCACTCAAATCAAACACAAAACAAACACGTAGATTCACCCACTCGGCACTGGTGAAGGCATGTTAGGGTTCGGCCGCTTATCTTTTCAATTTTAATTTAATGACAAAACAATCTTGAAAATTAAGCGGAGCTATTAGGTGTCGAAATATTTCACAAAGACTGTCCCGAGTTCATTGATGAATCCACATTTCATCATCTTTATTCTATCATTTTGGCATCAAAAACCCTAGCAAATGCCTGTAAATACCCTTAAATAGAGCATCTCAGCATTCATGCATGTGTATCTAATTGGTGTATAAAATACTGTAATTAAAGCCAAAATTATAGAATAAATAAAAGAAAAGAAAAAGAATAAAATATTGTAAATATTTTATGACCCAAAACCCCGAGACCTAGGCATCTTGATGATTAGGTCAACAAGGAATAAAGTAGGGGGAGATAAGGGTCAAATACCTATATTATTCCATTCATTCTTTATTCATTTTGGGACCCATTTTTGGTTCCACTTTTTATACATCAAATAAAGAAACTTTGTACATGAACATTGTAGATAATTTTATATAGAAAAATACAAAATTGATTTCACAGAAAAAGAATGTACAGATAAAAAGTTATGGTCTGGATAGAAATCCAGAATGCCAACTTCCCAGACCCGTATCTCATAAACGAAAACTCCAAATGCAGCATACTCACCTTTAATTGTATATAGAATAAAATAAGCTATTTAATGGCGATGGTTTTGCATTTGGCGGAGCTACGGTTTGAAAGTTGAGTTTTGGACCCACATTGTATAGCTGTACTGATTAAAATATTCAATTTATTATTTATTCATTATTTTTGTATTTTTATATTTTTATAATTATGTAAATATTACTTATAATAATTATGTACATTAAAATCAAAATAAAAATGCAAAGAAAACTCAAAATAAAAATAAACATATATAGATCATACAGGTATTATACCTATGCTTATACCTATATTTTTTACACTTATAATTTATTTAATGTACAGAATACATCAGAAAAATAAGACAAAAATATATTTGTGTGTATGAAGTATTTTATTATTTTAGAAAATACTAAATAAAAAGTATAAAAGTAAAATACATAAAATAAAAATAAAATACTAAAATACATAGGTAATATACCTATATAGGGCTAAAAAGTAAACTTATAAAAATATACCTCATAAAATCAATTAAAAATCATAATAAAATACTACAGAAAATAACGAATATTTTTTATTTTATAATCATTATTTAATTCAGCCTATTTCTATTTTTAAATGAATTAACAAATAATAAATCAGGGTTTTTCCTGGTTGGTCCACGTGGACCAACCAGGAGGCGTCAACAGTTGACTTCGGTTAACTGGTTGCCCTACCCCTGTAGCTCCCGACAACCTCGTTTTTGGCCCACGTTTGTGGATTTATCGAGGCTGAATATTTCACTTTTTTGTGTTGCATCCTTCTGCAACATTGTTCACCAACCATCTATCTAGCTCGCCCGAGCTTAATCTTGGTCTTTGGACCCAAGATTTTCTAGATGCTCGTCGATCTTTGGACCCCTGTCACCTCGGGTCAAACCCAATATAAGCGACCCCCCTACTTTGAATTCAAATTGAGTCCCTTCGGTCCACCCCTCGTCGCCACCTTCGTGCTTCCGAGCTTCCTGGAGGTGACAGCTCCACCGCAAGCCCTTCAGCCAAGGCGACAGAGGTCGGAGGCGTCTCCAGCACCTCCTGCAAGACCGGCGGTTGAGGTATCTTCTTCCCTCTGGCTCCGACCATTGAGGGCCTTCCCCCTTTTATTTTTCGCTTGCATTTTACTCCTGTTAGTCCTAGGATCAAAACCCCTCAAAAACCTTCGAATTCCATCGCCTGAACCGCCCGATCCACTCACTTGGCCGGAGCGCAACTCCGACTGTTCATCGCCTCGTCGTAGCACGCATCCCCATGCCCATCCAAGGGTCCAGGCAGTTTGCCCTGGACCCCTTGACTCTTTTTGCAGGTCAAAGCACACTTGAGAGTGCCTGGAGACGAGTTTTGAAGCTCGCCGGAGCTTCTGGAGCCCCGTAGCCCCGCCAGCTACCTGCGAGCACCATGGCCCTCGCCGTGGATTTTTGACGCCGCCAGGAGGAAGACGAGGACCCAGGGACGCTCCACGTCCATTTTGGAGCTCTGACATCGCCGGAGGACGGAGATCGGGGACGACGAAGTTCGCTCTCATCGGCGGCCGACGTTGTTCTTGGTCTTCACTTCCCAGCCGTCGGATCGTGGAGCGCCGCCAGATTGCACAGCCACCGTTGGATCGCCTCCTGCCTCGACCGTCGATCGTCAGTGGAGATCTGATCTCAGCTGTGCATCCAGCGAAGCGTCATCGGCCGTTAGTCGTGTGCCACGTGTTCAAGTGGCATCTCATCCGCCGTTGGATCGCGCGCCGAGGGTATTTTGCACCTGAACCCTCACGCATTTTGTATTTACTTTTTAATCCACAAACTTTCCTCTGCGGTTATATATTTTTGTAAATTTTACAAAAAGACCCTCGAGCTCTCAGTATTTACATATAGGTCCCCTGCCTTGTCACCTCACGTGACTTGTTCACGTGAGGTGTGGGCATTTTGCAAGGGTACCCTCGGACTTTGGGATATTTCCAATTAGTCCCAAAAGTTTGTTACGTAGTGTAAAATTTTAGGATATTTTGCATAGAAGCCCCTGATACTTTTGGATATTGCCTTTAGGTCTCTGCCAGGCGCGTGTGTAGCACGTGCTTGCCTTGGACATTTTGTATTGAGGCCCCTCTGAGTTTTGTAATTTATTTGTAGTCCAGTAAATGCAAGTTTTAGTGTTAAACTTTGTGGAAATTTTGCATGTACCCCCTGGATGTTTGAAAAATTGCACATATACCCCTGCCAGGCCTGATTAATGTTTGGATGTTTGTTTTAATTATTTAAATTACCATTTTGCCTCCAAAAATTCTCAAAAATTAGGGTTAAGCTCCTGGCTACTTGTACTTCCACGTCATAATTTTAGTTTTCAATTTTCTTTAATTTTCATATTTATTAAAAATCAAAAACTTGCTTATTCTCTACTGTCTAGCTTAGAAAATACCAAAAAATAGTAAAATATCTCTAAAAATTCCAAAAAAATTCCGTAGTGTGTATTTTAACCAATTTTAGTATTAATCCAAAAAGCACTAAAAATCTCAAAGGAAAAACCTTAAAAATTCAAATATACTCAAAAATTTCAAAAAAATATATAAAATCAAAGAAAACTTCAAAAATTACAAACTCAGTTCCGGTTTACTCTATATTTCATTCTCTTAATTTGAAAATTAGTGTGAAAATTTTTTGGTTGATGTTTGCTAATTTTAATTCCCATTTTACTCACAACCAGCACCATTTTCACTGTTTTCCCTTATTTCAGTATTTAAAAATACCAAAAATACTTTGAAAAATACCCAAAAATCACAAAACAGTAAAAAATCCTAAAAATATCAAAAACATTTTATTTCTGAATTTTTGGCTATTTTTGCATATTTTTATCATTATTCTATCTTCTCTTTTATTACATAGCCTTTATTTTCCAATATTGAAAAAGAAATAAAAAATATACAAAATATAAATAAAAAAACAGAAAATTAAAAATCAAAATACAAAATTAAAAATTAAATTAAAATAAAAAAAATTAAAAATTAAAAACCCACAAAAACTTCATTGCTTGCTTGCTTAGTGTAGACATCTCACATTCACTTGTGCACAATTATTTGAATTACCCTGCTTGCTCCCTGTGTTCGAACTCTCTGCATACTTGCCCTTTACATCATTTGTGCAGAGTTAAAAATAAATTTTAACTCCACATTTATTTCTAATTATTGATCTTTAGTGTGGGTTAATTGTTGACTTTAGTCCAGATTTAGTGTGGTCGACACACCGACTGAGTTCACGCTTTGTGTTGAACTTAAGACCACCTAATTTTGGCTAAATCAAATGGCACCGTTGCCGGGGAGCAACAACAAGTAGTTTTTCATTTTTGTTTGCTTGTGTTTGTTTGTCTACTATTGCTTTATTTTCTATCTCTTGCATTATTGATATATTTTGTTGAGCTGTTCTAACCACTTTTCTCTTGTCTTCTTGCGAGGGACCGCGGAGCGAGGCGGATCGCTTAGGTGACCCAGAGCATCCTTGGGAAGCGGAGCCGGCTATTCTTTAGCCAAGCCGGCATGAGAGAGCAGGAGGAGTGAGAGAGTGATTAGTTTAGCTTGCATTTTATTTTTGTGAGAGAGTGCTTGATAATTTGTAATAATACAGGTACTCGGACACTTGGACTCTTGAGACACTACCGGGCCTAATTTCCGGGTGTTTGTTCACCCGGGGGCTCACCGCGGTTTTTTATCGCGTTTTCCCGCTTGTCATTTTCTGGATTTGTTTTCCTTTTCATTTCTTTTGTGGATTGAGCCCTTAGTTGTAGGTCCTGCTTGATTCGATTAGAATAGGTCCAAATACACTAATTATCTTTGCATGCTCCTATAGTTCGTATTTGGACTTAGACTAATTAAATAGTTGGCTATTAGCTTTCGATCCGCGCACCGCGAGCTCATCCCACACAAGCGCTTTCTCCTAACTCAAATGTGTTGAGCAGAGGAGGGGTGAGCCTAGACCGGACATTAGGATTGAGAGTTAGTAGCTAGATTGTGGTTCTTCATGCTAGCAGTTGCCTACTCTAGGACGATTTCCGCTTTGCATATCGCCATGTAGCTAGGTTTATAAATTCTGCTTTGCATCCCGCATGGAGAGAGATGGGATCCGCTGTAGGTCTTCTCACTTTGCATGCATCATTTAGGCACAAAGGTGAGATTTCCACCTTGGTGTCGACTTGCACGGCTTTTCCGACTCTATTCTCCCTCTGTTTTTGGAACAACGTAGGACAAAGAAAATACAAAAATCGTTAGGCGCTTGTTTGAATTCACTCAAAAGAAGCGATAACACCAAAAAAATTAAAAAAGGGACTGCTAAGAAAACCTCGACCAAAAATAAAATCGATAATTAGATTCATTGCTTGGGGGGAGTAACACCCTCACTTGTATTCAGGTTGCATGGGAAGGTCTCCTTCCAAGTGAGGTGAGCACTTCGTAAGGATTAGAGACAAAAACCCAACTTGTGGCTGCCTTGTGTATCGCCTGGATTTCCGAAGTATTGACGCTACTATCGTACGTAGTTGAGTAGGGCTTGGTCACCATTGGTGACTCACTATTGTGTGAGCGCCGACCTTGTCCGAAGTACCGAGCTTAGGCCACGCCTTCACGGGTGTGTCTGTCTCACCGGCTACGTCCGAGTAGGATCTTGCACGCTCACGGGTGATTCCGTTACGAGCGAGGTCCGAAGTATCGGTTTCGCCTATCGGCTTCCTCCCTCTATTTATTTGGCTGAGTAGGGATCCAGGAAGGGTTACAAGGACCTTAAAAAGCGCAAGTTACAGGTTACACAGGAGGAGGACAAGTACGGAAATACTTTTCTGGCAGTACTCTCTCTCCTTTAGGCGTAGCGCTCTAAGGACTCGTGAAAAGACTAATTCCTGAATCAAGTTAAAATTGACAAGATAAAAGCCGAACCTTCACGGCTTCATGTGTTGAGTTGGTGAACTCACCCCTGCTTTGTGTTTGTTGTTAGATTTATTTAGGTCAAGATCAAAAACACCGCACAATTGTGCGTAATTTTGTTGCATCTCATTTCATTCTTCTTCTTTTGCATTCCCTCTGCTCTTCCCAATAATCAAGATGATGGGACGGAGATCTCTTAGGCCGACCTTGTCGGCACCGCTATCCAGCACTCCTCCTTATTCATCTAGGACCACCTTGGAGAGTCCGTTCTCCGAGCCCGAGTTTACCTCCACCCTGTTCCCCCTCGACCACCCTTCTCATTCTCCTTCACTCAGTCCAATAATTTCTGAATTCAGTGCATCACATAGTTCGGGACATTCGACAGCACCTGAGATGGCCTCTTTTGCTTTTTCAGAAAATCCAGTGATGGCAGATAGAGGCGAGCACCCAGATGACCATGATCACCCTCCGTTCATATTTGATCAGGCGGCCATCAACAACTCTTTGTTAGTGTCCCTGGAGACTATGCAGAGACAGATCCATGACCATAGTACCTTCATGGGTGATCTGATGAGAGAGGTAGCTCAGATGAGAGAGAACCGACCTGGGGGCGGCGGTGGCGGGAGGTGGAGGAGGAGGAGGAACTAATGCAGGAGGAGGCGATCCAGACGCTGAGAGACCACCACAGACCATCATGAGGGAACTGCACAACCAGCTGTATTCCTCACTCATCGTTGGATCCGACTCCCGCCCATCCACGGAGATTTCGAGCGTCGGCCCCACACTATCCAGCTTCTACCCAAGTTCCATGGGTTGCCGACCGAGAGGCCGCACCTCCACCTCCAGGAATTCGAGATGATATGCAGCACCATCCATGATCGGCTGATGACCGAGGACATCATAAAGATGATTGCCTTTCCATTCTCCTTGGTTGATAGAGCCGCATATTGGCTCAATCATCTAGGGCAATTCATCGACACATGGGCAGATCTCCGGACCGCATACCTGAAGAAATACTATCCTCTCGGTCGGACCAATGCAGCTAGAGCAATGATCAGTAACTTCGTCATGATCCCAAATGAGCAGTTTCATGAAGCTTGGGATCGCTTTAAAGAGCTCATCGATCGGTGTCCACATCACGATATCTCCAAGCCCAACTTGGTGCAAAGTTTCTTCTGTGGGCCTGACACCGGAGCTGCATGGGCTTGTCACGCCTCTTGCGGTGGATCATATTTTTCCAAGGGTGAAGACGGCGTTTGGGACATTTACAAGGGCATGGCAGAAAATTCTACAGTAATGGCCCAAGCCCGAATCTACACACAGCAGAAGCCCCCGCAAGGGCGGGATCATTCCAGAGGATCGCCCGCATCGATGCCGGTCCAACACAGTGTCGGCAGCCGCAGCCCAAGCTGAATCAGCCGCAGCCGACATGGCATAATCAGTGAAAAGACTGGACCGCCTCGAGATCCTCGAGAAGAAGCAGATGCAAGGCATGGCCCAGATGGACCAAATTGCCAAGACCATGAGTGATCTGAAGACGCAGATTTTGTGCGTCCAGGAGGCACAAACTCATTCCCAACAGCCTCCCAGATCACGTGCTGATCCGAGCAATAGCAATGCCAACCAGCCCTCTACCTCGTATCGTCAAGTCAACCATATCCAGGCAGAGCCGGTCCCCTTGCTACAGTACTACCCAACGCAACCGCCATCTTCGGACACGTAGATGGTGGTCTACCAGCCGGAGCAGCCACTGGCAGTTCTTCCTCCACCCTCCTTCGAGCAGGAACCATTGATGGAAGTCAATGAGATATGGTACGACCGCTACCCTCAGCCCGGGATTCGTCGTGATCACCCCGGATTCCATTGGGGAAACGGTGGCTCCTCTTCCCAGCAGCAGAATCCTGTCCAAGGACATCAGAACAGCCAGCCACACCAGCAGCAACAGCCCCAGTATGCCCATCAGCAGCAGTATTAGTGTGGTCCTCGTCCCGCCTATCAGGGACAGCAGTGGAGGCAGCGACAGCAGCCTCAGCAATCTTATCCCCATCACCCCCAGTATCAACGCAGCAGACAGCAACCCCATTTCCAGCAGGGACAACCATCCGGTTCTCAGGGTCCCACCTTTGAGAACCTAGCATTAGATGATCTTACCCGCTTGCTTTCCGACAGCGAACATCCTTCAGGCAAGAAATGGATGAATTCCGTAGGAAATGAGAGAAATAATCCAAAGGCAAGGCCGCCATACCCACTCAGATTGAACCTAATCCGAACAGTCTGAAAAGGAAGTCTGAGCAGATAGAGTTTACAGAGGATACTTCTCCTAGTGATGATTTGAATGATATGTCTTATTCTTGAATGATGCTGATTTTGTGACTACTAGGAGCGGTAGGATGCCAGCCGACGGTGCCTCTTCTGAGCGACAACCAGATGCAGAACCAGGAGCGCCAGAGGAGCAGAGTAGCGGTGCTGATGCCGCTCATGATGATGTTGAAGACGGTGGTGCTGAGGCCACCCATGATGGAGATCGGGACGACGGTGCTGATGCCGTCGTGAGACCAGATGCAGACGGTGGTGCTGATGCGACCATTTTGGATGCTGAACCAGAGCGTGGTGCTGATGCCACAGACACAGGTGCTAGTGGTGGTGCTGAGGCCACCATATCTACTTTTATTGAGCCACCCTCTGTGATGTTCCCACATTTTGTACCTATGGGACTGTGGAAATAAAAAGAAAAACAAAAATATGAATAAAGGAAAGGTTTCTGTTCACATTGCGGATCCATATGTGTTGCATGATGATGATTGTATGGATTCTCCTCTTCACAGTCACAGGGACCGAATCCTAGTCCTCCATCTGTGGAGGCCCCTACCATCCCCTTCCCTGAGGCACTCCGCCGAGCGAAGGGGAATAAAAGAGAAAATCCCAAAGAAGAGCAATAGGTAGAGTTCGGCAATCAGATGATAGACAGATTCCACATTCAGCTGACTCTACAAGAAGCACTTGAGCACATCCCCCTCTTCAAGAAAACCTGAAAGAAAAGACTACCATCCGCAAGAAGAGGAGGAACCAAGAGATCAAATCCATGTGCTCACTCACTCCACTTGCTGCACCATCCAGAACAAACTGCCATCAAGCGATCAGATGCAGGAGCTCCCTATGTCAGATGCAAGATTCGGGAGCAGCAGTTTGATCGTACTCTATTAGACAGCGGCTCTTCAATTAACCTTCTTCCGACAGCCTTACTCGATCGATTCGAGTTTGGTCCTCTTCTTAGGAGCAGGACAGTCCTTCAGTTTGCTGATAGGTCGACTAAGAGGCCGAAGGGGTTATTGAAAGACGTGGTCGTTACCATTCAGGGCCTGAATTTCCCCGTGGAACTTCGTTGTGTTGGACATGGAGATCCCTGAATCGGTAACTGATGCCCCCATCATTCTCGGACGTCCATTCTTGGCCACAGCCAAGGCGGCCATGATAGCGGGAAGGTATGCTTTCGCGTAGAGGGTGAAACCATACAAATAGAGACGATCGAGGAAATCAGAGCTAGAGAGTTAGAATGCTCGGAGCAGTCCAGTGAAGTAGCGTATGCAGGATAGAGGAAGCTAGACGTCCACCAGGTCTGTGATTTTGTGATGATTGATGATGAATCCAATTGGATAGATCCTGTAGCACCGACTCTCGCCTTGCCTACAGATTCACTATATCTCAAGCTCATGGCAGTCGAGAGCCGGGAGAGCACATCCTTGGATGAGGATACACCTGAAGCTGACAGTGCTGTGATGAGTGGTGCCGATGATTTTCATTCGTGCTCATATTCTTCTGATCCCTCGGATTCAGTCATTGACTGGGATGATTTTGATGAATATTTACCTTGTCTGATTCCTTCTGAGCCAACAACCATGACAGAGTGCGAGCCAGTGCAGTTCATTGATGATTCAGCAGGCCGCCCTTCGTCAGAAATTCAGGCAGAGCGAGAGTTCTCCCATGCAGATCTGGTAGCTTTCACACAGACATATCAGAAGCCAGATCTGTCGTCTCCCAGTTGTCCAGAACTAAAGCCTCTGCCGCAGTCGTTGAAGTACAGATTCCTTACGGGTGAGCCAGATATGCACCCAGTCATTATCTCAGCGGGTTTGACTGGAGAGCAAGAATCTCTTCTGATGGAGATTCTTGAAAGAAACCGCAAGGAAATAGGTTGGAGTATAGCTGATCTCCAGGGGATTAGTCCGGCTCTGTGCTCCAACCATATCTATCTTGAGGATGACGCTAGGCCGTCGCGTGAGTTCCAATGACGGCTGAACCCGAATCTTCAAGACGTAGTCATGAAAGAAATTTCAAAGTGGTGGAGCGCCGATTTTATCTACCCCATCTCCGACTCTAAATGGGTAAGTCTGTTACATGTGGTACCCAAGAAGACGGGTATCACTTCAGTTGTCAACGAGTCTGGAGAGGAGATCGCTACCAGAGTGCCCACTTCTTGGAGGGTCTGTGTGGACTACAGATGATTGAATGAGGCCACCAAGAAGGATCACTTCCCGCTACCCTTCATTGATCAGATTATCGAGCGGCTAGCTGGGAAGAGTCATTACTGCTTTCTTGACGGGTACTCTGGATACAATCAAGTGGCCATTGCGCCCGAAGACCAGGAGAAAACGACATTCACCTGTCCGTTTGGGACTTATGCTTTCAGACGGATGCCCTTTGGTCTATGTAACGCTCCGGCGACATTCCAAAGGTGCATGTTGTCCATATTCTCGGACATGGTGGGTGACTGTTTAGAGGTCTTCATGGATGACTTCGCGATCTATGGCGACGGGTTCGATGCTTGTCTTGACTGCCTAGACCGTGTGCTTCAGCGTTGCATAGAGGTTAATCTTGTTTTATCTTGGGAGAAGAGCCACTTTATGGTGACTCAAGGGACGGTCCTTGGTCATATCGTCTCCAACAGGGGCATGGAGGTCGATCCTGCCAAGGTAGATATCATTAGAAAACTCAATCCGCCGTCCAACTTGTGTCAGTTACGGTCTTTTCTGGGGCATGTCGGTTCTACCGACGGTTCATTCAGGACTTCAGTCGTATTGCCCGACCGCTTACTGACTTGCTGACAAAAGACACCGAGTTTATTGTCAATGATAAGTGTCTTGCGTCCTTCGAGACTCTCAAAAATATGGTTGTTTCAGCTCCTGTCCTTCAGCCACCTGATTGGTCTCTCCCATTCGAGATCATGATGGACGCTTCAGATTTTGCCGTTGGGGCTGTGCTTGGACAAAGGAGGGATGGATTACCTTTTGCCATTCACTACGCCAGCCGCACTTTGGATACCGCGCAGCGGAATTACACTGTGACTGAGAAAGAGATGCTGGTCGTAGTCTTCGCTCTTGATAAGTATCGATCGTATATTCTCGGATCTAGAGTGACTATCTACACTGATCACACCGCCATCCAGTACTTAATGGCTAAGAAGGATGCCAAAGCACGTCTGACCAGATGGATCCTTCTGCTCCAGGAGTTTGATATTGAGATTAAGGATAAACCTGGGGTCAAGAATGTGGTGGCGGATCATCTCTCCAGATTGGAGAATCTTGAGGAATCTGAGCCCAGCGCACCTATCACAGAGACATTTCCAGATGAGGCGATCTTGGCTATCACCTCGCTCTCGTGGTACGCTGACATTGTGAACTATCTTGTCGCCAAGACAGTCCCACAAGGTTGGCCCAGGCAGAAACTCGAGACCTTCCTGGCGAAGGCCAAGTTTTATCATTGGGAGGATCCTGTCCTTTATCATGAAGGAGGGGACAGTATCTGGAGGAGGTGCATTCCTCAAGAAGAGCATCATAGCGTCCTCACATACTGCCACAAGCTTGAGGCAGGAGGACATCATTATGGAAAAAGGACAGCATAGAAGGTGCTTCAATCCGGCCTATGGTGGCCTACTCTCTTCAAGGATTCTGATGAGTTCATGAAGAGATGTACTGACTGTCAGAAAATGGGAACCTGCGGACAGAGAGACATGATGCCCATGCAACCCATTCAATTCTGTGAGGTTTTTGATGCATGGGGATTGATTTCATGGGCCCATTTCCTAAGAGTCAGGTATTCGAGCACATCCTGCTCGCTGTTGATTATGTCAGCCGATGGGTTGAGGTCATCCCCGCCCGAGCCGCAGATGCTAAAACCGTATGTAAATTCTTGAGGAAAAATATCATTTCACGGTTCGGGGTACCTAGAGTCTTGATTTCAGACAGGGGGTCTCACTTCATCAATGACAAGGTTAGGGCCCTTGCAGACGAGTTCAGCATTGACCATCGGGTTGCCACACCGTATCACCCTCAGACTAATGGTCTTGCCGAAGTTTCGAATCGGGAGATAAAAACAATCTTGCAGAAAGTTGTCCGCCTAGACCGAAAGGATTGTTCACAGCTTTTGGACTCGGTCTTGTGGGCATATCGGACTTCTTTCAAGAATCCATTGGGGACATCTCCCTTTCGTCTCATCTATGGCAAGCCGTGCCATTTGCCAGTGGAGATCAAGCACAAATCTTTTTGGGCAGTCACTGAGTTGCTGTTAGATCCCGAGAGTATAGGAGAACAGAGAAGAGCAGAATTGGCAGCCCTGGAAGAACTGCGAGACACAGCCTTTTCCAACAGCCTATAATACACGGAGAAAGTGAAGACATGGCACGATTCGTATATCAGCCATAAACAGTTTGAGCCAGATCAGAGAGTATGGTTGTTTGATTCCAGGCTGAAATTATTCCCAGGGAAATTACAGAGTAAGTGGAAAGGTCCCTATGTGGTCAGGAAGGTATATGACAATGGCAACATCGACATATCCGAACCGTCATCTTCCTCTACCTTCCGCGTCAATGGTCAACGCCTGAAACTAGATCTAGATCATGATCCGCAGGCCATTGACGTTGCCCCCATTCTTCTGGTATGAGATGTGCTCTTTGACGTACATCATCTGCACCTCATACAGGGTGATCAATTCCATCTTCTGCTGTACAGATCCATCTGTCCATATCACTTTTTCATCTGTTGATTTATTTTCTTCTTTTTCTTCTTTTCTTCTTTTCCTTTTCTATCTTCTTTATCTATCAAAACGGTGCCGCCCTTGTAGACAGATTTCCATACTTAGGACGTACTTTGTCCTAAGTATAGGGGGGAGTGTACCCCGAGTATTTCCATTCTTTGATCCTCTCCATTGTCTCCTTCTCTTGTCTATACTTAGGGATATCTTACCCTAAGTATAGGGGGAGACAATCTGAGTACGATCTGTTCATTCCCACCCTTGTCCCTCCCTGCTTTGTGTACAGTCTGTTATACTTAGGATTATTTGATCCTAAGTATAGGGGGGACGGTCAACTTCTCATTCATTAATTCATTTATTTATTCTTTAGACTTGTCTATACTTAGTACGAGTTATGTCTTCTCTTTTCTCTCCGATCTATGAGGACATAGCTCAAGCTATGTATAGGGGGTCGTATATACTACGTATATACTTTAGCCATAACTCGTACTTTCGTATTTTCTTAATAAATATGGCTAATTATTCTTTAAAAATTCATTAAAAATCATTAATAAAAAGGTGTTGTCATTCCTCAAATTCTTTTTGTAGTTACTGATTAATAAATCAGGTGAAAATGTTTTTTGCAAAATGTTTGAAAAATAGTTTGAAAATCGTTGTGAACATCTATTGAAAACTATTTTGAAAATGTTTTGTTTCATGTTTTCAACCTGTGTAAAATTGTGTGGTTTGTAAAATTTCTTTTCTTTGTGTGAAATAAAATGTTTGAAAAATGATTTGCAAATGGTTTGAAAAATGGTTGCAAAAATATTTTGAAAAAATCTATCTATACTGTTTTGAAAGCCTTTGCAAAATGATTTTCAAATGTGTGTACATGTTTGCAAAAATGTTTGTAAAAACTATTTTGGACTATTGTTTTCAAAAATTGTGTGAAAAGCTTGTGTCAAATAAGTTTGAGGAATACTCACATCTCATCAAAATCCACTATATATATGTATAAAATTGACCACTTACCCCTGTAAATTTTTAAAATCCAATTCTTGTATATATAAGAAGCACTCCCGTGTACATATTTTTCACCTTGTTTTCAGCCAAATCTTTTTGTTTTCAAAAATTCCCAAAAACATTTGCAAAACTAAAATCCAAAAAATATCTGAAAAATCTTTGTGAAAAATACAAAAAAATGCATATGCATCATCATCATATTTTCAAAAGTCTATAAAAAGTTCAAAATCTTTGAAAATTGCATCACAAAAATATTTTCTGCATTCTGCATCGCATTTGCATAGCATGAGCATTTTTCGGATTGAGTTTGATAGTTGAACGAGTCTAAATAAAATCCGGAGGTTGGAGCTTGATTGGACCTTAAAATCTACCTAATAACAGGAACCTTATAGGAACTGGGTTTGAGGTACTTCAGGTCTAGTTGACTTAATTCTTTGAGGATCACGTGACTTGGTTCAATGGATTCTTGACTGCCTAAGTAGAGTATTTCGGAGCACACGCATGACTCTTGTTGATAATGACCTAACTTGGACACCTGCACCTTTCACATGGCTCAACTCAGTTGGAGTGGTGAGGGGATTGGATTTGCCGGTCTGAGACGCACACAAGTGGAAACATTTGTCCTCCTCTAGAGAGGGAAGTGCATCCCAACCCGTCCAGTGATGAGGAAGTCTAAAGACAGGAGGTTGTGGGTTGCGATAAAGCTTCAAAAGAGGGATAGTCTACTGGCTCAAGAGGAAAAACTCCTTATGTAAATGCTGCTGTATATAGTATTTAAAAAAAATGTTCAGGCATGTACAAAAATAAAAAGCCTGCAAAGTATGTAAAAAGTCAATAAGCAAGCTTGAGTTCCAAAGTTATATCATGTGAGCCTGCAGCAGGATGACTTGACTACACTGGTCTTGCATCCCAGGATAGGTAGCTACACTGGCTACCATCCATTCTTCTCTTCACCCCCTCCTCTTGAGCTGGTTGCCACTTGAACTTAGAAGGGAATACACCGCTCCTCGAGGATGGAGTTATTGGATTGGGGAATCATTGGTTTGTCGTACTGGAGAAGTCAGTTTCTTTGTCATTCTAGTTGGGGAGAGCCACCATCACTTACACTGTACGAGTCAGACTCATAGTTGTAAGAGTTTGCGTATGAATTGAAGTATTTCTGACCTGGCTATTGAGGAGACTTGGGCAGAGATTTGGGATTCTCAAGGACTGTTAGATTTCAAATTCGGCTCTCATTAAGGTTCTGCACGCACTAAAATTCCAAAGGTCCGACTCAAGCTCCAAACTTTGATTTTGTGAAGACAAGTTTGATAATCAGACAAAATCCAATTTCTTCTATTTCTTTTCTTTCTTTTTCTTTTTGCACTTATTGCATAAGTGTTTGCCAGTGACTAGCAAAGGTAAAGTATAGGGGGATGATGAATCCACATTTCATCATCTTTATTCTATCATTTTGGCATCAAAAACCCTAGCAAATGCCTGTAAATACCCTAAAATAGAGCATCTTAGCATTCATGCATGTGCATCTAATTAGTGTATAAAATACTGTAATTAAAGCCAAAATTATAGAATAAATAAAAGAAAAGAAAAAGAATAAAATATTGTAAATATTTTATGACCCAAAACTCCGAGATCTAGGCATCTTGATGATTAGTTCAACAAGGAATAAAGTAGGAGGAGATAAGGGTCAAATACCTATATTATTCCATTCATTCTTTATTCATTTTGGGACCCATTTTTGGTTCCACTTTTTATACATCAAATAAAGAAACTTTGTACATGAACATTTTAGATAATTTTATATAGAAAAATACAAAATTGATTTCACAGAAACAGAATGTACAGATAAAAAGTTATGGTCTGAATAGAAATCCAGAATGCAAACTTCCCAGACCCGTATCTCATAAACGAAAACTCCAAATGCAACATACTCACTTTAATTGTATATAGAATAAAATAAGCTATTTAATGGCAATGGTTTCGCATTTGGCGGAGCTACGGTTTGAAAGTTGAGTTTTGGACCCACATTGTATAGCTGTACTGATTAAAATATTCAATTTATTATGTATTCATTATTTTTGTATTTTTATATTTTTATAACTATGTAAATATTACTTATAATAATTATGTACATTAAAATAAAAATAAAAATGCAAAGAAAACTCAAAATAAAAAAAACATATATAGATCATACAGGTATTATACCTATGCTTATACCTATACTTTTTACACTTATATTTTATTTAATGTACAGAATACATCAGAAAAATAAGACAAAAATATATTTGTGTGTATGAAGTATTTTATTATTTTAGAAAATACTAAATAAAAAGTATAAAAGTAAATTACACAAAATAAAAATAAAATACTAAAATACATAGGTAATATACCTATATAGGGCTAAAAAGTAAACTTATAAAAATATACCTCATAAAATCAATTAAAAATCATAATAAAATACTACAGAAAATAACGAATATTTTTTATTTTATAATCATTATTTAATTCAGTCTATTTCTACTTTTAAATGAATTAACAAAATAATAAATCAGGGTTTTTCCTGGTTGGTCCACGTGGACCAACCAGGAGGCGTCAACAGTTGACTTCAGTCAACTGGTCGCCCTACCCCTGTAGCTCCTGACAACCTCGTTTTTGGCCCACGTTTGTGATTATCGAGGCTGAATCTTTCACTTTTTTGTGTTGCATCCTTCTGCAACATTGTTCACCAACAATCTATCTAGCTCGCCCGAGCTTAATCTTGGTCTTTGGACCCAAGATTTGCTAGATTCTCGTCGATCTTTGGACCCCTGTCACCTCGGGTCAAACCCAATATAAGCGACCCCCCTACTTTGAATTCAAATTGAGTCCCTTCGGTCCACCCCTCGTCGCCACCTTCGTGCTTCCGAGCTTCCTGGAGGTGACAGCTCCACCGCAAGCCCTTCAGCCAAGGCGACAGAGGTCGGAGGCGTCTCCAGCACCTCCCGCAAGACCGGCGGTTGAGGTATCTTCTTCCCTCTGGCTCCGGCCATTGAGGGCCTTCCCCCTTTTATTTTTCGCTTGCGTTTTACTCCTGTTAGTCCTAGGATAAAAACCCCTCAAAACCTTCGAGTTCCATCGCCTGAACCGCCCGATCCACTCACTTGGCCGGAGCGCAACTCCGACCGTTCATCGCCTCATCGTAGCACGCATCCCCATGCCCATCCAAGGGTCCAGGCAGTTTGCCCTGGACCCCTTGACTCTTTTTGCAGGTCAAAGCACACTTGAGAGTGCCTGGAGACGAGTTTTGAAGCTCGCCGGAGCTTCTGGAGCCTCGTAGCTCCGCCAGCTACCTGCGAGCACCACGACCCTCGCCGTAGATTTTTGACACCGCCAGGAGGAAGACGAGGACCCAGGGACGCTCCACGTCTATTTTGGAGCTCTGACATCGCTGGAGGACGGAGATCGGGGACGACGAAGTTCGCTCTCACCGGCGGCCGACGTTGTTCTTGGTCTTCACTTCCCAGCCGTCGGATCGTGGAGCGCCGCCAGATTGCACAGCCACCGTTGGATCGCCTCCTGCCTCGACCGTCGATCGTCAGTGGAGATCTGATCTCAGTCGTGCATCCAGCGAAGCGTCATCGGCCGTTAGTCGTGTGCCACGTGTTCAAGTGGCATCTCATCCGCCGTTGGATCGCGCGCCGAGGGTATTTTGCACCTGAACCCTCACGCATTTTGTATTTACTTTTTAATCCACAAACTTTCCTCTGCGGTTATATATTTTTGTAAATTTTGCAAAAAGGCCCTCGAGCTCTCAGTATACATATAGGCCCCCTGCCATGTCACCTCACGTGACCTGTTCACGTGAGGTGTGGGCATTTTGCAAGGGTACCCTCGGACTTTGGGATATTTCCTATTAGTCCCAAAAGTTTGTGACGTAGTGTAAAAG
This sequence comes from Ottelia alismoides, assembly GCA_037367405.1. Classification (NCBI taxonomy): domain Eukaryota; kingdom Viridiplantae; phylum Streptophyta; class Magnoliopsida; order Alismatales; family Hydrocharitaceae; genus Ottelia; species Ottelia alismoides. Next base: position 153,070 of record JAZKJV010010682.1, on the reverse strand, counting down.
TTTAGGATATTTTGCATAGAAGCCCTTGATACTTTTGGATATTGCCTTTAGGTCCCTGCCAGGCGCGTGTGTAGCACGTGCTTGCCTTGGACATTTTGTATTGAGGCCCCTACGGGTTTTGTAATTTGTTTGTAGTCCAGTAAATGCAAGTTTTAGTGTAAAACTTCGTGGAAATTTTGCATGTACCCCCTGGATGTTTGAAAAATTGCACATATACCCCTGCCAGGCCTGATTAATGTTTGGATGCCTGTTTTAATTATTTAAATAACCATTTTGCCTCCAAAAATTCTCAAAAATTAGGGTTAAGCTCCTGGGTACTTGTACTTCCACGCATAATTTTAGTTTTCAATTTTCTTTAATTTTCATATTTATTAAAAATCAAAAACATGCTTATTCTCTACTGTCTAGCTTAGAAAATACCAAAAAAATAGTAAAATATCTCTAAAAATTCCAAAAAAATTCCGTAGTGTGTATTTTAACTATTTTAGTGTCAATCCAAAAGGCACTAAAAATCTCAAAGGAAAAACCTTAAAAATTCAAATATACTCAAAAAATTCAAAAAAATATATAAAATCAAAGAAAACTCCAAAAATTACAAACTCAGTTCCGGTTTACTCTATATTTCATTCTCTTTATTTGAAAATTAGTGTGAAAAATTTTTGGTTGCTGTTTGCTAATTTTAATTCCCATTTTACTCACAGCCAGCACCATTTTCACTGTTTTCCCTTATTTCAGTATTTAAAAATACCAAAAACACTTTGAAAATACCCAAAAATCACAAAAACAGTAAACAAATCCTAAAAATATCAAAAACATTTTATTTCTGAATTTTTGGCTATTTTTGCATATTTTTATCATTATTCTATCTTCTCTTTTATTACATAGCCTTTATTTTCCAATATTGAAAAAGAAATAAAAAAATATACAAAATATAAATAAAAAAACAGAAAATTAAAAATCAAAATACAAAATTAAAAATTAAATTAAAATAAAAAAAATTAAAAATTTAAAACCCACAAAAACTTCTTTGCTTGCTTGCTTAGTGTAGACATCTCACATCCACTTGTACACAATTATTTGAATTACCCTGCTTGCTCCCTGTGTTCGAACTCTCTGCATACTTGCCCTTTACATCATTTTTGCAGAGTTAAAAATAAATTTAACTCCACATTTATTTCTAATTATTGATCTTTAGTGTAGGTTAATTGTTGACTTTAGTCCAGATTTAGTGTGGTCGACACACCGACTGAGTTCACGCTTTGTGTTGAACTTAAGACCACCTAATTTTGGCTAAATCATTCATACAACTAGTTGCACCTACTTTCAGACAGTATAGGTGTAAGTACGGACCGTTTAAATGGCTACCCGTGTTACTTGAGGACGGAGCCTTCCGCGGTGTCCTCTAAACCACCTACTCTGTTAAGGGAAGTCAGACCGTGAAACGGGTACCCGAGACCTTCACTGAAAAGTAGCTAATTGTTTTAAAAACAGTAGTCTGAATGAAACTTTTCAGTTTTTGGCTCTGTTCTAAGGTGTGCGTTCTTGTCCTTATAAACAATGAGTGTGTTTCTCTCCACCAAACACAGGTTAAATTTTTGTCAATTTTATTTACAGTCATCTTGATTTGCAGTCCCAGTTTTAAATTGAGGTTATCACTGAAATTATGTGAGCACAAAAATTCACGCCTAATGAACAATCCCAATTCCTTTAATTCCTAAGTTGTAAAACTTGAGGAAGGAGAATCGAAAAAGCCAATGCAAACGTAAATCAATGATGCACGCTTAAGAAGAAGACTTACATTGACTCCTCACGCTCTTCATGCGGGATGCAGTACAAGGAACTAAAATTTACATTAAATGCTATGCACAGATGAAAAACGCCCTAAGCAGATAGTTCTATTAGCGGGAAGAATTGATTTCAAAATTTGGCTAATGTTGAACGATCTGCAGTGCGTATAGTTAGTGAGTGTGGCCTAAGATATATGAGCACTGTCAATGATAAATAAACAATCGTATATGTGCCTAAGTCCTACGCCACTCAAGCCAGGTCCCAACCACATAGAAGGGTTGAAACAGACCCGACACACCACAGAAAAGTTCAGTCTGTATTACAAGGGTTCAAAGAGAGCAACCCTGAGAATAATGCAGAAATTTAAGACTAAACTAAGCTCTCTCTCACAAAAACTAAAACTTAATCTCCGTCCTTGCAAATCCTTGATTTAAATTCCAAAATTTTGCTCCCAGTAATCTGCAAAGAGAGAAATTGCGGTTAGTATCAGAAGTGAGAGAGAAATGCAAAATAAAATGCAGAAGAGAAAAAAAATGACACAAAAAATAACTTCACAAAAATTAATTACAAAAAATGATTTTAAAACCCTAAAAATGCGGCGTTCCTCGGCAATGGTGCCATTTGATGAACGTGAAATCCACCTCTTTAATAATCAGGAATTATCGTAGTATAGGAGGCGAAAATCGGTCAATCAAAATACCGCAATCTTTGAATGTTGTGGAATATTTTTTACTTGGCAAGTCTACCAAGGCCGAACACAGGGAATGGTAATTCTTAGTTGCACAGTTTTAAATTAAATCAAATTAAATAATTAATTAATGTTTGATTAATTTCTATGTTGAGAAAATATGCAATGAAATGCAATTAAATGCAAATATACAGAGACAACAGTTCATCACAATATCTGAGATTACGATTTTTGCTCCAAAATATGTTAGTCAATATCCTTGAAATTTATCACAGATCAAAAGATACCGTTCAAGAGAAATATTCAAATTAATTCTAGGCTGCAAGCATAAGAGGTAATAGATTGTCCTACTTCTAGTAAATCAATCAATGAGAATATCTAAGCAGAGAATCTATCCTCGAAATTCATGTGATTTAATTCCTCAAATATTATAATCAATAATCCAAAGGGAATTATTCAATGTAAAGTCCTCAGTCGTGCTCCTGCAAAAGAAATAATTAATTTTTCCAATGAAAATGTGGCACAGATATGTCAAAATTAGCCTGCATTTGTCAACAGAGATCCTCAAATAATAATTATCAATAAACAACCTCAGATCTGTTCACAAGCTATGCTAAATGGTAGAGCATGAAAATATCTTCAAAATGACATATTATATGCTTAAAACGGAGTTCGTATGAGAAATATATGATTAAATGAAATTTCAGGGACTAAAATATAATTAAAATAAAGTTTTTCTTCTTCAAACAGGTCTCTGGAGGGCTTACCTATAATTTCACAAAGTCAGGAGGGTCCTTCTATAATTTACCCCAGGCGGGGGTATATCTGCAATATCTGGAAATAGCAAGGGCTTTGGTGCAACTTTAGGCACGTACACCAGCATTTTCGGATGACAGGGCTAAGGCTCGGGCACCTTGGCTCAGGTTCGGACGCTCCAAGGCTAAGGCTCGGGCTCCGAGCATGTGGTTCAGCCCGGGGCTGAGGCTTGGGGAACCGAGCATGTGGTTCGTCCCGGGGCAGAGGTTCAGTGTATCCGAGCCTCTAGGCTTGGGCCTCGAGTCCGATAGATGGCGTGGCAGATCACTGACCGTTGGATCTAGGGCATCCAACGACAACTGGCAATGGTGGCGCGGAGGGCAACAGAGCTCGGCCGACACACGGCCGAGCGGTGGCGGAGGCATGGCGGTCGGCTGGGCTTTGGCCGATCGACACACGACCGGCGAAGCATGGAGGGCAGAGCGCCGGTCGTTGACGAGTGGCGGAGACACACAGGAGAAGTGATCGGCCGATCGACACATGACCAGAGGGGTTCAAGAGCTTGGGCGGCTGCGAGCTACGCTCGGGGCGGCGTGGCGTCGGCGAAGGGAGGAGCGTTGGTCGGGGCTGGACGCGGGCGGAAGCCATGCAAGGCGGTGGCAATGCGAACACCAATACGCTCGGCGGAGCGGTTGGTGACGGTGACTAGGCAGAGGGTTGAGTGCGACGGGGGACATGCGCGGTCTATATGGGTTCTCCGCTTGATGAAGATGGAATCGCCTGAGGACGGAGGAGCAGAGCTCTCTTCCTGGTTCTCGCTTCAACCTTGGCGGCAGAGCCAAAGGAAGCCGACAGCTTGGAGCAACAGAGGACAAACACCTCTGGATCACACCCAACCGTCATCGAAATGTTATTACCTACTCTCGGGAAGGAAGCGTGTGAAGGCCGGCTATGGTTGGTTTTTATAGAAGGGGCGACGTAACGTCTGGCGAGGGAAGGGTAGCGACACGCGTAACGGCTGGAGGCGAGGGGGCAATGGCCGTGCATGGCGGAGCCGCAAGGGGGAGGAAGGGAAACTGCTGGAGGTAGGTGACAGAGGGTCACGTGCTAGGCACGTGACCTGGGGGGGCTGGAGAGAGAACGTGGGGTGCCCCGTGGCACGCCCAGGGGCTGCCACTTGACACCCTAAAAAATTTCAAAATTTAAAGATAAAGAAAAATAGAAAAGAAATCGAAGGAGACTTGGATCGAAAAATTTCCTTCATAAAAGTTGTTTGCCTCGATGAGATCTACAACTTTCATGAAGGACCCATAAGCAAAAGAGGTCATCTGTGTGAAATGGTATTTTTTGATGGTTCTCCTTGTGTATAGAAAACCGGCTTTTTGGAGTTTCGTAATTTTTTTGGTGGTTTTAGATGATGATAAAAAAACTAGAAAAAATACAATAAAATATAAGAAAAATAATTAGACACTAATCTATTTTTTTATTTTAATAAGTAATAAAGTAGGAAAATAAAATAGAAGTAAGAAACACACATTTTTTGTACAGACTCACAGCAGACACTTGGACTTTGTCAGTTTCTTTGATTTCAGTTTTAATATAGATTTGGATTTTTGTGTCGCTTAATAAAACTTTCATCAAAGAACACAAATGAAGAAGAAATAAAATTAAATGGGTTAATTATATACATAAAAACTTAGGTCAAAATAGCAAAAAGTTAAAATGCGCAAAAGAGGCCCAAAACCCAACTTTCACATATGAGCTCCGAATTTTACAAAATTGATCTTGTTTTGAAGGTATTTGAAAATAGAGTACTTTAAAAGTGAGTAGACTAAAATCGAACACTGTATGAGGGAGATATACTCGTTTTAGTCCGTCAGATGTGAAATTAGCTTTGGGATTATTTGACACTTATTGGAGTTAATAATTTTTTATATTTTTTATTTAATAAGGTTAGTAATATCTACACAATAGAGGTATTTTGGGGTCAATCGGAATTAGGATGAATTAACTAAAAATAAGAGAATTAGCGAATTTTTGGGCTAATTTACACTTGGGATTTTTAATGCAATTATGCATGATGAAATGCAAATATTATTTACACATGTATGAATGCTAATGATGCTCTGTTAATGATTAAATGCATGTGAATTTTGGGGAATCGAGCCTAATTGTCCAATTTTAGCATGATGAATATGAGATTCATCAGGCGCAACGGAATGGTGGAGCAGTCAAAGATGCCGAAAAGGAGGGGGGCACATGGATTCTTATAGGCTTCCAGGTTCTAGACGGATCGGATGAGAGCACGCGAGCCAAGATGCGGATCCCTAAGATTGGCGTCGGGAGTGGATCAGAGATCCACATCCTTCAATCGGAGCAAGGGAGAAAGGCGGGATTCGATCAAATCAGGTTTGTTAAATTGGGAGAAATCAGAGCAAAACCTGATCCGACGAGAGAAGGCAATGAGGGGACAAGTTGACTTCCCTCAACAAAGCTGAGGTGGCCCGATCAGATAAGGTCGAGGAAACATATAAAATAGACTAAAAGACAAAATAGTGAGATAAATAAAGATAATTACAAATAAATTAGTAATTGATTTTAAAATAAAAAATGAATAAAATAAAATATGTTTATTATTTTATAAGCTATTTTTATGTATTTTTAAATTATTTTTATGAAACATGGCTGTAGGATATATACAATATAATGTATTATATACATGTATAATATACCTATATATTATATACAAGTATTTTTATTTTATGATTTTTACAAAAATATGTATTATTATATATTTTATTTATTTACAAAATAAATCAAGGATTATAAAAAGATTTTTATTTGATTTTTGCAATTTAAATAAGGGTATAAAATAAATAGGGACTGTATATACACACATGTGGCTTTTGTACAATGAATTGTGGATTTTATTTTTATTTTTATTTTTTATTTTGTGTCTTCTGATTTTTATTTTATTATTAGGACTATACACAAGTTTTCAAGATAATATGGTATTTACAATATGTAAAATAAATATAAATATTTATTTGTGTAGGTATTATGTACAATATGCCCTATCTCCCTCTACTTATTTCTTATCGATCAGGTCAAGACTTTACCTTCTCTTGGTGTTCGGGTCACTATGTATTTATTCTAAATACATCCTTCTTTTTCTTTTCTCTTTATTTTTTTATTTTTGACAAATATGTATTAAGTTTACAATATTAACAAAGACCTATGTAATGTTAATTTATTGTATTTAAATATATTTATAGGTGTTTCTATTAAAAGATAAAGCTAAATAATAAATAAAGAATGAGAATTGTAGATTCATCACCCCCTATACTTTACCTTTGCTAGTCCCTTAGCAAACACTTATTTGGAAAAGAAGTGAGAATAAGAAGAAAAGAAAAAGAACCAAGTTAGAACTCGGTTGGACCTTTGGATTATTAATTTGGTGGAACCTTGTTTGGAAATAAGTTTAAGATTCAACAGCCTCCAAGTTCCACATTTCTATGGTCAGAACTCCTTTATGACCGGGTAAGAACAAGTCTACATACGTAAACTCTAATGACTACAAATCTTTCCTTGTACTGTGTAAGTGATATATAGCTCCCCACCTTAGAAATGGCAAAGAAACAACCTCCCTCAACAAGGTAACTCTAATCCCCTAGTCTAGCAACTCTTTCCTCGAGGTGCGGGGTATTCTCTTCTAAGTTCAAGTACAACCAGCTCAAGAGGAGGGGAAAGAAGAGAATGGATCGTGATCAGTGGAGCCATATATCCCTTGGAGATTAACCAGTGTAACTAAATCTCCAGCTACAAGCTTCCATGAGATGAGATGGTGGAATACATAAGCTTTGCTTTTTTCACTATATACAATCCGACAGGCATTTTATTTTCAATCAGGATTGTCTCCTTTTTTTTGAAGTTTTTCACATTTTTGCACATTTTTTATTGTGCATATATACAAAATATCTACATGGTGCAGCATGTACATAATGAGTTTTTCATCTTGAGCCAGTAGACTATCCCTCTTTTGAAGCTTTATTGCAAGCCACAGTCTCCTGTCTTTAGAACTCAATGCTACTAGACAGGTTGAGGTGCACATCCCTCCCTGGAGGAGGATGAGAGGTTTCGACTAGTTGTACTACCCTCGTATGCTACCTCAAGCCAAAGGATTCTGCCTCCTCACCACCTCATCCGTGTTGAGCTACGTGTAAGGTGTGTGTCCAAGTCAAGCCATTGTCTTTGAGAGTCATGAGTGTGTTGTTAAGTGTTCTACTTAGGCTCATCAAGATGACACGTGAACATAGCCTAGTGGACTCAAAGAATTAAGTCACTATGGACCTGAAAAGTCTTAACCCCCAAATCCTATAAGGTTCCTCTGAAGTTAAGTGGATTAAGATCTTAACAAAGCTCCATTCTTCAATTTGATTCCAGACTAGTTTAAATGCCAACCATGATTCTGAAGAATGCACATGCAAGTATATACAAAATTCTTTTTGTGGGGAATTTTCAAAAATATGTAAATTTTTATGGAAATTTTGATTTTTCAAATTTTTTAGTATTTTTGAAAAATAAGGAAATATTTTTACAAAGATACATATACATATTTAGACAAGGGTTTATATTGCAGGTCTTATGTATAAATTAGATCTTCGGGGTGGCTTTTGTTTTTAATGTACACATATATACAAGTAGTTTTCATACCCACTATTTATTTATGTGGTAAAATAATTTTGCAAAAATAGTTTTCAAAATATTTTTCAAACCTAGTTTTACAAACTTTTTTTGCAAACTTTTATTTTCACATATTTTTCAAAAAATTAGTACTATATACATAATTTTGCTACAAAAGGTAATTTACAAATATTTTTCAAGCAAAACATTTTGACAATTTTTTTACAAAATAATAGACATGTTATTATCACAAAAAGTACGAGTTATGGCTAAAGTATATATACAATATATACGACACCCTGTATACTTAGCTCGAACAATGTCCTCAGAGTGATCAGAGAGTGATGAAAGAAGACATAACTCATGCCGAGTATTGGGGAAGCGAAAAGAATGTTATACTACAACGACGAATGAAAGAATAAAACAAATAGAAATTGACGATTCCCCTATACTTAGGATCAAGAAATCCTAAATATAGGAGACTACACAAAAAGGGAAAACCAAATAATAGAATGTACAGATATTACCTCCCCTATACTTAGGGTAAAATATCCCTAAGTATAGGCAGCAAAACAGAGGTAATAGAATCAAATGGATAATCACAGGTTTGACATCCCCTATACTTAGGATAAAGTACATCCTAAGTATAACAAAATCATAAGATGAAGACGAGGTGTTATACAAAAAGAATGAATGATATAGACAATATGGATCTATACAGCTACGGAGTGGAGGTGAAAATCAGGTATGAAATGCAAGTGATGTGAGTAAAAGATCACCTCTCATACAAAAGAAATAAGGGCAACATCAACGATCAACAGATCATGATCAAGATATGACTTCAGGCACTGACCATTGACTCGAAAGATGGAATCAAAGGACAATTCAGATATATCAATGCTACCATTGTTGTGAACCTTTTTGATCAAGTATGGTCCCTTCCATTTACTCTGTAACTTCCCTGAAAATAATCTCAACCTTGCATCAAATAGCCACCCTCTCTGGTTTGGCTCAAACTGTTTATGGCTGATGTGAGAATCATGCCATATCTTTACTCTATCCTTATATTGTAGGCTATTTGAGAAGGTTGTGTCTCTCAACTCCTCCAGGGCTTCCAATTTTGCTCTTCTTTGATCTCCTACACTCTTGGGATCCAATAATAACTCAGTAGCTGCCCAAAGTGACTTATGCTTGATCTCCACTGGTAAGTGGCATGACTCTTCATAAACGAGTCGAAAGGGAGATGCGCCTAGGGGTGTTAATTGAATCGAATACCTTCAAATCTACCAGGATTCTGATTCAGTTCATTATAAAAGTTTCGAATCCGAACTCGAATCGAATTTTAAATGAATTTTCTAATTTAAATTCAGATTCAATTCATTTTGAGTTTCGAATATTCAAATTCGATTCATTTTATTTCGAATTTGAAATGTTAATTGGTGTTTTAGAGTTTATATATATAATTTTATATGAAGAATAATATAATATAAAGATTTTGATGTATAGATCTTATTTTAAATATATATTATTAAGATAAGTTGAAAAAAAACTATATAATCAAGAAAATATCAAACCAATACAATAGAGTGGATAAAAGTACCTAATTTTTACATTTATTATGTGTCTTTTACAATCTAAAACTAATCTTTTTCTATGATGAAGAAATATATAAATACAATATAATGATAGGGTCCTATCAAAGAGATATAATATCAATGACGAAAAATATGAACACATTATAATTATCATTGCATGTTAAAGCAAGACAAGTTCAAACTTATATAGAAAGCTGATGCAAATTAATATTATTATGAAATAATGGGAATAGTAAAAAATAAGCATGTGGATCTTTAATATTGAAAAACTAAAGAATGGAAATGAAATATATGGAATTTTTTATGTACAAACTAACAACTTACATTATGGTGAGAAGAACTTGTATATTACTCATGTGATGATAAATATCGTCGTGACAATAATAATCATCATGGATTGACATGTAAGGAAAATCAAAACAATAAAAAGCAGAGGAGAGATATCTAGATAAATTTTGAACCACGACAAATGTTGAGAAACATGAATTAGCAAAATCATAATTTTAACATGCTACGATAAAGGTCGTCATAATCTACCATGGATTTTTGGGATATTTGGTAGATAATGAAAAGGGTAATGGAAAAGATAGTGTAAGGAATGTGGGTATAAATGAATGTATGGCTGAGGAATTAGAATAATAATCTTATATATTTGATCGCTCCTTGTAGTTTTTATAACTAATACTTTTTACTCTTTTTTATATTCAATATTTAGTTTTTAACTAAAAGGATTTTATACGCATATGTATATATATACATGCATCGTGATGCCTCAAAATTTCTGAACAACACGCTAAGATTGATTATTATACTTATACAAAGTAATATATAAGCTACAATCATTGGGATAAAAAAGAAGTAAAGACGGAAACTTAGATGTTTTGTACAACCAATATATGAAGAACATACATCTCTGACTCATAACGTACTTAGTTATAAATGGGAAAGGAAAGAGGTTTGGTCTCACCAGGGGGGCCTAATGTTGCATATACACGTCAAACATGGATAAGTCACATGGGTGTAGTATGTGAGTGTGGAAATCGTAGTGATGAAGTATGGACATAGTAAATCATATCAATGGAGCCATGATAGATTATAAGTTCAGAAGTAATGGCTTAATCATAGTAATAAATTGGTTTGAGTATTTTTAGATGCTTGCACATGGTGTGCTTAGTGTTATAACACAAATGCTAAATCTTTCAATGTAAATTAATGCCATATCTTTTTAAATACATATCCATATATTGTATTATGCTTCTATTTACTTTCAAATGGATTCAATAAATATATGTCAAGCTTTTGACATAATTATGCTATAATTCCTTGTACAAGAATGTTCGGAAAGAATCCTAGTCAACCCAGAGTGTGGTTGGTACATGTATGTATGCAAATATATATGTATTACATATATGTATATATGTATGTACTATCTATAAGAATATAAATAAATGGATATATATAAATAAAAATATATATATAAGTATATAAATATCGAATCGAATTATTATCGAATGAATTTAGGTTAATTCAGATTCAATTCATTTAGTAATCGAATGCACAAGTTAAATTCAAATCAGTTCGTTTGGTTTTGAGTCGAACTTTTCTCGAATTTTTCTCGAATGAATCCTAATCGAAATCGAATGATTCAGTTCAATTAGAAGCCCTAGATGCACCCAAAGGTGTCTTGATGGAGGTCTGATAGGCCCACAAGAGCGAGTCCAAAAGCTGTGACCAATCCTTTCGGTCTGGACGGACAACCTTCTACAAAATAGGCTTAATCTCCCTATTTGGAACCTCAGCAAGACCATTAGTCTGTGGATGATATGGAGTGGTAACTTTATGGTCAATGCTGAACTCGTTAGCAAGGGCCCTTACTTATCGTTGATAAAATGAGTCCACCTGTCAGAAATCAAGACTCTCGGTACCTCGAACCATGAAATGATATCCTTCCTCAAAATTGCAAACAATCTTTGCATCTACGGCTCGGGCGGGGATGACCTCAACCCAACAACTAACATAATCCACAGCAAGCAGAATGTACTCAAATCCCTGACTCTTAGGAAATGGGCCCATGAAATCGATGTCCCGTGCATCGAAAACCTCACAGAAGTGAATGGGCTGCATTGGTATCATATCTCTCTGTCCACAAGTGCCCATCTTCTGACAGTCAGTGCACCTCTTCACGAATTCATTCGAATCCTTGAAGAGGGTAGGCCACCAAAGGTCGGATTGTAGAACTTTCTATGTTGTTTGTCTCATAGAGTGATATCCTCCTGCCTCAAGCTTGTGGCAATAGGTGAGGACACTATGGTGCTCCTCCTGAGGAATACACCGATGCTAGACACTATCCCCCCCTTCATGATAAAGGGTGGGATCCTCTCAATGGTAGGACTTGGCCTTCGCGAGGAAGGTCTCAAGTCACTGCCTGGGCCAACCTTGTGGAAATTTCTTACCAACAAGATAGTTCACAATGTCGGTGTACCATGGAAGCGAGGTGATAGCAAGAATTGCCTAATCTGGGAATGTCTCAGTTATAGGTGTGGTCTGCTTTGAATCCTCAAGGTTCTCTAATCGGGAGAGGTGATCCACCACCACATTCTTAACTTTAGATTTATCCTCAATCTCTATATCAAACTCTTGGAGTGGAAGGATCCATCTGGTCAATCTGGATTTGGCATCCTTCTTTTCCATGAGGTATCGGATGGCGGTGGGATCTGTGTAAATCGTCACTCCAGATCCAAGAATGTAAGATCGAAACTTATCCAAAACAAAATCTATGACTAGCATCTCCTTCTCAGTCACGGTATAGTTCTACTGAGCAGCGTCCAAAGTCCGGCTAGCATAGTGAATGGAAAAAGGCAATCCATCCCTCCTTTGTCCAAGCGCAGCTCCTACGGCAAAATCAGAAGCATCCTCATGATTTCAAATGGGAGAGACCAATCAGGTGGCTGAAGGACAAGAGCCTGCACAACTAACCCCTCGAGAGTTTCAAATGATGCAAGCCACTTATCATCTATAAGGAACTCAGTATCTTTTGTCTATAGATCAGTGACTGTCGAGAAATTCGACAGAAGTCTCGTATGAACCACCGGTAGAAACCGACATACCTCATAAAAGATCGCAACTATCTCAAATTGGACGGTGGATTGAGCTTCTTGATGATGTCCACCTTGGTCGGATCAACGTCCATGCCCCTGTTGGACATGATGTGACCAAAGACCTTCCCTTGAGTCATCATGAAATGACTCTTCTCCCAAGATAAGACAAGATTGACCTCGATGCAGCATTGAAGTACTCAGTCTAGGCAAGCAAGAGGAGCATCAGACCCATCGTCGTGGACCAAAAAGTCATCCATTAAGACCTCTAAACATTCGCCCACCATGTCCAAGAAGATGGAAAGCATGCACCTTTGGAATGTAGCCGGGGCATTACATAGATCAAAGGGCATCCGTCTAAAAGCATACATTCCTAATGGACAGGTGAACGTCGTTTTCTCCTAGTCTTTGGGCACTATGGTCACCTGATTGTACCCTGAGTACCCATCAAGAAAACAGTAGTGACTCTTCCCAGCTAACCTCTCGATAATATGATCAATAAATGGTAGTGGTAAATGATCCTTCTTAGTAGTTTTCAAGAAATGGTTACTCGGGTAACTATCTCCTCTTCGGACTCGCTCACAACTGTAGTGATACTCGTCTTCTTAGGTACCACATGCAACAGACTAACCCATTTGGAATCATAGATGGGGTAGATAAAATCGGTGCTCCACCACTTAGATACTTCCTTCATGACTACATCTTGAAGATTCGGATTCAGTCACTGCTGGAAAAAACTCGCAGGATGGCTTGATGTCATTTTCAAGATAAATGTGGTGGGAGCACAGGGTCGGATTTATTCCCTGGAGATCAGCTACACTCCTTCTAATTGCCTTGCAGTTTCTCTCAATAATCTCCATCAAACGAGATTTTCGGTCTTCAGTCAAATCGGCTGAGATAATGATCGGAAACATATCTGGCTCACCTGCAAAGAATTTGTACTTATACTCTACAACAAGGTCTTCAATTGAGGATAAGTGGGGGCTGACAAATCTAGCCTCTGAAAAGTCTACGTCAAAAGCTACCAAATCTGCATGTGAGAACTCTCGTTGAATCTGTAAATCTGACGAAGAACGCCCCGCTGGTGTATCTGCCAGCTATACTAGCTCGCTCTCCTTCCTAGATGTGTGCTTTGCGGACACTAAACACAGTAAATAATCATTAAAATCCTGCCAATCAAAATCAGTGTCTGAGCCCGAGGGATCTGAATCACATGAAAAATAATCTGCTTCGCTACCATGATCGCAATCATCAGCCTCTAAAGTTTCATGTGCCATGAATGTGCTCTCTAAACTCTCATCAGCTATAATCTGTGGCTTTGTCGTCTCTGAGGATGTGATAAGAGCCTCGTGAAACTGGATCTGTCCATACTGTTTCATCATCAGTAATCACAAAATCACATTCCTGGTGGACGTTTGGCTCTACATCTGTCATCTACTCCGAATCAGTGGTCTGCTCTGAGCAAGTTGGGTCTCTGGTTCTAGCCTCCTCAATCATCTCTACTTGTACACTCTCACCCTCGATGTGAAAGTATACCCTCCCACTATCACGATCGGACACTACCTTGGCTATGGCCAAGAATGGTCGTCCTAAAATAATGGGGGGTATCGGTCACAGATTCAGGGATCTCCATGTCCAACACAACGAAGTCCATGGAGAATTACAGGTCCTGAATTCTGACGACAACATCTTTTAATAATCCCTTTGGCCTCTTAACAGATCGATCTGCAAACTGTAGGACTGTCCTGCTCTGTTTGAGAGGGGCAAACTCGAAACGGACAAGTAAGGTAGACGTGAGGAGGTTAATCAAGGAACCGTTGTCTAATAGAGTGTGATCGAATTGCTGCTCATGAATTTGGCATCTGACATAATGAGCTCATGTATCGGGCTTCTTGGCTGGCAATCGGTTCTGGATGGCGAAGCAAGTGGCACGAGTGAGCACATGGATTTCTGCATTGTGATTCCTCTTCTTCCTACGGATTGTGATTTTCTCTCTCAAGTTCTTCTGGAATACATGGATGTGCTCAAGTGCCTCCTGAAGAGTCCGTTGTATCTAAAATCTGTCTATCATCTACTCACTGAACTCTAACTGGTGCCTATTTTTGGGATTTTCTATTTTGGGGCCCTTCTCTAAGCGAAGTGCTTGAGGAAAGGGGATAGAGGTACCCTCCTCAGGAAGACGGGGGTCAATAGTAGGTTCCTGGTCATTCATAAGACTAGAATCAATGCATAAATAATCAAATACCATAGATGGACTCACAAGAGATATAGAAACCTTTCCTTTATTTATATATTTTTCCAAAAATATCCTCAGGTATAGGAGATGTCAACACAAATGAAGTAATCTTGTTGGCATCAGTATCACCGACAATATCTGATCTTGCGATATTAGCACTGCATTCTAGCCTGCCTACTAGGATATAGGTGGCTTCAGTACCATCGTCTGCAAATGGAGATTTGGCCTTAGTACCGCCGTATAGATAAACATCCTTGGTGGCTTCAGCACCACCATCATCATCATCATCATCATCATCATGGTGAGTGGCATCAGTACCGCTCCTGACCTTGTCTGGCACCCTAGCATCTGTAGTGGTCTGTCGCCTAGACGAGTCACCACCGACTGGCTTCCTATCGCTCCTAAGTGTCACAAAATCAACATCAAATATATAATAAGTGTCATCCAAAATATCACTAAGAGAGGCGGTCTCTATAGATTGTACCTGCTCAGACTTTCTCTTCAGATTGTTTGGGTTAGGTTCAATATGAACGGGTATGACAACCTTACCCTTGATTATATCCCTCATTTCCTGTCGGAACTCGTCCATCTCTCGCCAGAAGGAGCCTGCTGGCCTGTCAACATGCATGCGAGGTCATCAAGGGCTGGGTTCTCATACTGGTGTGGATGAGAACTGGATGAGTTGCCTCGCTAGAAATGAGGCGGGCACTGCTGAAAGTGAGGAGGAGGCTGTGAATACTGTTGGTGAGGTTGCTACTACCTCCATTGTTGTCCCTGATAGTGGGGACGAGGACCGTGTTGTTGCTGCTGCTGGTGAGACTTATGGGGTTGTTGTGGTTGGCTTCCCTGCCCCGCATGTGCTAGAGACTACTGCTGGGATGAAGTGCCTCCAGTGGACCATCGGAAGCTGGGGTGGTCACGACGGATCCTGGGTTGCGGTTGATACTGGGAGTACCAGATCCCGTTGACTTCCATCAGCGACTCCTGATGCTCGTGGAGTGACGGGATAAGGGATGCCAATAGCTGATCCGGATGATATACCACTATCTAAGTGTCTGATAAGGGTGGTGGTAGCTGGTAATGTTGGAGTTGCTGGATGGGTGCCGCCTGAATGTGGTGAACCTGGTGGTATGAGGCGGAAGGCTATGAAGTACTGCTCCCTGGATCAATCCGTGACCTGGAACGGGGCTGAGAAGCCGTCTGTGCCTCTTGGAGGCACATGATCTGAGTCTTCAGGTCACTCAATGTTTGGGCCAGCTCACCAATCTTATTGAGCCTGTCCAAGCCCTGGCACTGCTTCTTCTTAATGATTTTTATCTGGTCCAACCTCTGGCTAATAATACCCATATCGACATCCGAAGACTTTGCTAGTGCTGTTGCTGATGAAGGTGTAGAAGGACCTGCCTCGGTCCATGCAATCCTCTGGTAAGAAAGTACCTGTGGGAGAGTATTCCCCTGAGTGTAGACACGAGTCTGGGACATCACTGTGTAGTTTCCTGCCATCTCCTCATAGATGGTCCAGACCCGGTCTTCTTCCTTAGCGAAGTAGGAACCTCCACACAAGGCATTCACTAGCCCCTACAGCTCAGGTGTCAGCCCACAAAAGAAACTCTGGACGAGGTTAGGCTTGCTGATCTCATGATGGGGATACCTATCGATGAGCTCTTTGAAACGATCCTAAGCTTCATGGAAATCATTTGGGATCATAGTGAAATTGTTGATCATAACTCTAGATGCGTTGGTCGGTCGAGTGGATAGTACTTGTTCATGTACTCGGTTCGGAGCTGCTCCTAAGTAGTAATGATCTTCCCTAGGTGCTTCAGCCAGTAAGCTGCTCTGTCAACCAATGAGAATGGGAAGGCAATCAGTTTGATAGTGTCCTAGTCCACCAATCTGTCGTGGATGGTGCTGTAGATCATCTCGAACTCCTGCAAGTGGAGGTGGGGCTCCTCAGTGGCTAGTCCATGGAACTTGGGAAATAGCTGGATGGTCTGGGGGTGAAGCTCGAAGTCGCCCATGATGGATGATAGCTGAATCCATCTGTGTGTAAGGGTTGCACCAGGTTTGTGCATTTGTCTCATGATGCGTGCTGGTCTGGCTGGATCATATGGCTTGTCTTGGCGTCCTCCATCAGCTCTTGGTATTTCTCCATCGGCTAGTCATTCTGGTTCATCTCGCCTAGCTCGCATCTGTGCGATTTCCCTCCTTACTTCAGTCATAAATGCTCCTTGGTCCCTGATCTGTCTATGCATGGTCTCCAAGGAGGCTAACAACGTGTTGTTGATGGCAGCCTGATCCAATACGAACAAGGAAGCTTGTGGCTGCTCATCAGTCCTTCCCTAGCTGCTGGCCATGCCTCAGTCTCTACAAAGGCAAAAGACCCTAGCTCAGGTGTTGTCAAGTGAATGTATAATTATGCTGGCCTCTCAGGTGGTACCTCTAGAGTGGAAGAAGGGTGGTTGAGGGGGAACATGATGGAGGATAATTTAGGTTCAGGGAGCAGGTCTAAGCCCTTTGAAGTCGCCTTAGATGAATGGGGAGGAGTGCCGGAAAGCGGTGCTACCAGAGGTAGCCTAAGAGACCTCCTACCCATCATCGTGATCTGAGGAATTATGAAGAGTAGATCTGGGATGCAAGTAAGATGAGAAATCAAACCTATAATTCACCAAATAAACACAATGATGATCGTGAAAGTTCAGTCGTTTATTTTGTCAGATTTTATTTTTGTTGATAATCCAATCTATCAAAGCAGGGTAAGAGCTGTTAGGAGCTTGATTCTCCCTGGAGACTGGCCCAGATTCCTACGACTAGTTGCGCCTATTTCCAACCAGTATGGGTGTAAGTACGGATCATTTCCGACTACCCATTTTATTTGAGGATCGTTTTTTGCAGTGTCCTCTAAACTACCCACTCAGCTAAGGAATGTCAGACAAATTACTGGCTACCTAAAAGTCCTCACTAGAGAATAGCTTATCGTTTTTAGAACCAGTAGTCTAAAGAGAGTTCAGGCGTGGCTCTATCCTAGTGTATGGTTCACTCAACTCTCTACAGATAAATCAAACAAGGAGGGGGTTACTCTCCTCAAAACAAGAATTTTTGAGTTAAATACGATTTTAGGTCAAGTTTACTTTAGCAGTTCCAGATTTTATTTAGTTATCTCTATTTATGTATTTTCTGAATAATGCAACGACTAATAAATTTTCCGATTTCCTTTTTATTTAAGTCCAAGAAAATGTGGGGAGGAAGATGGAAAAGCCGATGCACGATCAAACACAATGATGCATGTAGAGATAGAAATGCGTACCTTACTCCATCACTCTACATGCAGGGTGATCCACACATAAAGTTAAAGACAAAAATAAAGTAATCTATATGCTGCACGAGGAAATCGTCCCTAAGATAAGAAACTTCTATTAGCGGGAAGAGATGATATTTAATCAATCAGAGAAGAGACTTGAGTCCGGTCTTATAGGTCGATCGGTGCCCACCACGGTAGGCCATGTAAGCGTTGTATGCGGTCTCTCTCGGTGCGTGGTCTCTTGACTAATAAAATTAACTTTTTCTTTATTTAATTAAGCCCAAATACGATCTATAGGAGCAGATACTCTATTAGGGTGTTTGGACCTTAGCTAATTACTGAGCTCAAGTAATAAAAGTCCTAGATCTAGGGGCTAGATCCTCGGAAATCAAATAGAAAATAAAAGTCGAAAAATAGTGAAAAACTCGATGAGGTCCCCTAAGTGCACTGACACTCGGTGAAACAGACCCCGAAATAGTTCAAGTATCTTAGAGTGTCCCAAAGTCTAAATTATTAAAGAATATATTCAACTGAAATAACTATATCTAAAATAGCTACTCCTGTCGCCCTCTACTCCTCTTCTTATGTTGGTCCCTCCAAAGCGGCATGGGTCGTCCTCTAGGTAGTTCCTCGCACAAAAATCAAATAGAATATGGTCAGAAACAATTATAATAAATAGAAACAAAAATAGATAAAAAGTGAAATTAAACTACTAAGCCGTGCTCCCTAGTTACAATGCCATTCTGATAACACGATTATCGTGATCGCGTAGGGTGGAATAAATCAGTTGTAGTTGTCCTCAATCAATCAAACCGATCAACCAGAAAATCAAACCACTGAGATATCAAACAATCAAATGTAAGCACTTTCGCTACTTTTATATACCTGGTAAAGCGACCAGGGTCGAACAAAAGGAGCACAATTAGAAGCTAAGTAGTGTGATTTCAAGAATAAAAATCCTTTTTTAGTGGTTTTTAATTTCTTAAATTTTTAATTTTCAAAATAAAGACAATGAGTACAAGGAATAAAAACACTCACACATACTATTTTTGTAATTTTCTAACAGGTCAAAAATACTCAAAATATTGCAATAAAAATATTTTAGGTTTTTATAAGTTTTATATTTTTATGGTAATTTTTATACAATTTTTAAATGTTTTGTAATTTTCTAAAAAAATCAAATAGTGACAAAAAGAACAAATAATGCATAACTAAGAGTAATTTGCAAGCTAAATATAATTAAAATATCCAAAACTCATGGGAGTGACTTTTATGATTAAATATGGATAAATATATGCAAATAGAGACTGAAATCACTATTTTTGGATTTTTCTAAAATTTTATAGAATTTTTATAAAATTTTGATTATTTATAATTTTTACGATTTTTATAAGGTATTTTTCATAAAAATGATAGTGAAAGCTAAAAGACACTAAAAGACAACTACTCTAATTTTTATGGAATTTTTCAAGGCTTTTTCGAATTTTTATAATTTTTCTAAGACAAACAGGATACTTTTTAGGGATTTTTGAATTTTTTATAATACAAAATGAAATCAGTTTGGCAAACTAAAATTACCACACAAATATCAAGCAAGCAAGAGCTACCAAGTATTTTTGTAGAATTTTTAGGGTCAATTGCTGTATTGCATTAAATAAAAGGGAAATAGTAAAAAACAGTTCACAAGGACCTTTTTGCAAAGAAATTAAGTTCTGAAGGCCAAATCCTAACATACAGTCAAACTCAGGGGCCAACTATGCAATTAATCCAGAAAGGGCATGCGCAACAGGTGATCCAAATAGTCAGGGGTATAAGTACAAATATCAAAACATAATCTTCATTGCATAACAAGAGAAAAGTTCAGGGCAAATGTTACAAATATCCTAGAAAAACACACAATGACACGTGACTGAAACTCAACTAGACTAAACTGCAAATAATGAAAGTGTGAGGTCCTAAATGCAAAAAATCCAAAGCAATTTACACTACCACATATATTTGCAGGTTTAAGAAGAATATGCAAAATAAAGAGGGGCCTGATGTGAAATTTACCCCTTATCGCATGCTAATCAATAGTCAAGAGAACTCCACTTATGATGGACGGTCATGATCAGCGGGTACCCCTTCGGCGATGGACGGTGCTGGCGTGGTCCTCAGATGATCCAACGATCCGGGCTCCTCTAGAGTGAATGGTGGAGATTAGAACTGGGAGGGGACCAGATCTAATTGCGTGGAGGACATCTAGAGGAACTGGCGAAGAACTCGCCTCTGGCGAGTTTCAATCAGCATCAACATGCAATTTAGGCGTCACCTGGAGCTGCTCGGATGGGCGAAAGATGGCTATGGAAGGTCCGCAACGGTAAAGGCGCTCACAAGGGTCCAAGACCAAGGAGAAGGTCTTGGAGAGGCATGGCAAGTTGGAGCGTCCTGGAGTGTACTGAATGAGCCGCAGGTGCGAAATATCTTCCTGAAAGGAGGTCTTTAATTATGGTCCTGCAAGAGGAAGTGTTGGCTCGGAGAGAGAGCTCCGACGAAGGGTTGTAGCATCAAATGAAAGTATAGGGGAGATGGATGGGTCAGGTATGGTGAGAAGCGATGGAATCGACCTGTGATTGGTCCTAACCTGATGGTTGAGTCGATGGGGAAGATGCGTAATGAAATGGAGAAGCGAGATACGAGTCATATGAGGCATATGTTGGTCAGAGCGAAGGAGCGAAATCTAAAATAGGGTGGAGGTGGATGCTCTGCTTAGGATGGGGAGATCGAGCGCAATGCGGATAATCGAAGCTGAAGATGTTACCAACGGATGTATGTTGTCTCCTGGGCTGAGAAGAAGGTTCTCCGGGGTGATGGCCTCAATGGACGGCGCTACCAGAGGCTGGGCTCCTTACAGCATAGCACAACAAGAGTGTCGCCGGACCTAGGGCAAGCTCGTCTCCAAAAGCTACATTCAGCCTCCCTCACTCGCATGTCACTCTGGAAAGGGGGTTGGGCGCAACGGAATGGTGGAGTAGCCAAAGATGGCAGAAAAGGATGGGGGCACAAGGATTCTTATAGGCTTCCAGGTTCGAGAAGGATCGGATGAGAGCACACGAACCAAGATGCGGATCCCTAAGATTAGTGTCGGGCGTGGATCAGGGATCTGCATCCTTCAATCGGAACATGGGAGCAAGACGGGATTCGATAAGATCGGATCAGTAAAATTGGGAGAAATCGAAACAAAACCTGATCCGACGAGAGAAGGCGTGGGGGGACCAGTTGACTTCGGCCAACAAAGCTGAGGTGGCCTAATCAGACATGGCCGAGGAAATCGACAAAATAGACTAAAAGATAAAATAGGGAGATAAATAAAGATAATTACAACTAAATAAGAAATTGATTTTAAAATAAAAAATGAATAAAATAAACTATGTTTATTCTTTTATAAGTTATTTTTATGCGATTTTTAATTATTTTTATGAAACATAGCTCTAGCGTATATACAATATAATGTATTATATACATGTATAATATACCTATATATTATATATAAGTTTTTTTTTATTTTATTATTTTTACAAAAATATGTTTTATTTTATATTTTATTTATTTATAAAATAAATTAAGGATTATAAAAAGACTTTTATTTGATTTTTGCAATTTAAATAAGGGCATTAAATAAATAGGGATGGTATATGCACACATGTAGTTTTGGTACAATGAATTTTGGATTTTATTTTTAATTTTATTTTCTATTTTCTGATTTTTATTTTATTTTTATTTTATTATTAGGACTATATACAAGTGTTCAAGATAATATGGTATTCACAACATGTAAAATAAATATAAATATTTATTTGCATAAATATTTTGTACAATATGCCCTATCTCTCTCTACTTATTTTTTGTCGATCAGGTCAAGACTTGACCTCCTCTTGGGGTTTGGGCCACTCTGTATTTATTCTAAATACATCCTTCTTTTTCTTTTCTCTTTATTCTTTTATTTTTGGCAAATATTTGTTAATTCTACAATATTAACAAAGACATATGTAATGTTAATTTATTGTATTTACATATATTTATAGATGTTTCTGCTAAAAGATAAAGCTAAAATAAAAGGATAAAGAATGAGAATCGTAGATTCATCAGGTTGTCTACTTCCAACAGAAACAAACGAAAAAAATGTTGTAATAGTTGTACTATTATAATCAGTAAAATATCATTACTTGTCATTAATTAGTCTAAATAGTTTTAAAATTGTTAATTTTATACATCACACATATGGATTTAAATGAATTTTACACTAATTTTATTATGCTCTTTTGAGTTTTACTAATAACATTTATAACTCTAACTTTTTAGAAATTTCACATGTGCTCCTATATTCTTGAAAAATTCACAATATTATCCATATGTTGGTATAATATAAGAGCACACGTGTACTAATAAAAGATCATTACTATGCATTTTGTTAAAATATAGGGTCTCCTATGTAATTATAAAAAAAGGTGTATAAGGTGCCGTAAGGCTAGAGGGTTAAACCCCCCTTGGGGGGTTTACCCCCCTTAGCCCATTCTTTCTCTCTCCCATGTGGGTCCTACTCTTTCTCTTTTTTTATATTAAATAAATCAATTCTCTTTCATCAATTCCATCAAAAAATAATATATTATACCACCATATCATATAAAAATTATAAACTACTCCACTTCTACACACTTTTCCAAACTTTAATACGATCACATCACAATAACTACTTATTTTTTTCAAACTTCAATACAATCACATCACAACAAACCCATCCTCAGTTTAGCCCTCTATCCACACACCAAAACAAAAAAATGGTTTACCCTACCCCAGTTTAACCCACCCTAACCCGCATACCAAACATACCCTAAGGTGTCGTTCGGCTCCAAGGGTAAACCCCTCAAAGGGGTTTACCCCCCTTATCCCATATCTTCTCACTCCTACGTGGGTCCCACTATCTTTTTTATAAAATAAATCAATCAATTCTCTGCCATCAATTCCATCAAAAAATAATATATTATATCATCAGATCATATAAAAATTATAAACTACTCCACTTCTACTCACTTTTTCAAACTCCAATACAATTACATCACAATAACTACTCAATTTTTCAAATTCTAATACAATCATATCATAATAAACCCACTTCTAACCCACCCCCAGTTTAACCCTCTATCCAAACACCAAAACCAAAAAATGGGTTACCTGCTACCAGGTTAACCCACCTAAACCCACTATCCAAACACACCCTAAGGTAGCGTTCGGCTACCTGGTTAAACTCCCCTTTGGGGAGTTTACCCCCTTTAACCAACATCCCCCTCTCTCCCCGTGGGCCACACTTTATTCCTTTTTAAAAAAATTAAATAAATAATTTTACATCATCAATCCTATCAAAAAATAATATATTATACCATCATATCATATAAAAATTATAAATTACTCCACTTCTAGTCACTTTTCCAAACTTCAATACAATCACATCACAATAACTACTCACTTTTTCAAACTTCAATACAATCATAGCACTCCAAACCCACTTCTAACCCACCCCCAGTTTAACCCTCTATCCAAACATAAAAATCCAAAAACGAGTCACCATCTACCAGTTTAACCCGTCTTAACCCGCCAACCAAACGCACCCTAAGGTGTCATTCGGTTGTTGGGATAAACTCCCCTTAACTCATTTCCCCCCCCCCCTCTCATGTGGGTCCCACTTTTTATCTTTTTAATACATTAAATAAATCAATTTTTTTATCAATTCCATCAAAAAAATATATTATACCATCATATATATAAAATTTATAAGCTATTCCATTTTTACTGATTTTTCCAAACTTCAATACAATCACATCACAATAATTACACACTTTTTTAAACTTCAATACAATCATATCACAACAAACCCACTTCAATTCCACTCCCAGTTTAACCCTCTATTCAAACATCAAAACACAAAAATGGGCTACCTTCTACCAGTTTAACATGGCCTAACCTGCTTACCAAACTCAACCCACCCTCCATCTCTCTCATATGGGCCCCACTTTATTCTTTTTTAAAAAAACTAAATAAATCAATTTTACATCATCAATCCTATCAAAAAATAATATATTATACCATTATATCATATAAAAATTATAAAGTACTTCACTTCTACTCACTTTTCCAAACTTTAATACAATCACATCACAATAATTACTCACTTTTTCAAACTTCTATACAATCATATCACAACAAACCCACTTCTAACACACACTCAGTTTAACCCTCTACCCAAATACCAAAACCAAAAAACGAGTTACCTCCTACCAGTTTAACCCGCCTTAACCCTCTAACCAAACGCACCCTAAGGGCCCGTTCGGTAGGAGAATAAGCAGGAATAAGGATGGGGAATAAGGGGAATAAGGGTCTATTCTCCGTTCGGCTGGAGGATAAGAATAAGGAGAATATGGTGAAATAAAGGTAGGTAAGGTGGGATAAAGATAGGAGTAAGAGTGAAATAAGATGAAATAATTGGGAATAGTCGTACCACGGGGAACCGTGTTGGAAGGAAAATGGGGGCTTATTCCCCTTATTCCACTCCCTTAACCTCCTACGGAAAGTGTTAGGGGAAAAACTTGAAAGGACTTGAGTGTACCAAACTCTCTAAAAGTATGATATAACATTTTTTTTAAATATTTGTTTGATAAACCGGTATAATCGATTCGATCCAGTTTTTCTGATTTTTTTATAAACGGTCGATGTCGTCGATTCGAGTGATCGATCTCATTGACGCAACTATAAAAATAAAGAACGATACCTGACTGTTTTGATATCAGTTCGATTTTCATAACCTTGTTCTAAGTTGTTAGTTTTTTTGTTCAGATCTCCGTTTGATATGAATGAATGCGCGATTCTTGCCGATACAACAAGAACTGTATTGAATGGGGATAAATTAAATAGTGGGAGACAAGTGTGGGAGCGTTTAAAGCTCTGCAACCAAGGGAGGGACCAATGACAAATAGGAAAGCTTCTTCTCCGTCATTAAAGACTCACAAGGGCTTGACGTGATAGCTGCGGGCTAATCCCTCGTCAAAACCATCAACTTAACGCTGTGGATGGAGGAGGAGAAGAAAGCACCAACCAACTCTCCGGGAAGACGATAACGACTCCAACAACTAAGCAGTTTGACCGTGCGTTGGTCTCGAGTCAATTCTCCCATTTGACCACTTTCCTAATCTGTCTCGTCTGCTCCATCTGTTTTAATTTCCGTTCTTCGAGATGGGAGTTCCAAACAATGCATTTGAAAAGAATTCTATAATGAACCGAAAACTTTGATGAAAATGTGTGACAGAATTGAATTATAGAATCAAATTAGTTCAATCGGATGATGACGTAGTCATTTTAAAAATTAAATTAAACCGAACCGATGGAAAAGAAGTGGTTAAATTGAGTAATCTAACCGAAATAAATTAAAACATGTAATAAAGTACACACTCAATATAGTTGGATTGGACGTAAATTGCACAGTTAATTTATGTGTCTTATTGTATAATGTAAAATATATTTTCATATGTTACATCAAATGTAATACATATATATTCTATAAAATGACAACAATTTAAGTTAATATTTAAATTCAATTTAAAGCAAGAACTTGTGATGGAGTAGTTGGTTAGAGATTTATCTAGAATTGGCTCCAGTTCTAATAAGATCATTACTTTTGAAGTAAGTTCTAAATTAATTGTAGTTCAATTCCGATTAAACTGAGTTCGAAAAAGCTAAATAAATTAATGATTACATCGAAAATTGAACTTGTGAATCAAACTGGTTAATCGGATCGGTCCAAGCTCAATTTGTTAGGATTAGAGTCATACTAGGATTAGAAATTCTAATGGAATTCAACTCTTAATTCTAATAGTAGTTGAGTTGTATTCTATTTATAGTCCTAAGGGAATAGGACTGTGGGGTTGTAATTATGCTATATAAAGAGCGGTGAATGCATTGCCTCTATAACACAAGAACAATTTAACTCCAGGAAAAAAGGGGGGAGAGAGAAGAAAGAGATGAGAGAACGAGGGAAGGGAGAGAGTTATACTCGTTCTTATTATAGTGATATTTCTTCTCCGATGGTCGCAAGAGATGACCGACCATCATTATACCTGGTTGTTCTTTCTTTCACGTGCTTCTGTGGTAGTCAATTGCGCATTCGCATCCATAAGGTGGTCGTATCTATATCGGAGTGTTCATCAACCGATATCTGAGTGGAGACGATATCGGATCATGTCCATCACATGTCCGAGTGTTCAAAACACTTTGGTGTAACGATAAAGAGCCCGGAGATCCATGGGCGGAGGGAGAGGGGGCGGGTAGGGGCCATGACCCCCCCCCCCCCCCAAATTGGCAAATTATTAAAGAGTCTTTGCCATTTTCCATTTCTCCCATTGTTTGAATTTTTTTAAATTACAACTTATTTTTTTTTAAATTTTCTTAAAGTACCACCACCATTCCTTTCCTAGTAAAATCCGTTTATATCATAGTTATATCAAATATGTGAAAGAATGTATAAAATTATGTTATATACACTTAAAAATAATTGGAGATTGGGAATAGGTATAGATATCTAAACTTCCATTTTTCGAAGATTGTTGGAATATGGTCCTGTCAGATATCTAATCATATGGTATCTTATTTTATTTTAACATTGGTCACATGCCATTGATATATATATATATAATGATGGAATATGGTCCTGCACTTTCCCATCTCTCCATAGGTGGCATATATAAATAATATAGATATTTATCATTTTTGTTATATTTTTAATTAACTTTTTCAATCATATAATTGGCCTCATAACATGCCTTATGATTCGGACATAAATTGGACAATTTCATTTTATGATTTGGACATGAATCATACATATTTGGCCACACCTATAAAAATTTTCTGGCTCCACCCCTGCCGAGATGCCTCATAATTGGTCATTTAGTAGGAAAGGAGAGACATGAGTTTTGTCAGAACATCCTCAGCAATGTCGTGAGAAGGGTAGGTCGACTGTAATAAATACCCATAAATAATGCATATATATCAGCCATCATACGATAGAGAGTAATTAATATCTGAATATATTTGCAAGACTAAACAAATAATTGACCAGAGAATTTGATTTAACAAGATAGACATGGCAAATTTTCGTTTTACTTTGAATAATTTCTTATGTTATAAATGCATTTTGAACAATCGAATTTAATTATCGAACTCTACTTTCAAATTAATTTCAAACTTGTTCATTTTTTACAAGTATGCCTTTAGTCAAATTGTTGACGAATTACTATTTAATCAAATTCGGACGGTCATTTTTCCAATAAACACAAATTTGAACGCATGTTACCGAATCTATATCAATCCCGGTCAAATTTGAACCTTTTTTTTACTTAAACATACATTTTGATTAGCAACATTTTGTACTAACATAGTAGTAAACAAACATACCAAGCATTGGCAACATCAAATTAAGCTCCATCTCAACAATTCAATACTGGTAACTATTGCTTGCTCCACATAGATTGATTATCAATACAAAGGATACCACGTTGCGTGTATTTTCTTTGAATATTAAATTGTTTTACCGCTTTCTGAGACGCTAATATTTAATTATTGGACGTGTACCCTCTTCTTATACTATAAGAATTTTTTATAGGGGTGCACATGGATCGGATTCGATCGGATTTTGGCTCAATCCATGTCCAATCTACACTTAACGGATTTTTTGTTTTTCCAATCTAATCCAATCCGTTAAACATGCAAATCCAGTCCAATCCAATCCACCGGATTACAGATTGGATCGGATTGGTTCGGATTTTTAATACTCATCTAAGTTATGAATAAATTTGTAGCACACTAGACCTCGATATTTAAATCATGATTCTAAAATTTAGATTATGGATAAATGTAAAGAAAATGACAGTTACTTTTTGGAAAGTAAAAACTATGATTGTTATGGATATAGTACGAACAATCATTTTATAACTAAATACAAATAACATAATTGTAACCCCATACAAGCCATAGAAGCATTACCTTTACTTTGACTAAAATGCACATTTGTATATATCAAATATGAACTACAACTAACCTTCCCGTCTACGTATTGCGGGACGAAGGACCGTAAATGAAGGAGGTCTGGGACAAGAACCATGTATGACCGTGCGGTGCGGGGGTGAGGTTCCTGGTTGCACATACACGAGGGAGGTCTGTGAGAGCCGAAGACAACGTTTTTTTGTGCATGCGCGAGAAGGGGGGGGGTCTAGCTTTGCGTGCGAGCGGCTGGGGACGAGGTGGGTGTAGCTGAGGACGAGACAGTAGACGGCTAAGGTGGAGATCTGGATACACGTGCGAGAGAGGTCTGGGAGAACCGAGGACGAGGTCTGGTCATGCGTACGCGAGAAAGATTGGATTGTGCGTGCGCACAACTGGAGACGATGTCAACATCCGGCCGAGATGTGCGTGCCTAAGGGTAGAGTTGTGTGCGTCACGAGTGGATGTCTTGTTTGGAAGGATCCTAAGGTTGTTTAGGATTAGGTATTATTATTTTTAAGGCCCTGTTCGTTTGGGTCATAAGGAGGAATGGAATAAGGGGAATAAGCCCCCAACACGCTTCCCCGTGTTACGACTATTCCCCATTATTTCATCTTATTTCACTCTTATTCCTATCTTTATACCACCTTACCTACCTTTATTTCACCTTATTCTCCTTATTCTTATCCTCCAGCCGAACGGAGAATAGACCCTTATTCCCCTTATCCCCCATCCTTATTCCTGCTTATTCTCCTACCGAACGGGCCCTAAGGGTGTTATGATTGGAAAATTGGAAGGGCTCGAAGGACATTGTCGGTAGGTAATGCTTTTTCAAAACCAACAAGTGAGGTGGGTAAGGTTTCTAGCAAGTGATGTGGATTAAAGCTTGAGTTGGAATAAATTTTAGGGATATTTACACCCATAACCCTGAGTAACTTCATAATTACCCCGGATACCCTCTATAATCACGAATTACATACAAGACCTTGAGTAATGATTAACTCTTACTCCCATAACCCTGTGTTAATCTCCATCCAATTTCCCGTTAACTATGACGGTAACCGTCATGTATTTTATATTCTATACCCCTTAACTTTCCTTTATTTACAAATAAAACCATTATCCCCTTCCTCCTCCCTCCCTTCCCCCCCCCCCCTCGTCCTCCAAACAACACCCCCCCACCCCCCAGCCGCCCCTCCCTCCTCCCCGCCCGCAAGCCCAGACCAGGTCGGAGCCCCCTCCCCTCCCCGCTCGCGCCTCCGCCAGCAAGCACAGGTCAACGCCCCACAGCCGCAAAAGGTCGTGCACGCATAACACCCCCCTGTCCCCGGAGCCCACCACCGCCACCCCCCTCCTCCAGCGGGCCGGCTGACCCACCGCCCAGAGAAGCCCCCCTCCCCCTAGACCCACTCGCGACTACCCCCACTCGACTTCCCTGTCCCGGAGCCCCCCCCCCCCCCCCCCGATTCCCCTGTCCCCGGATCCCACCACCGCCACCCCCCTCCTCCAGCGGGCCGGCCGACCCACCGCCCAGAGAAGCTCCCCCTCCCCCCAGACCCACTCGCGAGCCGCCCCCACCCGATTCGCCTGTCCCGGAGCCCCCCACCGCCACACCCGATTCCCCTATCCCCGGAGCCCATCACCGCCACCCCCTTCTCCAGCGGGCCGACCTTCTACTGGTCGACCCACCGCCCAGAGAGGTCCCCCCTCCCCCCAGACCCACTCGCGAGCCGCCCCCCACCCGATTCCCCTGTCCCGGAGCCCCCCACCGCCACCCCCTCCTCCAGCGGGCCTACCGATCCACCGCCCAGAGAATCCCCCCTCCCCCCAGACCCACTCGCGACCGCCCCCAACCGATTCCCCTGTCCCGGAGCCCCCCACCGCCACACCCGATTCCCCTGTCCCCGGAGCCCACCGCCGCCACCCCCTTCTCCAGCGGGCCGACCTTCCACTGGCCAACCCACCGCCCAGAGAAGCCCCCTCCCCCCAGACCCACTCGCGAGCCGCAACCCTGCTGCGTGAAGCTCCCCTTGGAGCCCCGCTGGTCGAGCCCCCACCCCCCCCCCCCCCTCCCCCACCGCCTCCGCCTGGTCTGCCTGCAGCGCGCACGTCCACCTGATAGCACGCCCTGCGCACCTCCGTTGCTACCCGCCGTCCTCTGTGAAAGATCCACGGGCTGCAGCAAGCTCCACGATGGAACTCACCTCTTCCTTCTTTCTTTTTTTTTATTAATCTCAGCCGTTAGATTATGAATTGGGTTAGATTAACTCAGCTATCTGGTTGAGTTAATGTACTAAACTAACGGAAGGTTATGGTTGTAAAACGGAGTGGTTATTCGGGGTCTTGTATGTAATTCATGATTATAGAGGGTATCCGGGGTAATTATGAAGTTACTCAGGGTTATGGGTGTAAATATCCCTAAATTTTAACTATAAAGGGAGTAGCTTGGATATTTAATATAGCTTTCAAATAGAATTTAATATATAATGTGCTTTAATGATAAGAAATAATTATTTATTTATCAATGGATTAACGAATTGGATCGGATCGGATTTTGATAATAACCCAATCCAATCCATAGATGAACAGATTTGCAAAATTTCAATCCGATCCGATCCATTAAACTTATAAATCCAAACCGATCCAATCCAATGACAACGGATTGGATCGGATTACGGATTTTATCCGATCCCTGTGCACCCCTAATTTTTTAAAGTTTTGTCTGCTTTGAATAAATAAAAAACAATAGCGTAGAAATTATAAATAAGACCCGCTAATGAGCTTAAATTGCAACAATCAGGTTTGTAGATAGATCCTGCAGGCAATTTGTACAAAATATATGAGATTAAAAGTCGCTATTAGTATAAGGGAAAAGGGAGTATGTAATGAACGGCATGAAATTATGTGTTCAGCATTTCCCATCCACCATTGATTTTGCTCGGTATGAGTGAGTGCAAGTGGCTCTGCCTTTGAGCATGTGCAATTTCAAATTTCAAGGCAAATGAGCAGCTGTGAGGTAAGGAGCAGAGAAATTATACCCAAATGAGCTACATACTCCCCCACCTCATAATATAATTGCCATTGAAATTTACAATGACAAATGTCTTCAATAGATGGAAAATGACAAATGTTGCGACCAAGCACACAATCCTTGTTTATTTTTGAAAGAAAAAAGACCGTATATTTGTGCGTACAAAAAATTCACAATTTATCACCAAAAAGTTTACAAGCCTATTACATGTAAAATATAAATTAAAATTACAAGTTCGAACTCTCAGACAATGCCTTGGCACACGCCACTACATTCTCATCGTAGAAACGATCTTGGCGAAACACCACTCCATTTTTAGCCAACCACAACATCCAGACCGTTGCTACGCACGTTGATCTCTCCTTCTCCATGCCATTCCAATCCCCCCAATGGAGCCCTAGAAACCAGAGACACTATCAGTACACACCGCCTGATTCTCAAAAAGGTTCCACGTACCCAACAAGCTCCTGCAAGTGAAGAAAAGGTGACCGACATCCTCAACATCCTTCAAACACAAAGGGCATGCTGGATTAACGTCCTGAATAAAGCACACAAATTTATCCCTAGTCATTAATCTACCCTTCCTGAATAGCCAAAGGAATACCTTCACACGAGTTGGAATCTTCCACTTCTATATTCGCCAACAGTCCGCCGCACACCCCCAGGGCCAAAAGTCAATGGGCTATTCAAAACCCTGTAGTCCTTCCCAATTGAAAAAGATCCGTCACACCAGGTCCAGCAATCGCATTCGTTAGTGGGTCTAATCACCTTCTCAAGCTCCTCTAGTAAGACTATAAGCTCCTCCAGTGGTTGATCTGAGAGCTCAGATCTAAACTATGGGAAAAAGGAATGCCAATCCCAAACCTCTGCCACCAAGCAATCCGGGTATTCCACCAATGCCATTAGCGACGAGAACCTTGCTTGTAGAGCCCCTCCCTCACATCAATCATCCTTCCAGAGTTGAACCCAATTCCTCCCCCAATGACTGGTCTAAAGAACGAACGGATTTCTTGTTCCACATTGTAAATACCTCTTCAGAAGTATGAATGTGCTAGACAAAGATCATCGGATCCGGGAAAAGCGAGACCAAACTCATAGATCATTCAGACCAGGCTGCATACTAGATTGCTACAATCATCCCAAATATGGGCGACCCACCTACTGAGGAAGGATTTATTCATCTTCTCTAAGCTACAAGCACCAAGGCCCTCATCCTCCGTTAAGCACGAAACTATCTTACAATCTACCAAAAGTACCCCGTATGATAGCCCATATGACGACCAGAAGAAATGCCTCATGATGGCCTCAAGAATCTTCCGTACCCCACATGAACAAGCCTAAAAGAAAGGAAAAAGATAGTGATTGCAGACAAAACCTAATGCAGCAACACCAGTCTGCCACCCCTTAATTGGTAAGCAGACTTCCATCATGTAGGCCTCTACTCCAACTTCTCAAATACCGATAACAATCAGCAACACACATCCTCCCAGCCACCAGAGTCACACCGATGTAACACATCGGCAAATCCCTATGCGGTGAGCACAACTAACCATCACACAAGTCCATTTTCGTATCAATCAACCCAAAAGGAAGAAACTTAGACTTATCTCTGTTAACTCTCAACCCGGACACAACTCCGAAGATGTCCATAACCACTGACATCCCCTTGAACTGTCCGCACCACCTTCCACAAAAAGTATCATGTCATCTACGTACTAAAGGATGGGAAAAAAATCTCCTCCTTTGAGTAACCGCTGCAAACTCTCTCCCCCAAATGGCATGATTAACCGTAATCGTCAAGGCATCAATCACAAGAACGAAAAGAAGATGTGTTGGGGGAAGACCCTAATAAACCCCACACTATGGTTAGAAGTACCCCCCCCCACTCTTAGTTACCCATTCACAAGGGGTACACAAGATGTTGTCGTAACACAATGCTTCATCCACGAAATCCATCTATCAAGGAAACCACGTCAGTACAAGGAGGCCCAAATGAAGCATCGGTCAACACAATCACATGCCTTTGAGAAATCCACCTTCTACAACACTCCCTTAGCTTTCCTTCTACACCAATTCACTACAATCTCTGAGGCCAAAACCACACTGTCCTTGAGATACTTGCCAAGCAAGAATGCACTCTGAGCCGACGAGATGATTTTGTTCAACACTCCCCTCATAGGGTTGGCCAACAACTTAGCCAAAATAAAAAAATCGTATTGGATAGCACAATTGTTCTGCAGTCCTCTATTCTTATCACAACATCCTTCTTTGGAGGTAAAAAATAAAAGATCCATTGATTCGGTCAAAACTATAGTTCCCCCAGCAAACTCAACCACCACCCCATCACCTCATCAGCAAACAAATCCCAAAAATTCCTTGAAAAAGAAGATAGGGAAGTCATCTGGCATTCAGCCCAAATAAGGTCTCATAGACCTCCAACAACACAAACGATCGTGTCAATGACTCCACATCAGTGTCAGAAATGTGGCTCACCCCATCCCCAACCATCACGACACACAATGTAGAAGGCACCTACTCATGTCCCTGTAATAGTTAGTTACCACCCTCGCTACCTCCCCCATCCCCATGAAATTCTTCTCCCCCAACCACTACCGAATGAACAAAGTTTGTCCTCCTTCTACCATGTATCGACATCAACCTCCTTCAGCTATTTCTTCTGTGACCTTTACCTCCACTCAAACTTCTGCTTCTTATCCTCCTTCTCCAGGTTCTTCTTCACCATTCCATGGATCACGGGCTCCTCATCGTCTAGTTCCCTGCAATCCTCCAACATGTGGAGCCTTACAAACTCATCATGTGCTTGATTTCTACTCAATTCCCTCTAATTGCGAGAGTCCCTCCTGAACACCGACAACACACACTTCAGCGCAACAATCTTCAACGTGAATCTTAATGTAGTCGACCCCTCCACCTTCAAATACAACCAGATTACACACACGCACATCATATCACAAAAATCCTCCTCTAGCATCCAACAATGCTCAAACCTGAAGTATGAAGACAAGCTTCTGTCGTTGTAAGAATGAAGACACTGTGGCGTGTGATGGATCACGGCCCAGGAAGTGAAGTAACAATAGCCATGCTAAACATCTCTAGAGCTTCAACTAACAATAGGAAATGATCAATACACTATTGAGATGAATAGCTCCTCCAATAGTTTGCCGCGTCCACAACCTCGAACGCCAGCTCCTCTACTACCTTGGTGAAAAGCCAGACCTAGAATCTTGCACAGCTCTCCTACCGACCTATCCTCCATATAAAGCATGACATTGATGTCACCGCCAACCAGCCATGTCATCTGTAGAAACTTGAGCCTAATTTCATGAAGCTCTTCCCACAACACTACAAACGTGGATACCCCCGAACACCATACATTGAGGTAACCACGAAGTGGGATTGATCCACTTTGCTCAGCAAGACCTCAAAAACCAAAAGGATCATGATTCAATTCATCAACGAGGTCAAAAAAGTCCTTGTTCCACGCAACGACAACCCCCTAAACTTTAGCCAAAGTCTTCAGAGTCGAATCGAACATCAAATCAGGCATGTATTATGATCGGACCGATTGCATTGAGCAGTTGAACCGGTGGTGACATCAACCGTTCTTAAGAATCGAAAAAACTGAACCATTGTATTATTGGTTTGGTTCACATGGTCCAACATAGTTGGACTGAGTTATACCAGTATATATAAATAAACATGAATATTCGTCCATCATATATTTAAAAGGATTTTTACAAGTGTTCCTTTCCAGTTTTTCCAATAACACTTATACTCCTATTTTTGTACAATTACAAGTGTGCCTCTATATATACAAAACTCATAATAATGTTATGTTATCAGTATACTTGAGCTTCTATATTATAACCAACATAAGGACAATATAGTGATTTTTTCATAATATAGAGGTACAAGTATACTTACTAAAAAGTTAGGGATACAAATGTTAGTAGAAAAACATGAAAGGATATAATAATAATATTTGGTCAAATTCATATAAATACATATGTGCCATGTCTGAATTTAACAATTTTAAAGCTACTAAATTTCTAATTGATAACAAGTGTTGTTAACATAATGATTCTTATAGTGTGATTATGATAATTTCTTCTTTACATTGAGGGGCCATTTGTTGCATTAAGAAGGGGACAACCTCATGGATAATGTGGAAAGAGAGAGGCAATGCTCATAATGTGGGAAGGGAGAAACGATAGTGGACCATTACCACACATGGAAGGAGAAGAGACAAAGGAGTACCGTGCTATAGGTTAGAATGAAAGTAGACACTAAATAGTTTTTAAAATTATGCATATTATTAAATAATTAGCAACTATTTTTATCAAAAATTGAGTGGTTGAATTAGTGATTTATATCAATTGGTTCAACTGGGTTAAATGATCCAGCTGGATTTTGGTCCATTTTGACCGGATATTTTTGAGTAAAAACCAGGTGATTGGACGATTTTTCTTCTAGTTCTTGGTTTAACTGATTGATAGGCCGATTTGGTTCGATTTTAAAGCTTTACTTCCAACTACCAATAAAACTATTACATCAATGAGATGAGACTATAAGTGGGTCTGCATCCCACAGAATCCCACGATTCAATCTTAGTCACTTTTAGGCATGCCACATCAATCTTCCATGTAACCAACTTAAAACCAACCATGAACCGCTTCTCTGATTGACCAAGACCCCATACATTTGAGGAAAATAGCTTCATTGGGTAACGATGGGGGAACCCCTATTACCTGAACTCCCACTCTCTAAAAAATCGCCAATTCAAACATCCTTACCAAGTTGTTCTCTTCGCTCTCCACAGCTGAGAAATCACCTAGATTTTCCTTCCCCAGACCCTGACAGTTCTCCTGCACTTCCAGTCTTTCATCCCCTTCCCGAATCACGAAAGGCTCCTCCTCCAAACTTCCACCCCCAATATCAGTACCTTCATAATCCTCCCCTCTACGCCCCTTCTCGAGTAGCCTCATCTCCCAATCCGATGCATTTTACATGCATCATTTTTGAGAGGAGATCAATAAGGTCTCATCGCATCAGAACCTTGTCCTTCAAGGATTGACTCGTGCATGGCCCTCTGCATTGATCTCCTACTATTGAGACTTTCCCTCAACCTTGCCTGGCACCAAAATCGAGGTGGGGATTCTTCTAGTCGCTTTTGAAAAGCCACTCCATCCCATGTTGAAACCATTCTGCTTGTCCCTGCCACTGCCATGAGTTCCCTCCAAGATTCCGCCTCTGTCATCTAGCCCATAAGAGGAGGCCAAAGCTGCCGTCGCTGGTTCCTGGATGACCGCACCCGCTGGTAGCTCTGCCATCACCACATCATGAGTCCCAGGCTGTGGTCCCGAGCTCCCCCCGCCACCAGCTGCTGTAGGCCAAGAGGGAGGGAGTGGGCATCATGGTTCTGCTCAGGCTACCACCTGAGAGGGGATCTGAAAGAGACACACCATATCCAACAACCAAGTTTGGGTAGCAAATCGAGCTCGAATATCGGACTGCAATATCCAGGACCAGGGAAGCCGATATCCTCTTAGCAGGAGTCGGAGCTTGAGAGCCCATAACCGGACCCACACTCGTTATCTTAATCGGGTTCAAGGGGGAACCCGAGACCGAATCCGTCACCAAGATGCCAACCAAAATCGAGTCCGATGCACCATGCACAACATCCCGAAATGGTATTTTTGCCTTGCCTTCCCCAATTACGGTGACTCCCTCAGGGATTTTTATTTAAATAATTATTAAAATAATCGAAATTAATTAAATAGGCAAGGTGGTTTGGTATTTAAATAATCATCTATTGACACCTGAGGTGTCGATTTGGTGCGTCACGCCTAAATCGACACCTTAGGTACCGATTTGGGTTGTAGTGCCCAAATCGGCACCTCAAGTGTCGATTTGGGTTGTGCCCAGATGAGCAACCCCCTCCCTCTCCCCCTCCCTCCCATTTTCCCTTGAATACTTCAAAATTTTTATTTAATTTATTTAAAATACTTAGTAAATTCTGTGTATTTTTAGTTTATTTACTATTTTTAAAAATACAAAAAGATATATTTATCTATCACATATATTATGATATATCTGAATTAAATATTAACTAAAAACATATATAAAATAAAAAACTCATAAAAAAATTAATCAAGTTCAGGCAATACTATAAATATATATGTCAATATTAAAAGAATTATCAAACATTATGAGAAATAAATTTATTAAAATTATTTTAAAGATGGTCCTCTTATTTCACACATGATTCCTCTTATTTTACTGTCGTGTAAGATAGTTATTTTTTTCTGAAATGAGTAATTATTGTCGTGTAACATTGAATATGAAGACATTCACCATAATCGATTAATAATCTCAACATTCAATATCATAACTCATATCCATTTAAAAGAAATGCATATATTCTTAAAATCATATAACAATTATATTTTTCAAAAATAATGTAAAATAATTTACATTGATCTATGGTATCAATTTCCTTTTTTTTAGAGGATGGTATCAATTTCCTTAGAATTCCTTTTAAACGTGCTCCTCCTCTTAACCTCTTTTGGTGTTGTCCTCTGTCTTCTTATGAATATCTTCACGACTTTTTTTGCCTTGTTCTTGATATTCCGTTCTGAATGAGTTAGTACATGACCATGAGGATGCGATGTAACTGAAGGCTTACTAGGTTGTTCAACTGGTTGAGTAACTTGACATGTCTGTGTGGACTCTCTAATCATTACTCCTATCGATGGTCTGCAAGGCGGATCTGCAGGTTGCTACGGTTGTAGCATGGAAACTCTAAGTAATTGTCTCTCCATTTCAGTTGACTCAATTTGACGAATCATTGCAAATATCTCTGCTTGAAGTGCTTCGGAATTGTATTGAGTTGGTAATGTGAGCTGAGAGGGCCCCGAGTCAAATTGACTGAAGGACTGGCATATAATGGTCCCGCAAACTGTGACTGGTTCGAAGGTACAACATATGTTATATGAAGAAATAATTTCATTCTATTAATCAAAGATTAAAAAATTAAATTCCAAAATGACCAACTGAGATAATGAAATATTTAATTTAATTCTACCTGAAGTCGCAAAAGGTAGTTTCTCTTGTAACAACCCTTGTCTGCTAAAGCCCTCATCTGCAAACTTATAAGATTTGTATTATATTCAATATTATCAAAAAATTAAATCAAATTAATTTAACAATAAAATGTAATGCACATCAGAAGTCTCAAACATTGGCTGTTAGTGTTGAGATCCTTGTTCGGTGAATCTCGTATAATGCATAACTAAAGATATAGATTTTATTTAATAGTTTAAATCAGAAAAACTAAAATGAACCTTTTGATAATCAAAGAAAGAAATTGTTGTCACCTGAAGTGTCAGAATGTTGATTCTTGTTGTTGAGATCCTTGTCCGGTGAATCATGTATAATGCATACCTAAAGATTTAGGTTTTATTTAATACATTAAAATAGAAAAACTAAAATGAACCTTTTTGATAATCAGAGAAAGAAATTGTTGTCACATGAAGTCTCAAATGTTGACTGTTGTTATTGAGATCCCTTCCTGCTATATCCCATGTAACTCATACCTAAAGGGATTTGCATCATATATTTATCAAAATGAGTCAATGATAGCACGCAGGTATCATGCGAGGGTCACCATTAATAATATGAAAGGTGTCGCTGAGGCGACCGCTCACAAAATACCCGTGTTGATCAGCAATTAACCCACAATCCAAAGAATACAACAATCAAGCTCAAAAATAAATGTGAATTAATCTTTATTTACTCTACCATAAAATGTACAGTGACAAACATGTAGAGGTCGAACCACAGAGAGCAATCCAAAATGCAATAGCCTACATGTAAATCACAGTCATCCTTGTGTGGGTTTTTTATTATTATTATTATTATTATTAATTTTTAATAATATAATTAGGTAATATGTATATATAATATAAATAAAAATATATGTATACCCATAGAGGGTTAGTATATAGCTTATAATACATACAATATATATAGGTATATATAAATATAATAAAATAAATATATATTTTTTTCTTTTTATATTAAGACTAATGAGAATACATATAAATAATTACATATATATATATAATATTTTTTTCTTCTTTTTTTAGGATATATAGATATATATACATAAAGGGGGGTATTATAATATTCACAAAAATACTCAAAAATAGTCAAAAATTCAGGAATAAAGTTGTTTTGGGATTTTCATGGTTTTTTACTATTTTTGTGATTTTTGGGCATTTTGCAAATATTTTTAGTATTTTTAAATAGCTAAATAATAGCAAACAGTGGACTAGGTACTGGCTGTCAGAAAACTCGACACTAAAAATAGCTAACAGCCTCAAAATTATCCACACTATTTTTCTAATAAAGGTAATAAAATA
Source organism: Ottelia alismoides (assembly GCA_037367405.1). Classification (NCBI taxonomy): domain Eukaryota; kingdom Viridiplantae; phylum Streptophyta; class Magnoliopsida; order Alismatales; family Hydrocharitaceae; genus Ottelia; species Ottelia alismoides. Next base: position 113,394 of record JAZKJV010010682.1, on the reverse strand, counting down.
TAGCATAAATGGGGCCTGAGTTTATAATTTTCTGATTTTTCTTGGATTTTTTATATTTTTTAAGTTTTTGGGTATTTTTGAATTTTTAAGGTTTTCTTGTTGAGATTTTTAGGGATTTTTGGACTGACACTAAAATAGGTCAAAATGCACCATAGGGAATTTTTTTGGAATTTTTCAAGGCATTTTGATATTTTTTTGGGATTTTATATTCTAGATAGTAAATAAAAGGCATGTTTTTGATTTTTAATAAATGCAAAAATGCAACAAAATGGAAAACTAAAAATATGCGTGCAAGGGTACACTAACAGGAGCTTAAGTCTATTTTTGCAAGATTTTTCGATTATATATGGAACACAAAATAAATAGACAAAGCATTCAAAAATTAAATGGCCTGGCAGGGATATTTTTGCAAATAAAATAGTTCACAGGGGCATACATGCAAAAATTACAATAAAAATACACTTTAACTTTTATTTTCAGGACCATTTAATAATTATAGGGGCCCGGCAGGGCTTAAATGCAAAATTTCACGCGCCTCACGTGGTTGCTGCACGTGAGGCGCGGAAGGACTAAAGTGCAAATCTTAAAACATCAGGGGGTCCAACTGCAATTTTTACAACTTATTTACAACTAAAACTTTTATTTTTGGGATTAAACGCTAAATACAGAAAACAGGGGGGTGAGATGTGAAATTTACCCCCAACTAAGGCATTCATCCTACGGCACTGAACGGTCGACGCCGATTCGCCGATGAAGGGTGCAGATTAGAAGCTGCTGGCTGATCTGACGGTAGAGGCTGATCTTCGTCGAAAGCCTCTCCTTCGATCTGGGCCTCGCCTCCTGATCCGACGGTGTTGAAGCCCCCTGGAAGAACGGGGAAGAAGCTCGGGGCTGGCGAGCTTTGATCGAGGAGCTTGGGCTCCTCCAGGGTTCTCCGACGCGTCTGGGGTGTACTGAAGGTGGCTGGAAGCGTCCCGCGTCGACTGATGTGGTCTCATGGCTCCTGGGATTCTAAAACGTCCGGTCGAGGTCGATGAAGCAAATGACCCCCAGGGACCTCTTTCTGGTTCAATGCAAGCCCAGAAGGGCTCTATTCTTCGACATACCTGCATAGGAAGAACCGCGGGCGAGAGAGCTTTCTCCTCGACCCGGGGTTGTGAAGCTGCGGTGCAAGGTGAAGGTGGGCGGAGGGACTCCGGCGAACGGCAGAGGAGGAGTCCCGATTCGCCAAGACCGAAGGTCTTGGGTTGGTCCAGGATGATCAAACGATGGAGAAGGCGACGAGGAACGAGATGGGATGCTCAGGGCGGTCGGATACGGTGGGGTTTACAGTGAAGAAGTCGCCGGAGCGGAGCTCCGGCGAACTTCGAATTTTGGTTTTTAAACTACAGGAGTTAACTAAGACCTAATCTAATGACTGGAATGAAAAACTAACATTGAAAACTAATTAAAAATGCATAAAAGGTCAGCTCTTATACCTGGGGGCCTCCAGGAGCAGGGCGGACGCCGGAGCTCCGCCACGACAAAAATCTCCTTCCTCCGGCCGAGTCAAGGTGGTGGGCTACTCCCCCTGTCACGAGGAACAATCCAGGAGCAAGATCTAGGCTTTAGGTTGGAATAAAAGTGGCCAAATTCGAGGAAGGAAGCGGAGCTTGTTATTTATAAACATTGGCAAGAGGCCTTATTACCCGGCGATTATTAACTGATCCAATGAACATCTCGTTGATCTATGATTTTGGCGGGCATCATGGAAGATTAGGGAACAATTCTTGTGAAGGAAGCGTTGTCGATTAATGGATGGTATGCCCGGGAAAAAGGCATGAAATCGGGGGAATGGACAGTTCAGAGACGCCGGGCGAGGGATGGGACAGTTGACCTGGGAGTCAACGAAGGCCGGCACCTCATTGGGCCACGTCAGCCGCTACGAGACAAAATAGAAGACCTGATTAGAGATTGATTTATTTGACACCCTAAATGATTTTATTAATTTTTTCTTATAAAATAAAAAATGTGTATTATTTCGTCTAGTATTTATTTATGATTTTTATTGAATTTTTCGATGTGTTTTATTATAGTTTTATTTGGATAATGTGTATATGCATGTATTTACATGTATTTTTATGTATTTTATTTTTAATTTGTTTATTTTCTTTTATTATTTTATTGGCTTATTTTATAAATTTATAATTTATTTTTGTGAGTATAAAGGTATTTTTGTTTGATTTTTATGAGTTTATTTATATTTTTAAATAAATAGATATAGGTGTATGTAGGTATACTTATAGGTATTTTATCTATGTATTTTGTAAACTTAATTTATTTATTGTATTTTCTTGATTTTTATTTTGGATTTACATTTTTAATGAGTTATGTGTAATGTATACATTATTAAAAAAAAATAAAAGAATAAAAGAATCAAGGAATACCATCCTTTTTAGTTGTATATAGGTATATAGCATAGGTATTTTGTCTATAAATTTTGTAAACTTATTTTATTTTACAAATTACTTTTGGTTTTCCTTAACTTCTAATATGTGTATGTATTCTATACATTAATTACAAAATTCTAAAAATATGAATTTATACAAATCATGAATGTTGAATAAAAAGAATATTTTAATCAGTCCTATATACAAGAAGGGCCAAAAACCCAACTTCTGCATATGGACTCCAAAAATTATGAAACCAATTTTATAAAATAGTTCATGGAATGCTATATACAATTAAAGGTGAGTTTGGGTGATTTGGAGTTTTTATTTGCAAGATATGGGTCTGTGAAGTTGAGATTTTAGCCTTTTATTCTGTATATCAAATGTACACTGGGTATTATTTTTGCACAAACTCAATTTTGTATTTTTATTTACATTATTATCTACAACTTTCATGTACAAAGTTTCTTTATTTGATGAAGAAATAATTATGTACAAAATAGGTGCCAAAAATGCATAAATGAATGAATTAATAAATAAGGTATCTATTGTACACTAGCCCTTATCTCCCCCTACTTTATTCCTTGTTGACCAATACCATGCTGGCCTTGGTCTCGGGGTTTGGGTCATAAAATATTTACAATATTTTATTCTTTTTTCTTTTCTCCTCTTTATTCTATAATTTTGGCATTAAAACCTTATTTAATGTGGAATTAATACAATGAATCATGAATGCTATTATATACAATTTGATGCTATTTACATGCATTTGCTGGGGTTTTTTAGGTCTAAATGATAGAATAAAGATGATGAAATGGAGATTCATCACCCCCATATACTTGCCTTTGCTAGTCCCTAGCAAACACTTATGCAATAAGTACAAAAAGAATAAAGAAAAGAAAAAAGGAGAATAAAAGAAAGATAGAGTGAATAAGGGTGCTTTCAGTGCAATGCATGTCCCTACAAAATCTGAATTTGGAGCTCCTGTCAGACCTTGGGTGTGAATGTGTGTGGAACCTAGTCGGGAAACAGCTCTAAAATACAACAGCCTTCGATAGTCACAGAACTCGGTTCAACCCACCTCAATAGCCGGGTCAGAACTAGTCTACATCATATGCAAACCCTTATAACTATGAAGCTGACTTGTACGGTGTAAGTGATAGTGGCTCTCCCCAACTGAAATGATAAGAGAACTGACTTCTCCAGAATGACAACCCAATGATTCCCCAATCCAACAGCTCTTTCCTCGAGGAGCAGGATATTCCCTTCTAAGTTCAAGTGGCAACCAGCTCAAGAGGAGGGGGTGAAGAGAAGAATGGATGGTAGCCAGTGTAGCTACCTATCCCGGGATGCAAGACCAGTTTAGTCAAGTCATCCAGCTGCAGGCTCACATATTTGTCTTTGGAACTCAAGCTTGCTTATTGACTTTGTACATACTTTGCAGGCATTTTATTTCTATACAGGCCTGACCATTTTTTTTTCAACATACTATTCATAGCAGCATTTACATAAGGAGTTTTTCCTCTTGAGCCAGTAGACTATCCCTCTTTTGAAGCTTTATTGCAACCCACAATCTCCTGTCTTTAGACCTCATTGCTATTAGATCAGGTTGGGGTGCACTTCCCTCCCTAGACGAGGACGAATGTTTCCACTCGTGTGCGTCTCAGACTGGCAAATCCAACCCCCTAACCACTCCAACTGAGTTGAGCCAGGTGAAAGGTGCAAGTGTCCAAGTTAGGTTACAGTCGGTAAGAGTCATACGTGTGTCTCGAAAAGTTCTAGTTAGTCCACTGAGGTGACTTGAACCCAGCCCTGATTTCTCAAAGAATTAAGTCTGCATAGACCTGATGTACCTTAAACCTAGTTCCCATAAGGTTCCAGTGCAATTAGGTGCGGTAAGGTCCAACCAAGCTCCAATTTGAGACTTTATTAGACTGATTCAATCATCAAGCTCACTCAAAAAGAATATGAATGGTATGCTTATGCTATGCACAATGAATGATGCAAATTTTTCACAAAAAGTTTGAAAGAATCAAAGAATGTTTTTACACAAAGAATTTTTGTAAATCAACTAAGAACTGGACATATACAAAAAGTATATACAATTATTTACACGGGCGTGCTGCTTTATTTGCAAAACGTATGAATTTCTACAACTTTATAGGTTTGAATGGAGTAGTTTATTTAGAACTGTACAGAAAGAATTGTATGTGTCTTGTTTATGATTTACAAGAGTTTGTAAGAGTGTTCTTATTAGGTTTTTGAAAATAATTTTGCGAACTATAGTACACAATAATTTTTTCAATCATTTACACACCTTTGAAAACTATTTTTGCAAAGATTTTCACACTATATATACAATTTTCACAATAGTTTTGACAAGCATTTTTTAAAACATTTGCACATAGATTTTTTCAAATCCTTTCTTTCACACGAAGAAAAGTTTTGCAATCAAAATATTTTCACACATTTGAAATCATTTCACATCAAATTTTTCAAAACTGGTCACACTATTTTTTAAATCACACCGTATAGGTATCTGATTTATTAATCAGTATATCCAAAAGAAGAAGAAAAATTGTATTTGATGTACAATATGGTTTTGGTTCTTTTAGGTTTTGTTTAGGCTTATTTATTATTTACAAATGAGAGATCTTTGTGCGGACTCCTCAGACTTACTTGAGAATCATTTTCACAAGGATTTTGAAAGCTCTAGTCCAAAATAATTTTTGCAAACCTGTTCACGCATTTGAAAATCCTTTTACAAAGGTTTTACATATCATAGATAGACTTTTCAAAACAATTTTGACAATCAAATTTTCACAATCATTTGCACACTGATTTTCATACATTTTGGTTTTACTCAAAGAAAATAAATTTTACACACAAAACTAATTTTTCAAACATTGAATACTTGTACTCACTATTTTCAAACAAATTTCACAAGATTTTTCAAAAGAGAAGTTTTCGCATAAAATATTTTTCTGACTCAATAATCAGTACAATTACAAAGAGTCTGAGGAACTCACAATCATCTTTCATTATTCTAAAGCTACTTTTTACATTTTATTTTATGATGAGGTGGTCTTTTATTTTTCAGTATGAGTTATGGCTTTTAGTATATACAGGGTATATACGACCCCCCTATACTTAGCTTGAGCTATGTCGTCATAGATCAAAAGGAAAAGCAAAGACATAACTCGTACTGAGTATAGACAGATCTAAAGAATAAATATGAATGAAATGAATGAATGAGAAGTTGACCGTCCCCCCTATACTTAGGATCAAATAATCCTAAGTATAGCAGACTATACAAAAAGCAGGGAGGGTCAAGGGTGGGAAAATACAGATCGTACTCAGATTGTCTCCCCCTATACTTAGGGTAAGATACTCCTAAGTATAGACAAGAAGAGGAGACAATGGAGAGGATCGAAATGAAATGAAAAACTCAGGGTGCACATTCCCCCTATACTTAGGACCAAGTACGTCCTAAGTATAGAAAACTGTCTACAAGGGTGGCACCTTTTAGATAGGAAAATAAAATAGAAAAGGAAAAGAAGAAAAGAAGAAAAGGAGAAAATCAGAGAAATAGCGGTTGGAGTACATCGTCTGAATCTTTCGATGCCGCAGGTGCTGTGAAGATTTCATCGTGGTGCACTAACTGAATAGAGTCAACAATGGCCAAGAATGCATCTGGTTCGAGGTAAGGCTTCAGTAGTTGGCCGTTGACGACGAAGGGCTGTGCGTCAGGGGACAATTCTGATATAGCGATGCTTCCATTGTCACGCACCTCACATACTCGGAATGGCCCTGTCCACTTACTCTTTAATTTGCCTGGGAATATCCGCAACTTTGCATCAAATAACCACACTTTCTGTCCAACATCGAAGGTCTTTCGTCTGATGTGCCGGTCGTGCCAGCGTTTCACCTTCTCTTTGTACATCAAGGTGTTATCGTATGCACAGTCTCTGAATTCCAAGAGCTTGTTCAGATATTCTTTTCTCTTTTGACCACTTCTGCGTGAGTCCAAATTACAACTGTTGATTGCCCAAAGAGATTTGTGGATCAATTCCACGGGCAGATGGCATGGTTTCCCATATACAAGACGGTAGGGCGACATGCCCAAGGGAGACTTGTAGGCGGTTCGGTAAGCCCATAGAGCTGAGTCCAAGAGTTGAGACCAGTCTTTTCTGTTTGGCCTAACAAGTTTCTGCAATATGGTCTTGATTTCTCTGTTTGATAGCTCTGCCATGCCATTGGTCTACGGATGATAAGGAGAGGCGACACGATGATCAATGCCGTACTCCTTTGTTAACTTCTTGACCTCTTTACTGATGAAGTGGCTACCCCCGTCTGAGATGAGAATCTTAGGTATCCCAAACCGCGAAATGATATTCTTCTTTAGAAACTGGCACACTGTTTTGCTGTCGGCGGCTCGAGCGGGAGTAGCTTCAACCCAACGACTCACGTAATCGACGGCAAGAAGGATGTGCTCAAAACCTTGAATGTTAGAGAAAGGTCCCATAAAGTCAATGCCCCATGCATCGAAAACGTCTGCTATCTGAATGATTTTCAGAGGCATTGAATCTTTGGCAGTGAGTGTACCTTTTAGTCGCTGACAGTCAATACATCTTTTAACAAACTCTGCTGCATCCTTGAATAATGTGGGCCACCAGAAGCCACATTGCAATATTTTCGCTGCCGTACGATCTCCAGAATGATGTCCACCAGATTCGAGCGAATGACAATGCTCGAGGACACTAGACTGCTCCGTATGAGGAATGCACCTGCGCCAAATACAATCTGCTCCTTCTCTGAATAAAAGAGGATCCTCCCATTGGTAGAAGCGGATGGTCGACATGAATTTGTTCTTCTGATTCTTCGTCCAATCCGAAGGTATTACCCCAGAGGTGAGGTAGTTGACAATATCAGCGTACCAAGGGAGAGAATCCACAGCTAAGATGGCTTCGTCAGGGAAGGTTTCTGTGATAGGCGCATCGCTCAGAGGAGGCTCATGCTGCTCTATTCTGGAGAGATGATCTGCTACCACATTCTGAACTCCAGGCTTGTCCTTGATTTCCAGATCGAATTCCTGGAGGAGAAGGATCCAACGAATCAGTCTTGGCTTAGCATCCTTCTTCTGCTGTAGGTACCGGATAGCAGAGTGGTCCGTGAAAATTGTGACTTTTGATCCCAACAAATAGGATCTGAACTTCTCTAAGGCGAAAACCACAGCCAGCAATTCTTTCTCTGTCACTGTATAATTCCTTTGTGCTTCATCTAATGTTTTGCTGGCATAGTGAATGGCATAGGGCGCCTTGTCTTTTCTCTGCCCAAGGACAGCCTCGACTGCAAAGTCTGACGCATCGGTCATTATCTCAAAGGGAAGAGTCCAGTCAGGAGGCTGCAAGATTGGAGACTGAGTGATGAGCTCCTTCAATTGATTGAAAGCAAGGAGAACCGGCTGATCAACAATGAACTCAGTCTCCTTGCACAAGAGTTCTGTTAGAGGTCGGGCAATGCGGCTGAAATCCTTGATGAATCGCCTGTAGAATCCCACATGCCCCAGGAATGACCTCACATTCTTAACTGACTGAGGTGGCTGAAGATTTGAAATGACATCCACCTTTGCTGGGTCAACTTCCATGCCACGTTTGGAAACGACATGGCCCAGCACAATACCTTCTGTAACCATAAAGTGGCTCTTTTCCCATGAGAGCACTAAATTAACTTCCCGGCATTTCTGAAGTACTTTGTGTAGGTGCTCAAGACAAGCATCGAAACTATCACCGTAGACGGAGAAATCGTCCATGAACACCTCGAGAAAACTGCCTACCATCTCGGCGAAGACTGCTAACATGCATCTTTGGAAAGTTGCCGGTGCATTGCATAATCCAAAGGGCATTCTCTTGAAGGCGTAGGTGCCAAACGAGCAAGTGAAGGTAGTCTTCTCTTGGTCTTCAGAGGCGATCGCCACTTGGTTGTACCCGGAGTACCCATCCAGGAAGCAGAAGAACTCCTTGCCTGCTAATCTCTCCAAGACTTGATCAATGAATGGCAAGGGGAAGTGGTCCTTCTTGGTTGCTGCATTAAGCCGGCGGTAGTCAACACACACCCGCCAGGAGGTTGGTACTCGAGTAGAAATTTCCTCTCCTTTATCATTTGTAACCACGGTAAGCCCGGATTTCTTGAGAACTACATGCAGTGGGCTTACCCATTTCGAATCGGAGATGGGGTAAATGAAGCCTGCGTCACACCATTTCGTGATTTCTTTCATAACGACGTCCTGAAGGTTAGGGTTCAGCCTTCTCTGAAATTCGCGAGACGGCTTGGCATCTTCTTCTAGGTAGATATGATGTGAACACAGAGCTGGATTTATCCCTCGGAGATCTGATACGCTCCAACCAAGTGCCTTGCGGTTCTTTTCTAGAACCTCGAGAAGTCAAGATTCCTGATCCGGATTCAGCCTGCTGCTGATGATGACCGGATACATTTGCTCTTCACCCGCAAGGAAAGCATACTTTAGACCTGCAGGAAGTGGCTTGAGTTCTGGCTTTGATCTGTCCACTTTATCTGTCACTTCAGGTACCATGCTGGTGGTGGAATGCACTTTGAGGCTGCTACCATCCTCATATTGAGATCCCGGAGATGCACCGAACGGTTCTGCGCTAAGCTGATCATGTTCGGTCTGGAGTGAATGCTCAAGAAGATGCGCCTGCATCTGAGAATCTGTCTCCCAAGAATCATCGGAGCGTATGCTGACTGTGCTTTCCGAGTCCTCCTCAAGAGTGAGGATTTCTCGGGTCCATAGATCGTCCAATGATAACTCTGAATCTCTGATCTCCGCGATGAAATCACAGTCTGCTTCTGATGCTTTCCTGGCTCTCATCAGTCGTGGCATTGTGCTCTTTGTTCATGTTTATCGTGATTTGCTGGGTGTTCGAGCTGAAAGTGATCTTCCCAGACCCGTAATCAACCACGGCACCTGAAGTACGGAGGAATGGTCTGCCAAGGATGATAGGGGTCTGGAGCAAGGGTGCAGGTGAGTCCATATCAAGGACTACAAAGTCAGCTGGGAATTTCATCTACTGCACGGTAACTATCACATCTTCCAACAGACCTCGGGGCCGCTTGACGGATCGGTCAGCGAACTGAAGGATCATGTGTGTCTGCTTGAGCGGTCCCAGCCCAAATTCTTGCATTATAGACGAGGGCAGAAGGTTGATGGAAGAACCATTGTCAAGAAGAGTACGCTCAAAGACCTGTTCAAAAATCACACAACTGATCAGAGGTGCTCCTGTATCGTGCTTTTTTTGGGGGAGATTGCTGATAGCTGCAACTGTGGCCATGGAGAGAACGTGCTTTTCTACTTCTTGATAACCCGTTCTGAATGACTAAGGTAAAGGTCTAGAAATGGTCGTTGCGACCTCAGTCACTCAGACTAGTGTATCAAGAAAAAATCAGACCACTCTAGCAAATAAATCAATCAAGCACAAAAGAAAGCGGCCTAGCTATGAGATTAACCTGGTATAGCACCCAGGGTCGAACACAAGGAGCACGGGTTGGCCAGAGGCCTACGAAGTAGTAAAAATAAAATAAAATAAAATAAAAGGATTTTTAGTGGTTTTCAATAATTTTTATATTTTTTTTGGATTTTTAATATAATGAGAAAATAAAAGAAAGCAAATAAAAGCACACTTGAGCAATTTATTAAAAGCACCAAAAATCAAGCAAAAATTCAAGAAAAATTGTTTTTATGTTTTTTAGGTTTTTTTAGTGTTTTTGGTGAATTTTTGGGATTTTTCTAAGGTGTATTTTATTTTCTAAAAATCAAACTGTGCTAAAAAGACAAGGTACTGTCCAGCCAGGCCCAAAATCCAAAAATAAAATATTTAAGGATCTCAAAGGGACCTGGAGGTAATTTTCCTGTATACTAGAGAAAACAAGGAAAATTAGGGCACCAAAATTATTGTTTTTGGAATTTTAGATTATTTATTATAATTTTTATGAGTTTTTAGATGTTTTTAGATTTTTAGGGTTTTTGCTCAATGAAAAATAGCCAAAATTGGCTAGAAATTCAAACAACACAAAAAGAACAGTAAGTAATTTTTTTAGATTTTTTGGGGGTGTTTTTATATTTTTTTGGGATTTTTAAACCTAGACAGTAGCTAAAATAGATGTTTTTGAATTTTTAAAAATAACAAACAAAATCAAAAATGTCCTCAAAAATTCTCAACAATCCTACAACATGGCAGGAGCCATGTGTCAAATTTTCATCGAATTTGGAGGTGGTTTGATATTTTATTCAAAAATCAAAAGGAGGGCACAGTGCACAGGGACTTAAGTGCAAATACCCGAAGATCTGGGGGTCCAGGTGCAAATAACCCAGCAAGTCACGCGCTTGGCGCGTGCCTGGGGCACTCAGAGACCTTCTGGTAATAAAAAACCAAGTCCTAGGACCTTTTGGTAACTCGTACCAAAAAGTCCAGGGACGGTTATGCAATTAACCCACTAAAATCCGCACATGCTCAAATAAAACGTTCACAGGGGTATCGATGCAATTACCAAAAAGTATTCATTCATTCATAAACCAACCAGAACTACAGGACTAATACTGCAAATAAACCAAAAGTACACGTGACGAAGCACGTGGCTCACACAAACAGGGGTATAAATGCGAATATCAACAAGCACGAGGTCCAATGTGCAATTTACCCTACGTAAATAAAATGCATAAAATATTTACAGGACTGGAATTAAAAACACAAACGACGAAGGGGCCTAAGATAAATTACCACTTTATTACGCCGACGGCTGGATGAGCGCCACGTAGATGATCGGACGGTCCTAGTGAGTGGCGCCTCTCTCTCCTTCGCACGTGGGCCGATCGACGGTGCAGGGCGAGGCACGTGGAGGATCTAACGGCTGGCAGTGCTTGTGCCACTCTCCTCTGCGCTAACGGTCCGGATCAGCCCCTCGATGGGATCAACGGTGCCTGCTCCTCCGTGGATGGACGATCAAGATGAAAACTGGGGAGCTGCGGGTGATCGGACGGTGATGGAGGTCCCTCGAAGAACAGGTGGCCGGCGAGTTTCGCCGGCCTCGTATGCGTGCTAGGGTCCTCCTCAGCTGCCTCCAAGGATCGGAGAAGATCGGCGATGACGTCCCGCAGCTGGTGGTGGCCTCCGATGGCTCAGCCGAGCCCTGGAAGGGCTCCGGCGAGCGCGGCGGCGATGAGCTCCTGGCCTGGATGTGAGGGGGCCTCAGATGGCCTCCTCTTGACCTGCAAAACAGCTCAAGAGCTTCGCGGGTCGAGGGCAAAGTGCCTCGACCCGAAGAAGCGGCGTGAGGGTGAACTGTGGGTCGGGACGAGCGAGCTCCGGCGAGCGGAGGACGGTGGAGCTCGAACCCCAGCTCCTGTGCGAGCTGGGTTGAGTGAAGGGGCGGAGAAGGTGCGTCGAGGGATGGCGGAGGTGACTGAGTGTTCCGATGATCGAGAAGATGTACGATATAGCCGGAATCAAAGGAATACGTCGGAGCTACGAATTGGGGGTAACCAAAAATTAAACGAAATGAGAAGACTAGAAGGTTACCTGGGTGGCGTGGAAGACTGTGCTGGAGCTAAGGTGGCTCCTGGTCGTCGCCTCGAAGGTTGTCACTGCCTGAGGCTCGAGCTCCTGCACGGGGCGGAGCACGGCGGCGCAACGTCGCCGGATCAATTGTCCGGGCACCCCCTCCTCACTGCGACAAAGGCAACCGCGAGCTGTCACCTCAGGGATTGCAATGGAGGTCACGGAAATGAGAGTGGCGAGCCAAAGATAGAAATGAAGTGCGGTGGAGCTCGGTTTTTATGTGGGTACAGGTCCGGGAAGAAGAGCTCGGGTCCGGCTCGATTGAGCACGGATCCCTAGGATCAATGTCGGGCGAGATTCCCGGATACCTGGGGAGTAATTAGGACCTTGGATTAGGCGAAATGGTGATCGGGTCTGGTGGGAATAAGTGGGAGAAGTTGGGTCCGCGAACCAGACCCGGCTCTGGTGGTCCTGGGGGGGGAGTTGACCGGGGGTCAACAATCCCCCGTGGACCAATCAGAGCCCGCCAAGCCATAAGTTTTTATTTGATTTTTTTGGGCCATTAAATGACCGAATTTTCAAAAACTTAAAACATGAAATATTTTTAATTTATTTTTTCTATTTTTTTGTGATTTTTAATTAATTTTTGGAAATAAAAATAAGGTATTTACATAGTATAGCTATACATAGGTATATATACAAGATATTTTTGTAATTTTAATTTTTGTTATTTTTATTTGATTTTTGTTTTGTTTCTTTTTATTTATTTTATTTACAATATATCATAGAATATTTACAAAGAGTTTTAAAAATAAATAAATTTATTTACAAGGTGAAATAAAGAAAGGATCATGGTCTATGTACATGGTGAAAAGATATTTTTGGATTTTTGATTTTTAATTTTTTTATTTTGTTTTTAATATCTTCTAAATATATACACAATATATACAAGCATATTTTTGGGTGAGGAAAATATAATTTTATTTATTTACATAAATATTTACACATGAGCCCCTATCTCCCTCTACTTTGGCTTTTATGCGGTCAGGCCCATGCTGAGCCCTCCCTTGGATTAGGTTGCTCAATATTTATTCTAAATATTTCCCTCTTTTTCTTTTTCTTCTTTATTCTTTTATTTTTGCACAAAAACATGCTAATTATAAGTATTTACACAATGCATGCTTTTGCTAATTATTCCTATTTACACATATTTACATGCATTTGCATAGGTTTTTGTAGCAAAAATATAAGAATAAAGAGTGATGAATGGGTCTTCATCACCCCCCTATACTATACTTTGCTAGTCCCTTAGCAAACACTTATTTGAAAAAGAAGTGAAAAAGAAAGAAAGAAAAAGAAAAAGAGAATGTACATGGATCAAGGTTGATTATTAAACTTGCCTTCATTAAATTGGGGTATGGAGCTTAATCAGATCTTTGGATTATTAATGTGTCGGAACCTTATTTAGACTTAAGCTTAAAACCTAACAGCCTCTAAGTTCCACTATTCTATAACCAAGACCCCTCAATGCTCCAGATCAGAACAAGTCATCAATCACAAACCCTGAAGACCATGAATCTTTTCTTGTCCTGTGAAAGTGAGGTCTAAGTTCTCCACCTCAGAAATGGCAACTTGACAACCCTCCCCAACAAGGTAACTCTATGACCTCAATCTGGCCACTCTTTCCTCGAGGAGCGGGGTATTCCCTTCTAAGTTCAAGTACAACCGGCTCAAGAAGAGGGGGAAGAAGAGAATGGGTCAAGGCCAGTGTAGCCAAGTACCCTTGGGAGCTTGACCAGTGTAGCCAAGTCTCCCTGCTGCAAGCTACAACAGGTGGATCATGAAACCAAGCTTTGCTTATTGCACTTATATACATACTCCGGTGGGATTATCATTTTCTCTCAGACCCACCACTTTTTTGGAGTTCTTTTCTTTTTGCATTTTTTTTTCGAGTGCATCTATACAACATGTACATGTGCAGCATATATACAAGGAGTTTTTCCTCTTGAGACAGTAGACTATCCCTCTTTTGAAGCTTTATTGCAACCCACAACTCCCGTCGTTAGACCTCATGGCGACCAGATCAAGTTGAGACGCACTTCCTTCACTATAAGAAGAAGAGAGGTTCCGCCTAGAAGTACTACCCTCATATGCTACCCCAAGTCAAGGAAGACTGCCTCCTCACCACCTCATCCGTAGAGAGCTCGGTGCATAGTGCGGTTGTCCAAGTAGAGCCATAATCTATATGAGTCATGTGTTGTTGTTAAGTGCTCTACTTAGGCTCATTGAGATGACATGTGATCATAGCCTAGTGGACTCAAAGAATTAAGTCACCATGGACCTGAAAAGCCTTAAACCTAAGCCCTATAAGGTTCCTCTTAGAATTAGGTGGATTAAGATCTTAATCAAGCTCCATTTCTCAATTTGATTCCAGGCTAGTTTAAATGTCAACTATCATCCAAGAAAAACTATTACATATGTACAAAAAGATGCATATTTACACACTATTTTACAATCATGCAAAATTTTTGAAAAATGTTTTGAAATCATGAATGATGATGCATGAAGTGCAAGTTTTGCAAAAAGATATTTACACACATTTACACGAGATTTTTGCAAACTTTTGATTTTCAAAATATTTTGGAAAAATTTTGTACTATATACATAATTTTTATACAAAAATATTTACACAAGCTTTACACACAAAAGATTTTTGAAATCATTTTTACAAAAATAATTTGTACACTAGCTATGTATGTACACTAGCCATTTTTATTTCTTAACACACTCACACAAAGTACGAGTTATGGCTAAAGTATATATGAAATATATACACACCCCCCTATACTTAGCTCGAACGATGTCCTCAGAGTCAAGAGCGATGAAGAAGACATAACTCGTGCTATGTATAGGGAAGTGAAAAGGAAGGCTATACAAAGAGAATGAAAAGTGAAGAGGATCTCGGGTCTTCCCCCTATACTTAGGATCAAGTAATCCTAAGTATAGCAGGCTGTCCACAAAGGGAAGACCGAGTAGAGAATGTACAGGGTCTACCCCCCCTATACTTAGGGTAAGATATCCCTAAGTATAGGCAGCAAAACAGGGGTAGACAGAAACAAAAGAAATACCCGAAAGGTCTCACATCCCCCCTATACTTAGGGTAAAGTGCACCCTAAGTATAGCATAATCACAAGATGAAGAAAGGGATGTGGGACTAAGGAATGTGGTGATATGGACATCTGGATCTATTTACAGCGGGAGATCAGTAAAGCTCAGGCGTGAGATGCATTAGATGTGAGTCAAAGACCACATCTCACGCAAAATGAATAGGGGCAATATCAACGACCCGCGGCTCATGATCTAGAAATGGTTTGAGCCGCTGGCCGTTCACTCGGAAGGTACTCTCAGAAGACAACTCAGATATGTCGATGCTACCGTTGTCGTGTACCTTCCGAACCAGATAAGGTCCTTTCCATTTGCTCTGTAGCTTCCCTGGAAATAATCTAAGCCTCGCATCAAACAGCCATACTCTCTGTCCAATCTCAAAATGTTTGTGGCTGATATGAGAATCATGCCACTCCTTGACTCTCTCCTTATAATGTAGGCTGCTTGAGAAAGCTGAATATCTAAGCTCCTCCAGGGCAGCTAGCTCTGCCCTCCTCTGGTCTCCTATACCATCTGGATCCATAAGTATGTCTGTAACTGCCCAAAGTGACTTGTGCCTCAGCTCAACAGGTAAATGGCATGGCTTGCCATATACGAGGCGAAAGGGAGATGTACCCAAAGGTGTCTTGAAAGACGTCCTATATGCCCACAAGACCGAGTCCAAAAGCTGTGACCAATCCTTTCGGTCAGGGCGGACGACTTTCTGCAGAATAATCTTGATCTCCCTATTCGACACTTCGGCTAGACCATTCATCTGTGGATGGTACGGTGTAGCAACACGATGATCTATGCCGAACTCGCTAGCAAGTGCCTTCACCTGGTCGTTGATGAAGTGAGATCCCCCATCAGAAATGAGAACTCGTGGAACCCCGAACCGCGTGATGATATGCTTCCTCAAAAATCTGCAAACTGTCCTCGCATCAGCGGCTCGGGCGGGGATAGCCTCCACCCAACGACTCACATAATCAACGGCCAACAGAATGTACTCAAATCCCTGACTCTTAGGGAATGGACCCATGAAATCGATGCCCCATGCGTCAAAAACCTCACAGAAGTGAATGGGCTGCATCGGCATCATATCACGCTGTCCACAAGTGCCCATCCTCTGACAGTCAGTACACCTCTTCACGAACTCATCTGAGTCCTTGAAGAGAGTAGGCCACCACAAGCCGGATTGGAGCACTTTCTGTGCCGTTCTCCTCCCAGAATGATGTCCTCCTGCCTCAAGCTTGTGGCAGTAAGTGAGGACGCTATGGTGTTCCTCCTGAGGAATACACCGACGCCAGACGCTATCCCCTCCTTCGTGGTAAAGGATGGGATCCTCCCAATGGTAAGACTTGGCCTTCGCTAGGAAGGTCTCAAGCCTCTGCTTGGGCCAATCTTGTGGGACTTTCCTAGCAACGAGAAAGTTCACAATATCGGCGTACCAAGGGAGTGAGGCGATAGCAAGGATCGCCTCATCTGGGAAGGTATCTCTAATAGGATCAGTCTGCTCAGAATCCTCAGGCTGCTCTAATCGGGAGAGATGATCCGCCACCACATTCTTGACTCCAGGCTTATCCTTAATCTCAATGTCGAACTCCTGGAGTAGAAGGATCCATCTAGTCAGTCTGGCCTTGGCATCCTTCTTTGCCATGAGGTACCTGATGGCGGTGTGATCTGTAAACAAAGTCACTCTAGATCCGATGATATATGATCTAAACTTATCCAGGGCAAACACTACGGCTAGCATCTCCTTCTCTGTGACTGTATAATTCCGCTGGGCGGAATCCAATGTGCGGCTAGCATAGTGTATAGCAAATGGTACTCCATCCCTCCTCTATCCCAGCACTGCCCCTACGGCAAAATCGGAGGCGTCCGTCATGATCTCGAATGGGAGAGACCAATCAGGCGGCTGGAGGACAGGAGCCTCAATAACACACTGCTGGAGAGTAGCAAACGACGAAAGGCACTTGTCATCGACGAGGAACTCGGTGTCTTTCGTCAAGAGGTCAGTCAACGGCCGGGCAATCCTGCTGAAATCCTGAATAAATCTCCTATAAAATCCAACGTGCCCCAGAAATGACCGTAACTGCCTCAAATTGGACGGCGGTGCGAGTTTTCTAATGACATCAACCTTGGCCGGATCAACCTCCATGCCCCTGTTGGAGATGATGTGGCCAAGCACCGTCCCTTGAGTCACCATGAAGTGACTCTTCTCCCAAGATAGCACCAAGTGATACT
Organism: Ottelia alismoides; assembly: GCA_037367405.1. NCBI lineage: Eukaryota > Viridiplantae > Streptophyta > Magnoliopsida > Alismatales > Hydrocharitaceae > Ottelia > Ottelia alismoides. The sequence goes on along the minus strand of JAZKJV010010682.1, from coordinate 96,005 downwards.
CAATACATCGCTGAAGTACTCGATCTAGGCAGTCAAGACAAGAATCAAATCCGTCGCCGTAGATCGAGAAATCATCCATGAAGACCTCCAAGCACTCCCCTACCATGTCCGAGAAGATCGACAGCATGCACCTCTGAAAAGTCGCAGGGGCGTTGCATAGCCCAAATGGCATGCGTCGAAAAGCGTATGTGCCGAAGGGACAGGTAAAGTTGGTCTTCTCCTGATCCTCAGGAGCGATGGCCACTTGGTTGTAGCCCGAGTACCCATCTAGGAAGCAATAATGGCTCTTCCCTGCCAGTCTCTCAATAATCTGGTCAATAAAAGGCAGGGGGAAATGGTCCTTCTTGGTGGCTTGGTTGAGTCTCCTGTAGTCAACACAAACCCTCCAAGAGGTGGGTACTCGTGTAGCAATCTCCTCTCCCGACTCACTGATCACAGTCGTGATGCCCGTCTTCTTGGGCACCACATGCAAGGGGCTGACCCACTTGGAGTCGGAAATGGGATAAATAAAACCTGCACCCCACCACTTTGATATTTCCTTCATCACAACCTCTCTCAGGTTGGGGTTCAGACACCGCTGGAACTCACGCGACGGCTTCGCCCCCTCCTCGAGATAGATATGGTGGGAGCACACTGATGGACTAATCCCATGGAGATCTGCTACGCTCCATCCGATCGCCTTGCGGTTCTTTTCAAGAACCCCCATCAAACGGGATTCCTGCTCTCCAGTCAACTCGGCGGAGATGATGACTGGGTACATCTCTGGATCGCCCGCAAGGAATCGATACTTCAGCGAAGTAGGGAGCGGCTTCAGCTCTGGAATGCTGGGTGCCGGTAAATCTGACTGTGGAAGAAACTGAGTGAAAGCTGCAAGGTCGGCCAAATCTGCCTGGGAAAGTGAAAGCATACTCTCGCAAACTGGATCGGGAGAAGGCGGCTCAACTGTACTGTCTCTGCTCGGCTCTGCATCTACCTCCTCCTCATCAATAGGCTCAGATGGACTCAGGTCTGGCATCTGATCATAGCAATCGGCCCAATTAGACTCTGAATCCGAGGGATATGTATCAGAAACGGTGGCATCAGTACCACCGGAAAACAAGGTGGCCTCAGCACCACCATCACTAGTCATCGTGCTGCGATCGAGGACCGGCTCTGCTGCCTCAATGGTATCCTGAACCAGGTATGTGCTCTCCAGACTCTCCTCTGCTGTCATCTCTGCATCAGCTGTGTCTGAAAGTGAGAGGGTAGTCTGTGTGTGAAGGTCTGCCCAAGCTGCTTCATCATCTGTGATCACAAAATCACAGTCCTGGTGGATGTCTGGCTCTGCGTCTGTCAGCTGCTCTGAGTCTGTACTCGCATCTGAGCGGGATCTGAATCTGGCTCTATAGTCCTCGACCGTCTCTATTTGTATACTCTCTCCCTGGACGCGAAAGTACACCTTCCCGCTATCATGATCAGTCACCGCCTTGGCTGTGGCCAAGAACGGACGACCAAGGATGATGGGGGTATCGGTCACTGACTCAGGGATCTCCATGTCCAACACTACGAAGTCCACGGGGAATTGCAGGCCCTGAATCGTGACGATAACATCTCGTAATAACCCCTTCGGCCTCTTGACAGATCGATCAGCGAACTGAAGGACTGTCCCGCTCTGTCGAAGAGTGCCCAACTCGAAGCGGTCGAGAAGGGCTGCCGGAAGAAGGTTAATCGACGATCCGCTATCTAGAAGAGTATGGTCGAACCACTGCTCACTGATCTGGCATCTGACATACGGGGCCCCTGAATCTGGCCTCTTGGCTGGCAGTCGGTTCTGGATCGCAAAGCACGTAGCTTTCGTCAGCACATGTATCTCTGAAGTGTGGTTCCTCCTCCTCCTCCTGACTGTAGTCCTCTCTCTCAAAGAACGCTGGAGAAGGGGGATGTGCTGCAAAGCCTCCTGGAGGGTCAGCTGGATATGGAATCGGTCAATCATGCTCTGGCTAAACTCCTCAAGCTCTCTCTTTTTTGGATCATTTTTCTTCCCCTTCCCCATCTGAAGGGCTCTAGGGAAGGGGATCACTGGGTCCTTCTCAGATGAAGGACTAGGAAAAGGTCTAGACGGTTCAAGGACCGGATCCACACATACATCATGCACCACAGTGGGACCAGAAGAAAGTAAACCTTTTCCTTTATTCATAGCAGAGTTCCGAGATACATGAACACGAGGAAAAACAACATCACTGTCTCTACAAACACTGGTGGCCTCAGTACCACCACGGGCTGGCTGCTCTGCTGCTGCTGAAGGTAGACGTCGTGCGGCATCAGTACCGCTGGCTGTCTCGGATGAATGGGTGGCATCAGTACCACCTCCTAGATCTGGTGAAGCGGCGGCCTCAGTACCGCCGGTGGGATCAGCATCCTTGGTGGCCTCAGTACCACCGTCATCATCTGGAGCGGCCTCAGTACCGCTCTCCTCCTCCTCCTGTGGCGCCTCGGGATGGTGCTCAGATGAGGCGCCGCCGCCTGCTGGGGTCCTACCGCTCCTAAGTGTGACAAAATCAGCATCAAATAGATCCGAAGAAGTATCATCAAATGGGTCACTAGGAGTGGCTAACTCAGTAGGTACTACCTGCTCAGACTTCCTCTTGAGGCTGTTCGGATTGGGCTCTATCTGGGCTGGTATGGCGGCCTTCCCTCTCACCAGGTCCCGCATCTCCTGGTGGAACTCGTCCATCTCCCGTCGGAATGTAGCATGCTGGTCCGTGAGGAGGCGGGCGATATCATCCAAGGCGGGGCTCTCGTGGGAGCCCGACGGGTGGCCTCGCTGTGGGTGAGGCTGCTGGAACTGCTGTGGTGGGTAAGAGGGGTAGGATGGAGGGTGCTGCTGGTATCCCTGGTGAGCCTGCTGCTCACGTCTCCAAGACTGTCCCTGCTGCTGATAGGGACGAGGACCATAGGATGACTGCTGCTGATACACTGGGGGCTGCTGCTGCGGCTGGTGCTGGTCTCTCTGATGGGAGTACTGCCCTCCCTGTCCTGACGGCTGCTGCTGGGGCTGGACACCACCACTCCCCCACCTGAATCCGGGATGGTCTCGTCGGATCCCAGGCTGGGGGCGGTCGTACCAAATCTCGTTGACATACATCAACGGCTCGGCATCAAAAGGGGCTGGCGGGAGTACTGCCAGAGGCTGGTCCGGCTGGTATACCACCATCTGCATCTCTGGAGATGGTGGGGACTGGTAGGTGGGCTGCGACTGCTGGTACGGCTCCGCCTGTACAAGGTGAACCTGTCTAGGCTGCACTGGAGTGCTGGAGCGCTGGGACGAGCTGCTGCTGCTGCTGGTGTCGCCTCGCGACTGAAGACGGGGCTGAGAAGCCGTTGTGCCTCCTGGAGACACATGAGCTGTGTCTTCATGTCGCTCAAGACCTGTGCCATCTGCTCCATCTGTGTGATACTCTGGCACTGCTTCTTCTCGATCAGCTCCATGCGGTCCACTTCTCGCTGATGATACCCATGTCCGCAGCTGATGACTCTGCTGCTGCTGCTGCTGCTGCGGACGAACTGGAAGGACCTGCATCTACCCGTGCTATCCTCTGGTACTGCACGGGTCCTGGCTGATGTGGCTGGGTCTTCTGAGTGTAGAGCCGGGTCTGGACATCACCATGTAGTTCTCTGCCATCTCCTCAAAAATAGCCCAGACCTGGTCGTGGTCCTTGGCGAAGTAGGACCCGCCACAAGAAGCATTCACCAGGCCCTGTAGCTCTGGTGACAACCCGCTGAAGAAGCTCTGAACTAGGTTCGGCTTCGTGATGTCGTGGTGCGGGCATCTGTCCAGGAGCTCTCTGAACCTCTCCCAAGCTCTGTGAAACTGCTCGTTGGGGAACATGGAGAAGTTGCTGATCAGGGCCCTCGCTGCATTCGTCCGCCCGAGTGGGTAGTACTTGTTCAAGTACTCGGTGCGGAGCTGCTCCCAGGTGTAGACAAACCTCCCCAAGTGCTTCAGCCAGGTGGCTGCTCTATCTGTCAATGAAAAGGGGAAGGCGATCATCCTGATCGTGTCCTGGTCCACATGTCTGTCGTGGACAGTGCTGCATATCATCAAAAACTCCTGGAGGTGGAGGTGGGGCTCCTCTGTAGCAAGTCCATGGAACCGAGGAAGCATCTGCAAGGTGTTCGGGGGAACTTGAAGTCCCCCACGATAGCCGGAAGCACAACCCAATGGTGCATCAGTGTAGATCCGGGGTTGTGCAACTCTCGCATCGGTCTAGGTGTCCTGCTCCTCCTGCGGCTGCTGCCGCTGCGGCGGCGGCCGCGGCTGCTGCTGTTGCGGCTCGTGCCTATGCATCTGCATCCGGGATTCTCCTCGGGCTCGCTCTGCGCATCTCGCTCTGCTCTGAGCCTCTCCAACTCTCTCCTCATCTCTATCATGAATGCTCCCTGATCGCGGAGCTGCTGCTGAACTGTATCGAGTGATGCGATCAGGGTGGAGTTGATCGCTCCCTGGTCTAGTACAATGTGCTCTGGTCGACGGGAGTGATCATCAGAACTGCCTGCTCCGGCCATCTCGACGTCTGCAAAATCAAACGAGCCCAACTCAGGTGCTGTCAAATGTATCAATCTCTCCTCGGGCTCGTGTCTCTCGGGTAGATCAGAAAGGGATCGAGGGGGAACAGGGTGGAATCGTACTCGGGCTCGGAGAGCGGGTCTGAGCTCTCGCGATCCAACCTAGATGATGAGGTAGACGCGCCCGAAAGCGGTGCAGCCAGAGGCTGCCTAAGAGACCTTCTACCCATCATCTTGATCTGGCGAGTAGGGCGGATGAGATCTGGAAAAATTATGATCTAAAAACAAACCCCGGTTCACCAACGCAACGCGAGCTGAAGACCGTGAAAGTTCGGTCAAATTATCTTGTCGATTTTATTTTGGTGAACACTCAAGATATCAGAGCGCTTACGTGACCTGTTGGGATATCCGCTGCTAACCCCAACCGACTGGCCCGCACGGAAGAGTCGGTAATCAGTCGGGTTTAGCAACAGGGGGCTCTACCTAGGGTGCGGGTCACTCTCTCGCGCATACAAACCAAGCAATGAGGGGGTTGCTCTCCCCAAGACAAAATTTTTAGGGTGAGCGAGTTTTAAGGTCAATAATCTTAGCAGTCCCAATTTTATGGTTACACTTTTTAGGTATTTTTCAAAGCAAACAAAACGCCTAACGAATTTTTCGATTCTCCTGATTATTAAGTCCAAAACAGGGGGAGAAGTCAAAAAAGCCGATGCACGAGAAATCAATGATGCATGCAAAGTCAGAAATGCGTACCTTGCTCCAGCTCTCTACATGCAAAATGATCCGCGCATAAAATAAAGACAGAATTTAAACTAAGCTAAATGATGCAGCGGAAAGCCGAGTCCTAGACGAGCAACTTCTAGCGAAGAACCGTCTAACCGGTCACCGACCTCCAAGCCAAAGGGTCCGGTCTTGGCCCGTCCCTCCCCTGCCCGACAAATCGGGGGTAGGAGTAAGCGCTTTACAGGACGGGCTACGACACGTAGGCTACGGAGGCTAGCGAGTTGGTTATTTTTATTATTTATTTTAAGTAGGTCCAATTACGATCTATAGGAACAGATATGCAATTAAGGTGTGTGGATCCTACTTAATTACGTCACAATCACCAGAAAGTCCTAAATCAAGGGGCTCGACAAAAACCGCGAAGAAAATCGGAAAAATGACTGTAAGAAAGAAAAAGAAAAACCGCGAAAAACCGCGAAAAACCGCGAGGTCCTAATGGGTCCCCCGAGCACACCGGTGCTCGGCGAAACAGACCCGCTACGGTCACAAGTCCAAACAGTGTCCAAGTCCTGTCCCTGTATTATTACAATAAGAATAATAAATGAAATAAAGTCCTAAGCTATCCTCACCCACTCAACTCTCTCTCTCTCGCTCTCTCCTGCAGCTTCGTAGAGAAAGAAGCCGCCTTCAAGTTCCTCGGCTGCTCAGGCTCCTCGAAAGTCGCCTCCGCAGTCCTCGGGCCCTCGCAAGACAGAGAAAAGAGTGGTCAGACCAGTAAAATAATCAAATGAAAAGAAAAAGAAATAAAGATACAAGTCAGGGTATATATGCAAAAATGAAAAATAAAATAAACACACAATATAAAACAAAAATAAAAATAAAAGAAAATCAAAATAAAACCAAATAAAACAAAAAGAAGCTAGATACAAAAGCCGCGAAAAGCCGCGGACTCCGAAGAGCCGCGAAAAACCGCGAAACGAAAAACGAAAATAAAGACAAAAATACTACTAAGCCGTGCTCCCCGGCAACGGCGCCATTCTGATAACCCGTTCTGAATGACTAAGGTAAAGGTCTAGAAATGGTCGTTGCGACCTCAGTCACTCAGACTAGTGTATCAAGAAAAAATCAGACCACTCTAGCAAATAAATCAATCAAGCACAAAAGAAAGCGGCCTAGCTATGAGATTAACCTGGTATAGCACCCAGGGTCGAACACAAGGAGCACGGGTTGGCCAGAGGCCTACGAAGTAGTAAAAATAAAATAAAATAAAATAAAAGGATTTTTAGTGGTTTTCAATAATTTTTATATTTTTTTGGATTTTTAATATAATGAGAAAATAAAAGAAAGCAAATAAAAGCACACTTGAGCAATTTATTAAAAGCACCAAAAATCAAGCGGAAATTCAAGAAAAATTGTTTTTATGTTTTTAGGTTTTTTAGCGTTTTTGGTGAATTTTTGGGATTTTTCTAAGGTGTATTTTATTTTCTAAAAATCAAACTGTGCTAAAAAGACAAGGTACTGTCCAGCCAGGCCCAAAATCCAAAAATAAAATATTTAAGATCTCAAAGGGACATGAAGGTAATTTTCCTGTATACTAGAGAAAACAAGGAAAATTAGGGCACCAAAATTATTGTTTTTGGAATTTTAGATTATTTATTATAATTTTTATGAGTTTTTAGATGTTTTTAGATTTTTAGGGTTTTTGCTCAATGAAAAATAGCCAAAATTGGCTAGAAATTCAAACACACAAAAAGAACAGTAACTAATTTTTTTAGATTTTTTGGGGGTGTTTTTATATTTTTTTAGATTTTTAAACCTAGACAGTAGCTAAAATAGATGTTTTGAATTTTTAAAAATAACAAACAAAATCAAAAATGTCCTCAAAAATTCTCAAAAATCCTACAACATGACAGGAGCCATGTGTCAAATTTTCATCGAATTTGGAGGTGGTTTGATATTTTATTCAAAAATCAAAAGGAGGGCACAGTGCACAGGGACTTAAGTGCAAATACCCGAAGATCTGGGGGTCCAGGTGCAAATAACCCAGCAAGTCACGCGCTTGGCGCGTGCCTGGGGCACTCAGGGACCTTCTGGTAATAAAAAACCAAGTCCTAGGACCTTTGGTAACTCGTACCAAAAAGTCCAGGACGGTTATGCAATTAACCCACTAAAATCCGCACATGCTCAAATAAAACGTTCACAGGGGTATCGATGCAATTACCAAAAAGTATTCATTCATTCATAAACCAACCAGAACTACAGGACTAATACTGCAAATAAACCAAAAGTACACGTGACGAAGCACGTGGCTCACACAAACAGGGGTATAAATGCGAATATCAACAAGCACGAGGTCCAATGTGCAATTTACCCTACGTAAATAAAATGCATAAAATATTTACAGGACTGGAATTAAAAACACAAACGACGAAGGGGCCTAAGATAAATTACCACTTTATTATGCCGACGGCTGGATGAGCGCCACGTAGATGATCGGACGGTCCTAGTGAGTGGCGCCCTCTCTCTCCTTCGCACGTGGGACGATCGACGGTGTAGGGCGAGGCACGTGGAGGATCTAACGGCTGGCAGTGCTGGTGCCTCTCTCCTCTGCGCTAACGGTCCGGATCAGCCCCTCGATGGGATCAACGGTGCCTGCCCCTCCGTGGATGGACGATCAAGATGAAAACTGGGGAGCTGCGGGTGATCGGACGGTGATGGAGGTCCCTCGAAGAACAGGTGGCCGGCGAGTTTTGCCGGCCTCGTATGCGTGCTAGGGTCCTCCTCAGCTGCCTCCAAGGATCGGAGAAGATCGGCGATGACGTCCCGCAGCTGGTGGTGGCCTCCGATGGCTCAGCCGAGCCCTGGAAGGACTCCGGCGAGCGCGGCGGCGATGAGCTCCTGGCCTGGATGTGAGGGGGCCTCAGATGGCCTCCTCTTGACCTGCAAAACAGCTCAAGAGCTTCGCGGGTCGAGGGCAAAGTGCCTCGACCCGAAGAAGCGGCGTGAGGGTGAACTGTGGGTCGGGACGAGCGAGCTCCGGCGAGCGGAGGACGGTGGAGCTCGAACCCCAGCTCCTGTGCGAGCTGGGTTGAGTGAAGGGGCGGAGAAGGGTGCGTCGAGGGATGGCGGAGGTGACTGAGTGTTCCGATGATCGAGAAGATGTACGATATAGCCGGAATCAAAGGAATACGTCGGAGCTACGAATTGGGGGTAACCAAAAATTAAACGAAATGAGAAGACTAGAAGGTTACCTGGGTGGCGTGGAAGACTGTGCTGGAGCTAAGGTGGCTCCTGGTCGTCGCCTCGAAGGTTGTCACTGCCTGAGGCTCGTGCTCCTGCACGGGGCGGAGCACGGCGACGCAACGTCGCCGGATCAATGGTCCGGGCACCCCCTCCTCACTGCGACAAAGGCAACCGCGAGCTGTCACCTCAGGGATTGCAATGGAGGTCACGGGAATGAGAGTGGCGAGCCAAAGATAGAAATGAAGTGCGGCAGAGCTCGGTTTTTATGTGGGTGCAGGTCCGGGGAGAAGAGCTCGGGTCCGGCTCGATTGAGCACGGATCCCTAGGATCAATGTCGGGCGAGATTCCCGGATACCTGGGGAGTAATTAGGACCTTGGATTAGGCGAAATGGTGATCGGGTCTAGTGGGAATAAGTGGGAGAAGTTGGGTCCGCGAACCAGACCCGGCTCTGGTGGTCCTGGGGGGGGGGGAGTTGACCGGGGGTCAACAATCCCCCGTGGACCAATCAGAGCCCGCCAAGCCATAAGATTTTATTTGATTTTTTTGGGCCATTAAATGACCGAATTTTCAAAAACTTAAAACATGAAATATTTTTAATTTATTTTTTTCTATTTTTTTGTGATTTTTAATTAATTTTTGGAAATAAAAATAAGGTATTTACATAGTATAGCTATACATAGGTATATATACAAGATATTTTTGTAATTTTAATTTTTGTTATTTTTATTTGATTTTTGTTTTGTTTCTTTTTATTTATTTTATTTACAATATATCATAGAATATTTACAAAGAGTTTTAAAAATAAATAAATTTATTTACAAGGTGAAATAAAGAAAGGATCATGGTCTATGTACATGGTGAAAAGATATTTTTGGATTTTTGATTTTTAATTTTTTTATTTTGTTTTTAATATCTTCTAAATATATACACAATATATACAAGCATATTTTGGGTGAGGAAAATATAATTTTATTTATTTACATAAATATTTACACATGAGCCCCTATCTCCCTCTACTTTGGCTTTTATGCGGTCAGGCCCATGCTGAGCCCTCCCTTGGGTTAGGTTGCTCAATATTTATTCTAAATATTTCCCTCTTTTTCTTTTTCTTCTTTATTCTTTTATTTTTGCACAAAACATGCTAATTATAAGTATTTACACAATGCATGCTTTTGCTAATTATTCCTATTTACACATATCTACATGCATTTGCATAGGTTTTTGAAGCTAAAATATAAGAATAAAGAGTGATGAATGGGTCTTCATCACTTCTCGGCGTCTGTTGTCTTGCACTGGGCGACGCTTGTTAGTACATGTCTCTTTCAGTCATTTCTTTACAGCTGGCATGTATTCCACGACCTTCAACAAGGGAATCTCAACAGTCAATTTATCCAAATATCCACAACACCTGGATCAGACACTGCCTTTTTTCGTTTTGCAATTTTTTTTGGATTTTTGTATTGCATGCGGAAAAGGAATATTTACACCACTGGAAGGAAAATGAGAGTTCTTATTTACATCAAAATCATCGCCCACAGAATGTTGTACATCCGGACTACAAAAAGGAGTACAAGCTGAATCAGAACATGCTGGTGCTGCTGGGCGATCAAAAAGGGTAGCGTCGGCTCCATCGGCTGGCGAGGGATCGGCTGCTGCTGGCGGCTCCTCCAAGGCTGGCGCGGCTTCGTTTCTGCTACAAGCTTCTTTTTGGTGTTTTTGCTTTTGCTGGTTTTTTGTATTTTTGGCTGGAGTTGCTGCTGACAAGGCACGAAGGCTGGACTGGCTTCTCCTTCTTCTTCCTCCTCACCCGCCCCTGGAGCTGGCACGGCTGATGCAGAAGATGACGATCCACCTGTTTCTTTATTCACCCCACTGGTAGTAGCAGGCGGAGGCAAGGCCCTACCGCTCCTGAGAGTAACAACATTAGAACAAACAGTAATATCATTATCAGACACGGACTGGACATCACATTCTACCTGCTCTTTCTTCTTGAAATTGTTGGGGTTGGCTTCGACCTGCGCCGGAATAGTGGTTCGGATGGCGGTCAGGTCATCAAGTCGTTTTGTCATCTCCGCTAGCCCTTTAACAAGCTGGGCTAGACAATCCATGGTGGGGTTCGCATGGGACATTTCAGAGGATTCAACGTGCAGACCACGCTGCTGTTGGTTAGATGGGTGGGGAGGTTGTTGCTGGTGGTGCGGCGGAGGTGCAGGAAGTTGAAGCTGTTGGTAGGATGGAGGAGGATACTGCTGATATTGTGGAGAGGGGGCGTACTGGTGAAAAGGTTGTGGGTGGCGGTACTGCGGCTGCTGCTGATAAGGAAAATTCTGCCTCCACTGATGTGTAAATTGAGGAGGCTGCTGGTGTTGCTGGTGAGGCTGAGAGGTTTGACCAAAACGACCACCCTGAGGTTGGTGGTACTGCCGGTTGGCAAATTGCTGACCCTGGGGTTGTCCCTGAGGACGGGTCGGCAGTGTATCATTACTCCATACCCCATTGACTTCTTGGATCAGGGGTGGTGGTGGGAAGACTGGATCAGGAATAGAAAGGAACTCTGGCTGGTATACGACCATCTGCTGCTGCGGCGGGCCCTGGTCAGGCGCCTGCACGTAGTACACGTGCTGGACTGCCGGTGGCTGCTGGCTCGGCTGAGGCTGATGCTGCGGTTGCTGCTCGTCCTTCTTCTCAGCGGGAGCGTCTGATGGTGTAGCCGACTGGACAGAGTTGATCGTGCCGACCAACAGTTCGAAGTACTTGTTGATCTGATCTAGCTTATCCAGGTTCTGGGTCCTCTTCTCGATCACAGCGAGTTTCTCGAGGTCCTATGATCGCTTCTCAATGATATCTACCTTAGAGAGATGGCCCCCGATGATGCTGAGGTTGGAGCTCTCATCTCTCTCTGCTTCCTTGGATGCAACCATGTGAACTTGTTTCTGGAGGATTTGGGGCTGCTTCTGGTATGCCTTGGATGAAGAGAGGGCGGCCTCTCCTTCGGCCATTTCTTCAAAAATCTGGCAGACAACATCTTCATCCTTGTTGAAATGGGAGCCCCCACATGCTGCGTCCACGAGCCTTTGGCTTTCAATGTTCAGTCCCCAAAGAAATGCTGGACCAAGCTGGTCTTCGGGATATCATGATGGGGACACTTCTCCTGCAGATCAGTGAATCTCTCCCAAGCCTCGTGTACTGACTCATGTGCTCCTTGGGAGAAATTACTAATACGTGCTCGCATCTGGTTGAGCCGACCGAGAGGGTAGTATTTGTGCAGGAAGGCGGACTTCAACTCCTCCCAGGTCGTCACGACCTTTCCCATATGATTGACCCAATAGAGGGCCTTGTCCTGTAGACTGAAGGGGAAAGCCGTCATCTTTACAATGTCCAGAGGGACATTGGGATAGTGTGTGGTACGGCAAATGCGAGAGAATTGCTGCAGGTGAATGTATGGCTCTTCGTTCGTGTTTCCATGAAAGGCAGGGAGAAGGGCTATGAACTGGGGCATCAGCTCAAAGTAAGCATGTACCGGTGGAATGAGAATCCACTCGGTCATCTGGCTGTCTCCCGGATTGTATGTTTCTTTTAGTGTCGGCTTCGGTGGTGGTAATTCAAGGTCATCATCAGGAGGATCACCACCTCCACCTCCACCTCCTCCTCCCCGGCCTCCTCTGCCTCTGCCTCCTCCTACATCGTCACGGTTCATCATGTCATTCAACATATCCTGGAACACGGTCTGTGTGAGGGCCTGATCGGTCAGCTGCTGCTGTATGGCTTGGATAGATGCCAGCAACTGTGCATTGACTTGGTTCTGATCTGGCACCTGTCCCTCTGGTGGTGGCTGCTGACCCTTGCCCTTTCCTCCTGGCGCCATGTTAGGGTCTGAGTCGGACGAAATGAACTCCGGAGTAGTCTCCAGGGCTCGCACTGTCTTCTATCTGCAGAATGAGATAGTCTGAATCAGATCACTTGCAATTAACTTTCAGCTGCCGTGATTAAGCTGGAATTCAGGTCAACCCCAGCATGTTGTGAATGGGAAAGGGATGTAGACTGTAATCGACTCCCATTCACAACGGCGAAAGCGGGACAAAAGTGATCCCAGTTTATTGGGTGGCCAAGAGAAGGGTAGAAAACGAGGAGTCTGGAGATCGATCCGCAAAGTCCGGATCGGGTTCTCGGGAATCGCCTCGAAATTATTGGCGAAGTTGAGTCTATGGAATCGATAGGTGTCGGCATGGTCCCGACGAAACCATCCATGGATCAACTTCACGAAGCAAGAGAATGTCGGATTGTTGGAAGAATGATACGATGGTCAACGAGGAATAAAAGGAGTGTAAAACAGTAGAAAGGCTCGGTTGAGCGGGGTGGTCAAAGGGAGAAACAACAAAATGTGCGCAAATGCGCGTGACTTGATCTTTGAACCTTAATCTAGATTCATTCAAACACAATACAAAATCGGGTTCACCAACTCACGCCATGTGAAGCCGTGAAAGCTCGGCTATTTATTATCTTTTTATTTTTAGAGTTGTGATTTTCAGGCATATCTTATAACAAGTCCTTAGTACGCTACCCTATAGGAGAGAGAGTACTGCCGGAAGAGTATCCCGTACTTGTCCTCCTCCTGTGTAACCTGTAGTCTGTACTTTTTGGAGTCCTTGTAACCCTTCCTGGATCCCTACTCAGCCAAAGAAAGAGAGAGGAAGCGATAGGCGAAACCAATACTTCGGTTCTCGCTCGCAACGGAATCACCCGTGAGCGTGCAAGAACCTACTCGGACGCAGGATGATGAGACAGACACCCCCGTGAAGGCGTGGCCTATGCTCAATACTTCGGACAGGGTCGATGCTCTCACAACAGAGAGTCACCATTGGTGACCAAGTCCTACTCTCCTACGTACGATAGAAGCGCCATTACTTCGGAAATCCAGGCGATACACAAGGCAGTTGCAGACTGGGTTTTGGGCTTTAATCCTTAGGGGTCGCACTCGCTCAAGGGAGTAGGGTTTTGGTCCCCCTCCAAGGTACCTGAAAACAATGAGGGCTTTATGAACCCGGTACAATGATAGTCCATTACAAATTTTAATTAAGGTCAAAGTTTATTTAGCACTCCCCTTGTTTTATTTTTTTGGTTTTCACTTTTTTTTGGATCCGTTTCATACCAGCGCCTAACGTTTTTGTAGATTTTCATTTAAGTCCTAGGTGCTCAAAATCAGAGGGAGATAGCGGAAAAGCCGTGCAAGTGGTTCCCTGATGGAAATCTCACCATTGAACCGAATGATGCATGCTGAGTTAGAAGACTTACAGTGCATCCCAGCTCTCTCCATGTGGTATGCAAAACAGAATTTTTAAACCTATCTACATGTCGGTATGCAAGGCACAAAATCGCCCTAAACATAAGCTGCTATTAGCGTGAAGAACCATAAGTTACTCATTCGTCTCTAGCCCGAAGGGTCCGGTCTTGGCTCACCCCTCCTCTGTACTCAACACACTTGAGCTTAGGAGAAAGCGCTTTACAGGGCTCGCTGCGGCACAAGGGCTAAGAGATAAATGAACAACTTGTTTAAGTTTGACTAGATCCAAACGAAGTAGACTATAGGAACATGCATTCTTATTAATGTTTGGACCTAGCTACCGAGTCAAGCAACCTATATCTAGGGGCTCCAAGCACACAAAACAAAGTAAAAGAAAGGCGGAAAGCTCAAAACTTCGGAAAACAAAATAAAAAAAAGGCGATGAAAACTCGAAAAAGCCGCGATGAGGCCCCCAGGTGAACAATCACCCGGGCACTGGACCTCATTGTGAAGAGTAGAGTCATGTTTAATTACATGCTAAAAATGTCTCTCTCTCACCATAAATTACAAAATAAATACTCCTAAGTGTCTAGCCTATCTAATGCACATCTCCTTGCTTCTTTGGTGCACTCTCCAGATGGTCATGAGAAGAGAAGACCATCCTCCTCCAAGCTCGGCTGCCTTGGCCTCCTAAGAAGCCATCCTCGCGTGGCGGACCCTCGCATCAAAGTCACAAAAAAAATTGCATTAGAATAGCACAGTCAATCAAATAGAGCAGATAAAATAATCACAATGAATGAAGAAATGGAGCATGGTGATTACTAGCAATAAAAATAGCTGCTCACAAAAAATGCATGATGAATCAAGAATTTTTTTATACAAGAATGACAAAATAATTAGGCTATGCTCATTGCTCCCCGGCAACGGCGCCATCTGATAACACGCAGGTATCATGCGAGGGTCACCATTAATAATATGAAAGATGTCGCTAAGGCGACTGCTCACAAAATACCCCGTGTTGATCAGCAATTAACCCACAATCCAAAGAATACAACAATCAAGCTCAAAAATAAATGTGAATTAATCTTTATTTACTCTACCATAAAATGTACAGTGACAAGCATGTAGAGGTCGAACCACAGAGAGCAATCCAAAATGCAATAGCCTACATGTAAATCACAGTCATCCTTGTGTGGGTTTTTTGATTTATTATTATTATTATTATTAATTTTTAATAATATAATTAGGTAATATGTATATATATAATATAAATAAAAATATATGTATACCATAGAGGGTTAGTATATAGCTTATAATATATACAATATATATAGGTATATATAAATATAATAAAATAAATATATATATTTTTCTTTTTTTTTCTTTTTATATTAAGACTAATGAGAATACATATAAATAATTACATATATATATAATATTTTTTTCTTCTTTTTTTAGGATATATAGATATATATACATAAAGGGGGTATTATAATATTCACAAAAATACTCAAAAATAGTCAAAAATTCAAAAATAAAGTTGTTTTGTGATTTTCATGGTTTTTTACTATTTTTGTGATTTTTGGGCATTTTTGCAAACATTTTAGTATTTTTAAATAGCTAAATAATAGCAAACAGTGGACTAGGTACTGGCTGTCACAAAACTCGACACTAAAAATAGCTAATAGCCTCAAAATTGTCCACACTATTTTTCTAATAAAGGTAATAAAATATAGCATAAATGGGGCCTGAGTTTATAATTTTCTGATTTTTCTTGGATTTTTTATATTTTTTTGAAGTTTTTGGGTATTTTTAAATTTTTAAGGCTTTTTGTTGAGATTTTTAGGGGATTTTTGGACTGACACTAAATAGGTCAAAATGCACCGTAGGGAATTTTTTTGGAATTTTTCAAGGCATTTTGATATTTTTTGGGATTTTATAATCTAGACAGTAAATAAAAGGCATGTTTTTGATTTTTAATAAATGCAAAAATGCAACAAAATGGAAAACTAAAAATATGGCGTGCAAGGGTACACTAACAGGAGCTTAAGTCTATTTTTGCAAGATTTTTTGATTTAATACGAAGCACAAAATAAATAGACAAAGCATTCAAAAATTAAATGGCCTGGCAGGGATATTTTTGCAAATAAAATAGTTCACAGGGGCATACATGCAAAAATTACAATAAAAATACACTTTAACTTTTATTTTCATGACCATTTAATAATTAGAGGGGCCCGGCGGGGCTTAAATGCAAAATTTCACGCGCCTTACGTGGTTGCTGCACGTGAGGCGCGGAAGGGCTAAAGTGCAAATCTTAAAACATCAGGGGGTCCAACTGCAATTTTTACAACTTATTTACAACTAAAACTTTTATTTTTGGATTAAACGCTAAATACAGAAAACAGGGTGGTGAGATGTGAAATTTACCCCCAACTAAGGCGTTCATCCTGCGGCGCTGGAGGCGTCACTTATCCACGTGGCAGCCATCGAACGGTCGACGCCGATTCGCCGATGAAGGGTGCAGATTAGAAGCTGCTGGCTGATCTGACGGTAGAGGCTGATCTTCATCGAACGACTCTCCTTCGATCTGGGCCTCGCCTCCTGATCCGACGGTGCTGAAGCCCCCTGGAAGAACGGGGAAGAAGCTCGGGCTGGCGAGCTTTGATCGAGGAGCTTGGGCTCCTCCAGGTTCTCCGGCGCGTCTGGGGTGTTCTGAAGGTGGCTGGAAGCATCCCGCGTCGACTAATGGTGGTCTCATGGCTCCTGGGAGTCTGAAACGTCCGGTCGAGGTCGATGAAGCAAATGACCCCCAGGGACCTCTTCCTAATTCAATGCAAGCCCAGAAGGGCTCTATTCTTCGACATACCTGCATAGGAAGAACCGCGGGCGAGAGAGCTTTCTCCTCGACCCGGGATTGTGAAGCTGCGGTGCAAGGTGAAGGTGGGCGGAGGGACTCCGACGAACGACGGAGGAGGAGTCCCGATTCGCCAAGACCGAGGGTCTTGGGTTGGTCCAGGATGATCAAACGATGGAGAAGGCGACGAGGAACGAGATGGGATGCTCGGGGCGATCGGATACGGTGGGGTTTACAATGAAGAAGTCGCCGGAGCGGAGCTCCGGCGAACTTCGAATTTTGGTTTTTAAACTACAGGAGTTAACTAAGAACTAATCTAATGACTGGAATGAAAAACTAACATCGAAAACTAATTAAAAATGCATAAAAGGTCAGCTCTTATACCTGGGGGCCTCCAGGGAGCAGGGCGGACGCCGGAGCTCCGCCACGATAAAAATCTCCTTCCTCCGGCCGAGTCAAGGTGCTGGGCTACTCCCCCTGTCACGAGGAACAATCCAGGAGCAAGATCTAGGATTTAGGTTGGAATAAAAGTGGCCAAATTCGAGGAAGGAAGCGGAGCTTGTTATTTATAAACATTGGCAAGAGGCCTTATTACCCGACGATTATTAACTGATCCAATGAACATCTCGTTGATCTATGATTTTGGCGGGCATCATGGAAGATTAGGGAACAATTCTTGTGAAGGAAGCATTGTCGATTGATGGATTGTGTGCCCGAGAAAAAGGCATGAAATCGGGGGAATGGACAGTTCAGAGACGCCAGGCGAGGGATGGGACAGTTGACCTGGGAGTCAACGAAGGCCAGTGCCTCATTGGGCCACGTCAGCCGCTACGAGACAAAATAGAAGACCTGATTAGAGATTGATTTATTTGACACCCTAAATGATTTTATTAATTTTTTCTTATAAAATAAAAAATGTGTATTATTTCGTCTAGTATTTATTTATGATTTTTATTGAATTTTTCGAGGTGTTTTATTATAGTTTTATTTGGATAATGTGTATATGCATGTATTTACATAGATTTTTATGTATTTTATTTTTAATTTGTTTATTTTCTTTTATTATTTTATTGGCTTATTTTATAATTTATAATTTATTTTTGTGAGTATAAAGGTATTTTTGTTTGATTTTTATGAGTTTATTTATATTTTTAAATAAATAGATATAGGTGTATATAGGTATACTTATAGGTATTTTATCTATGTATTTTGTACACTTAATTTATTATTGTATTTTCTTGATTCTTATTTTGGATTTACATTTTTAATGAGTTATGTGTAATGTATACATTATTAGAAAAATATAAAAGAATAAAAGAATCAAGGAATACCATCCTTTTTAGTTGTATATAGGTATATAGCATAGGTATTTTGTCTATAAATTTTGTAAACTTATTTTATTTTACAAATTACTTTTGGTTTTCCTTAACTTCTAATATGTTTATGTATTCTATACATTAATTACAAAATTCTAAAAATATGAATTTATACAAATCATGAATGTTGAATAAAAAAGAATATTTTAATCAGTCCTATATACAAGAAGGGCCAAAAACCCAACTTCTGCATATAGACTCCAAAAATTATGAAACTAATTTTATAAAATAGTTCATGGGAATGCTATATACAATTAAAGGTGAGTTTGGGTGATTTGGAGTTTTTATTTGCAAGATATGGGTCTGTGAAGTTGAGATTTTAGCCTTTTATTCTGTGTATCAAATGTACACTGGGTATTATTTTTGCACAAACTCAATTTTGTATTTTTATTTACATTATTATCTACAACTTTCATGTACAAAGTTTCTTTATTTGATGAAGAAATAATTATGTACAAAATAGGTGCCAAAAATGCATAAATGAATGAATTAATAAATGAGGTATCTATTGTACACTGGCCCTTATCTCCCCCTACTTTATTCCTTGTCGACCAATACCATGCTGGCCTTGGTCTCGGGGTTTGGGTCATAAAATATTTACAATATTTTATTCCTTTTTCTTTTCTCCTCTTTATTCTATAATTTTGGCATTAAAACCTTATTTAATGTGGAATTAATACAATGAATCATGAATGCTATTATATACAATTTGATGCTATTTACATGCATTTGCTGGGGTTTTTGAGGCCAAAATGATAGAATAAAGGTGATGAAATGGAGATTCATCAGTCAATAAAAAGAGATCTAATTAAATCGATAGAAATGATGAAACATGATACTCCGATGGTACGTGACTATTGTTTGTGGTATGTATTGCTAGTCGTAGTTATGGAAAGGATACATTAAAGAGAACATATTTATTGTGTCATCAAAGTATGCAATCATATTCTCCACTTTTTCCTTCATCGCAGAAGGTAAGTCAGTTAGCCGCCTAACCTCATCAAGACTGGTCCTTCCTTGTAGAATCATATCCATCTAATAAATTTGTGATTCAATCAATCAATAGATTACTATAAAATTAAATATAGTTATATAAAACATACCCGTCTTCTTTCTAAAGGGTCATGAGGTTGGTATGCTATTGTAGGAGGTGGAATCTACGTCTGGATTCACCTTCTCATAATGCTCCAGTACCATTGCATGTACAAATCATTGTTTGCATCTGGATGCTCAAGTACTGTTGATTCTTCTCTTTCCTCCCATCGCTCTACGTATTGCCGATGTAGAACTGACTAGTCTAGTTGTTTGTGCTTCATGTTCGAGAGACGTCGTGTATTCTCTCAATGGAGGCTGGGATATGTTGCCGCAACCCAAATTGGCGCATAACACGATCCGATAGATGCATAGCTATAATATCATAGCATATCAATGGTACCCTACTCATCCAAATCGGCTGACCTCTTCGACAGATCTCATACAGTTGTATGATTTCTTCGTTAGCATATGGTCTCCAAATTATCTATATTAATCAAAGAAGAGAGTTAGTTAATCATTACCTTGATTAGTAAAATAAATATAAAATTTATTTCAATATTTATCTGATGTGTCTGCTGCGTATCTAACTCATTACGGTAAAATACTAACATCGTTGTCTGCACATTCTCCTTGAAACTTCGCATGTCGATCCATTTTAAAGTCAATGATCCTCCTTGAATCTTTGTGCGATGTCTCACAATTGGCCAACCTATGTGCACGTGCTCCCAGTCCCAAACATGTATCTTATCCATGTAAATCGAAGTAAATTGAGTAATGTTAACTTCAGAATAGTGCAATGTATAAACTGTACATACTTGCAGAACTTTGAAAAAATCATAAATCCTAGACGTGTCTATCTTTGCACTCCTATCTAACTCTGCGTACATGTGAGCTAAAGCAACAGCACCCCAGACCATTTGAGCACAGTCTTTTTATTCACGTAAATGAAGCTGGTATCTATTTGAATAAAATAACATTATTAGTGTGTATTAAAATCAAATGAGATACTCATACTATATGCTTACCTGAGAGGGACCATATCTCCGCTACTATCTGTGAGTACACTGCATCCAATATGATAAAAAATCAAGGCCCTTACCTTACGTATTGCTTCCTGCTTATTTTCAGTAGCTAGTAATGGATCATTAATTGGAAATAAGGTCTCCCTGATCCATGATAACTTCACCTTATTGCTTTTTATGTGAGTGGGAATAGTACCTAACAAGCTAAGACAAAGTGGTTCCCATCCTCCCGATGGGACATCCGAACAAGTAACAGGCGACCCATCGACGTTCAGTCCACTGATCAATCCCATATCTTGTAACATAATAGTCATTTTGCCAAATCGGAAGTGAAATTTATGAGTCTCTGGTCGCCATCGTTCAAGTAAACTAGTCAATAATGAAGGGTCCATCTGTACCCTTCTCATTTACACATCAAAATCCAGATAATTCAAGAAGCCTTTCTATCATAATGAATTTAATTACTAACCGAGCTGGTGGGCTGTGAAGATCGATGCTCACTCTTCATATACAATACAAATGCATCCACTGGACCAGGCACTCTATCCATGTGTGCCATCTACATTTAACAATGCGTTAGATTAATAAAGAAATGACGATAAAAATATTTTTAAAAAGATATTTATTAAAAACCAAAAAATTATCTTATATGTTACCTATTGTATGCATGCTTCTTTAATTTCTCTGTAGACAACTTAATCTGTTATGACCGGATCTTCAAAGTAAATAAATAGATCCAAAAAGATAATAAATAGAAATATGTCAAATAATATTTCCTTTGTAGAGAAAAAACCTGCAAAAAAAGATTACGAAAAAATGAAAGTGATCGATTCATTGTTACTTGACTAAGAGCAGCGCAAGATCGATTATTTGAGCCAAATTATGGAGAGGGAAGATTTAGGAAATTAAGATGAAGGGGAGGAAAAAATGAAAGAGAATGGAGAGGAGGAAGGTGAATGAAGTGAGGAAGAATGGAGGTGTTTATATAGGGGAGATTGTGAGAGCCGTTGGCAACGACTCTCTCACCAAATCAGCACCTGAGGTGCCGACTTGGGAGGTGACCATTGGTGCCCCTCCCCAAATCGTCAACTTAGGTGCCGATTTCGACGTAGCGCATCAAATCGACACCTGAGGTGCCAATAGATGATGTTTTTTAAAATATTAAATCACCATACATATTTAATTAATTTTGATTATTTTAATAATTATTTTAAAAAAGCCCATCCCTACACTTCCCACCGTAAATTTCGCTCCCATCAACTACCCTGACGACCACCGGGATGTCGCAGGCGCTTCATCACTCTCCAGTACAACAAGTCACAACACCACATACCTCTTATTGATTTGAAGCGACGTGCACATAGAAGAGGAGGGTCTCGTCCCCCGTATTGATACCACCGCCTTCTACTCCTCACTCGACTGCAAACCGGAGCTACTGCTCCAGGGCTGCCAGTAGAACCTCCACCATCCTACATCTTATATGAACACTGTACTGAAAGTTTCCACATAGGTTCTTCACCCCTCGAACCGTTGTCCATAAAGCGCGGTCTCCACCAGCAAACCATACCTCTCGATTCGGTGACAAACCGATCTCCACTGCACTGTAAATCACCTCCTTCGCTATCTCCAATGACAAGCCCCTCATGCATAGTGATAAATCGCATCGACACTTGTGTTGTCCTCCCTCACCGCAAGCACCCTATCTCGGTTCCTCCTCAGTGCCTCCGCATTGCCTTCCCACACCATGAGCCCCTCCAAAACCACTCCGACTCTTTCCCTTTCGAAAGATGTATAGGATAGAGGACATCACACCATCTGAAAGGAGCTCCTGGGCTACCACTAACCTTGCACCGGGGCTGTGTTTCTATGAAGCCACCTTCTTCGACTAGGTTCTCCATGCCTCGCACTCCCTACACCGATGACTTGGGCACCCACAACGGAAGCTGAGTTGCTCGGCAGCCACACAAGCATTTGATATGTGCTCCATCGAACCACAGTTGAAGCACACCTTCTCCCCTCCGCTCGTGGTCTTCCAAGGCTGTCACCTTCGGCGAATTCCAAGGACCCTCCCCTGCTAGTTCTTCCATCTCCACATCCTCCGGCACCCCACGCTCTTTCCCCAAGATGATGGTGGTCCTTTGGTCATCTGTCATTGCGACCTTCCTCCTTTCGACGCCTCCACCCACCCCCACCCCATTCCTGCTTCTTCTGCTCTCCATCCATTTTTCCCTCAAATCCTTATTTTGAGATTATGTTATAGACTTCAGCGTTAATTACAAAAAAAGATCTCGATTATGCATATAGTCTTGATTATGGGGTCTTATTTTTCAAATGTAACAAAATGAGGAGTTTGAACTTTCAACTTTCGATTTATTGTCGATGTAAAAGGATCCCAGAAGTTCAGGAGACATGAATTAAAAAATAAAATAAAATCATATCACTTTTTGTTACTTTTGAAAAATCAAACTTTAATTAGAAGTCGACATATAATTAGCATCCTTTTTTAATTTACCTAGATTTTAAAAGGTTGTGTACCCATTTTGCGGTGAAACTTGTAACTACATGGCAGAAACCAGCAAGAGGAAATCTCTTCCTACCCCACACATGATCCTTTGCTTTCAAGAGAGGAGAAAACTTACCTTTCTATTCCTTGACCAAATTAAATTAGAATCCACAGCTTCAAATTTTGTCCACAACAATCTGACGTAAGGATTAATTTTCGTGCTGCTGGCGAAATTTCCATAGACTCACTCCTGCAATAAATGTTCTAACAAATCTCAAGAAATGTTCAACAGCAACATCCCTCCGGTCAAAGTTCTTTACGTTGATTCCAAAAAGACCTAATCCCCGCAAAAGTGATTTCAATTCTTTGGTATCTCACTTTACATGTTAAAATTTCAATCTATAATTTTGAAGAATTTTAAAAAAAGGAACGGGAAAGATCTCTGTCGCTTGGAAAAGTATTCAAACGATAGGGTTAGCAATGTAAAAACACCCGCCCGCACTTGAGGGGACCCTTAAAAAAAGAGAAGAAAAAGTAGTCAAAGCCTTGACGGCTGCCTTCCGTCCTGTCCCTTCCACGCGGCGCGTCGTGATTGGATTCTTTGCATTTGACGACAGAACCCTCCGTTGACAGCTCAGTCGTCTCCACTCCATATATTGACAGTCTGCTTTAGCCTTTTGACTCTCTCTCTCTCTCTCTCTCTCTCCACATCTCCATCTATCTATAGCCCATAGTAATAGCCTTGTCTTTGTACATCTCTCTCTGTCCTCTCTCTCTCTCTCCCATGGCCGTAGAGATGATGATGGTCAAGTCCCCCAGCGAGCTCGAGGAAGCCGCCTCGGCCGGCCTACGCAGCATGGAGGCCCTCCTCCATCTCCTATCCCACGGCGGAACGACGGAGCAGCAGAGCCAACCCACCAACTGCCTCGCCGCCGCCGACTCCACCGTCACCAAGTTCCGCAGGCTCATCTCCCTCCTCGAACGCCCCCGCACCGGCCACGCCCGCTTCCGCCGCAGTCCCCCTCAGCCCACGCCAAGACCCCTCGAAGAGGACCCCTCATCCCCTTCCGCCGTCAGGATCTACTGCCCTAAACCTCTCCACCGCCTCCCTCCTCTCCCTCTTCAGCAGCAGCAACCACAACCAACCAGGAAGAGGTGCTGCGGCGCCGGATCGGAAGGTGGGTCTCCGCCAGCGAGGTGCCACTGCTCGAAAAGGAGGTGGGTTGCGTTGTTTCTTGTCGTCACACGATATCCCCCTCTCGTTGTGTTGATCTGTGGCCAAATGCGCAGGAAGATGAAGGTGAGGAGGACGGTAAGGGTGCCGGCGACCAGCGCCAAGGCGGCTGACATACCTTCCGACGACTTCTCCTGGAGAAAGTACGGCCAGAAGCCGATCAAAGGGTCGCCGTATCCTCGGTGAGCATTTCGTCTGGTTGACTTGTTGATACTTTGCTTGATTGGTGATGGATACCTACTTCGATTTGACATGGCTGGTAGATAATTTAGTAAAGTTGGCTAAGTTCAGAGCATTGAAATTTCGTATTACTGCTACCACCAACTCGATATAATATTATATTTTAATTTCCCATCTGGGTCTGGGACCTGTGATCCGTGAAACAAGGATGGAAAAGAGGAAGGAATATGGGTTTCTTTTGACCATTGCCAAGATGACGATACCACGGAAATTCGATTTTTTGGGGGGAATTTGCGAACAGATTTAGAGGAAAACACAAAGTGGAGTGTTTGGGCTTTTGGAAGGTAAGGTAGCAAACAAAAATCGAGTTCTCTTGCTTTTGTTTGCGAGTATATTCTATTTCAAGAGTTGAAGATGGGGGACAGTGAAAAAAAGGGTAACACAATACATGGAAATGTGTGGAAAGAGTTTTTCTCTCCTCCCTTTTCTTTGGCACTAACTCCAAAATTCTCATTTTTGCAATCAGAGAGGAAGAATTTTAGGGAACTTGAACTCTAGAGATAAATCGTCTGTTATTAAAACCTGATCTGTGAAACTGGGCTGGACTTGTTCGGTTAACTGGTTTTCGCCTGTTCGATTAAAATATTTTTGATTTTGGTCAAATCATTGGTCCAATTAATTATTTCAAGTATTACTTTATCACTTTTAACTGAAATTGACTTGCAGTTCAAATTTTAATTTATTCAAAAACAATGATAATGGTGAGACTTGAGAGTAAAATCTGTGACCTATAAGTATAACAAACTACTCCACTGCAATTTCTTATAAAGAAATATTTCAAATATTATTTAACTATTATTATCACATAGAGTATTTGGTTTACATATTACATTCATTTTATATGCATAATATTTTATTTTACATATGAAAAAATATATATTATGTATATAATAAGATATATGCATTGATTATGAATTTTATATATCTATTTTAAGTGTATTTCAAGTATTACTTTAATCCGATTTTAAAGAACGATGAAGTGAATATTGACGGCTGATCTGGTTTGATTCCATGTTCCAATCCAATCTATTTTTCCGTAAAATTTCCGGTTGACTGTCCATTTCAGTTTTAAAAACATTGTTCTGGAGTGTGATTTATAAAAATTACGGAGGAAACTTTCTGTTCTTCAAAATTTTAATACACAAACACATGGATGTCAGTCAAACTTCCTTAATGCCCAGACAAATAATGGCGACAGCCTTGCATGATAACAGGTAGATTATGGATACTAGATAATTGTTATATTCTATAAATACGATCTTACTTTTTATGGTTGCAAGCTGCTTCTTTTCCACCATGGATTTCCTTGGACATCTGGTCAAGCAAAACATTCTTTATGCTTGACTTCACAAGGAAGAAATCAACTTCTACGGCATGACCATTATTTCAACAGAGAGGAAACAGTTGTAATTTTCTTATAGAGATTCTGAATGACGTAGGAAACGTAGAGAGTTGTTAATATCCTTCGCAGAATTCAACATCAATGCTAAGTTTGGCCCTTTCATTTTCAACATCTAACTTGACTTGTGGTGCAGGGGATACTATAAGTGCAGTAGCGTGAGAGGTTGCCCGGCTCGGAAGCACGTAGAGAGGGCTGTCGATGACCCGACGATGTTACAGGTCACCTACGAAGGCGAGCACGACCACAGCCAAGTCCGCAGTCGAACCGCCACGGTTACAACTGGTGGTACGTCGCTGTCGACCGCTCTCCCGACGGATGGAACAAGGGCCTAGGATTACAGCAACAAGGAAACCCATAGTAATAACTTCTGTTGTAAGCCTCTGATTACAGAGAAGGCTTGTTTCTTTGTTTGTTGATTTTTATTTCTTGTAAATTATAATAGAGTTTTTTAATCTGTAACTTTTACTGATGTCTAGATGTGGTATTTATCATTTTGGTATCGTTGATCCTTTAGATTTATCGTTGATACTGGTTGTATGAAGATGACATGATCAAATTTATGGATTGAATGCCCAAAATGGAATTTGGAAATGTGCAATCACTTTAAAACTTGATGAACCCTTAACATTCTGAGTTCAAATTATGATTAAGTCACTGATTAGAACTGGAAGATGAAGGTATCGACTGAAATAGAGATCCATGCAAGTTTTAAGATGATTGATTCAATGAAGACTCGATATGAATGCTTATAGTCAAGCAATCTACCATGGGTTCAATTGGAATATGAAGCTTAAAAAGAGAATAGTCAAGTGTTGAATATTCAAGGGAACTTGTTATAGAAGTATATTTTCCAGATTTCTATAGAAGAAGCTTCTTAATGAAATTTGTTCTAATTAAGATCGGGGTTCTTTTTTTTCCTACTACATTTTTTGAATCTTTTGTTAATTAATAATATGTATGAAATATTTCTGTGTACATATATACAATTTCATATATTTTATTTCTTCATTTTTATTATTTTTATATTTTAAACATAAATATATGGGTAAAATGGGGCTAGTTCCTGGAGGGAACTTTCACTCCTCCCCCATTTTTACGTATTTTTATTGTATTTTCTAAACACACATGGGGTATTTTGATCACTCAATGACTATAGTTCTTTAAATTTCGAGGCTCCTATCCCCTCTGTTAGGAACGGATCCGATCAAGTACCTCACAAATAGAACCACAATCGACGAAGAAAGCATGCACAATCGCACAAGACGAGGATTCATAGTGCTTCAATAATGTGCCTACTCCATTTGTTCACACCAGACTCTCTATTATTGCTTGAATGATTTTTCAGATACAATATATGATGCCCCATAACAATTGCATTTAGCAATCCCCATCATCAGCTCTCAGTCAATCAGGATGTATGAGGCAAATCATGCATCTTAGCAATCCATCCCAATAGCTCTCGGTCAATAATGATACATTAAGTGGATTAGACATCTCAACAATCCAGTCCAATAGCTCTCAACCAATTAGAAGACAAGAGGGCAATCAGCCACTGAAAATGTTCTCCACCAGTATCCAATCAATCAACCTTCACAGGATAAATCTCAATAATCTCCCACTTGAAAGCTGATTTGTGGTACACATGATGAATGTGTTATTCATCACTCTAAAAGATGAAACTAGAGCTCCTTTCTCAAGTAATTAATTGTATTTGTTTATATATATATATATTATATTTTTATCATTCATGCATATGTAATTAATATTCATATTTTAGCATGCATAATTGCATTAAATAAGAAGCCAAAAGTCTCGTACATTATCTCATGTATATTACCATAAGTTTCCTTATTTTTAATTATTTTTCAGTAACTCCAAATAAAATTAACTTTATTGTGTACACATTACTAATATTACCAAAGGAAAAATACAAAAAAATACTAACCTACATATTTGTCCAATAAAATCCAAACTCTAGTTTGGAGACAAAAAGTTGTAAGCGTGAAAATCTCTCTCATACAGTCTCCTGTTAACCATTACTTACTTTGAATTAATGTACATTCAATTATCTACAAAAGAAGATCAAATTCAAAAGAATCGGACTTCATATGTGAAACTTGGGTTTGGGACCTCATTATATATTGTATATACTGATTATTTTAATCTTATTATAACTCTTTTTGATTTATTTCTATTTTATTTATTTCCTTTATTTTTGTTTTAATAAAAATGCAAAAATCCAAATAAAAAAGAAAGTAAAAATCAAAGAAAATAAATCAATATGAGTCTATATATAGTTTATATATATCATTTTATTTTATTCCTTTATTTTACTAATGATTTAATATATCAAAAAATAGATTAATGTTTATATATTAATTTTATATTTTATCTGATTTAGATTTTTATCTTATTTAAAACTTACAAAAAATGCAAAATACAAAAATACAGGTATTTTAGATCTATAGAGTACCGCCAAAAATACATTTTGTACAGATGCGTTTATTTGGTTCTTATTCCTTCATGAAAATTGTAATCTCGTCGAGATGAACAACTTTCATGCAGATCACTTTCTGATTGGACCTCGTTTGTTATTTATTATTGATTTATCTTTTAAACGTTCTTTTGAATTTTCTGAGAGTGACACGTGGCAGCTCCTAGAGCTACCACGTGTAGCCCCCTTTACCCCTTTTGTACTTCATTTATTTTATTATTTTTCATTAATCTTATTTAATTTAATTTATTAGTTTCCCCTCCATGTGGCAGTTTTTAGAGCTGCCACGTGGTGCCATCTTGACCCTTTGATCCTAGGCTCATCCAACAGCCCATGACACTTCATCCTTCCCGGTGGTACACACTCCATCCGCCTTCCCCTGCCATTGCTCCAACCATCCATAAAAGGGCCTTCGCACTGCCATTGCACCTTCATTCGCTAGTTAGGAAGTTAAACCACAAGCTCCGAGATTCTCTTATTGAGAGATGGCGGCGATTCCATCGAAGGCGTGATCCAAGGGGGTAAAAATACCATGTAGTAGCCCACATCATGCGCTGCTCAGCTCCGGCAGGCCGACCGTCGAGCGACAATCTTGGAGCTCTCCTAAACTCCGCCTACAGGTGTTCGTTCATTCTCTAACCCTAGGTATACTCCCTTCCCCTTTCCTTCCTCTTTTCTTATCTCTTCTCTCTCGATTGCTTCTTCATTTCCCTCTTCGATTTTCCGCTTCTTCTTTCCTTCTTCTTCCCCTTTGTTTTCTACTCCTCCTCCAATTTGATCCCCACTGACAACCGCACTGTCGCCCATATCACTCTAGCCTCGTTGCTTCTCCTGCTCACCTCACCATCTCCCTCCATTCCACCTTCACCCTCGCTTGCCGCCTCTAGACTTCACTTCATGCCTCGCCCCACGTGCCTCCACTGTGATCGCCTTCATCGGCCGAGACTCCGCCTTGTTGGGTGATGAGCCAAAATTCTACTATTCCGGATCAGGTAAAAATATCACACTCGGGTCGTTGCAACCCGGATCGATAAAAACCTCGGCTCAATCAAGAAAAAGTAAAGCAAACCACCAAAGTAGAATAAAAATCAAGAAACTCAAAAATAGTGGCCCTGGCTATTGGATTAGCCTGGTATAGCGACCAGGGTCGGACTCAGGGAGCACGTGATGGCCTCGCGGCCTACGAAGTAGTCAGAAAATAAAATAAAATAAAAGAAAGTAATTTTTTGGTGGATTTTTAATCTTTTATATTTTTTGGATTTTTAAATTAATTAAGAAAATAGGAAAACAATAAAACAACCAACTACAGACAATTATTTAATCACTCAAAAATCACCCAAAAATTCAAACAAAAATGTTTTTATGTTTTTTATATTTTTCTGTGTTTTTGCTTAATTTTTGGTATTTTTCTGATTTTTAGGGAATTTTATAAAAATCAAACAAGGCAAGAAAAGGGTGCTGCTGTCCAGTCAGACCTGGAGGGCCAAAATAAAATAGATAATAGCCCTATCCAGTCTGAAGGTATTTTTCCTGTAAAGAGTGAAATGCAATGAAAATTTAGGCACTGATTTTATTAATTTTTGATTTTTCAATTATTGTTTAGATTTTTTAGAAGTTTTTCAATTTTTTTAATTTTTATGGTTTTTATAAATTAAAAAATGACCAAAATTGGTCAGAAAATCAAACAACACAAAACCAACAACATCTAATTTTTTGTAATTTTTAGAGTTGTTTTAATATTTTTATGTGATTTTTAAATCTAGACAGTAAAGAAAATGCGTGTTTTTGAATTTTTAAAATAGTAAAAAGAATAAAAAATTTCTTCAAAATTTAAAGAAAATTTTACACATGGCAGGAGCCATGTGTACAATTTTCATCAAATTCGGAGTAAGTTTGCTATTTTATTAAAAATAAAAACAAAGGCATAGTGTACATGGACCTAACTGCAAATACAACAAAGTTCTGGGCCCCCTGAAGAACAAGGCTGGAAAGTATGGGGCTAAAAATGCAAAATGTCCCCCGGCCCACGCATGATACACGTGACTCAGGCCTGGGAGGACCAATGTGTCATTCCTATTTATAAAAATATAAAACGTAACAAGCCAAAAACGCAGGGTAAAAACTACAAATACACCAAATCTCACGTGTCGATGCACATGTCCATAACACACAGGGGTATAAATGCGAATAATAGAAACAACAGGGTCCTCTATGCAATATGTCCAAAAATAAAAGAACCACCTAACATATTTACAAGACTAGAAAATAAATGCAAAAACTAAAGCGGCCTAAGAGCAATTACCCCTTATTAAATGTCGAGGGCTGGATGTATGCCACGTGGAGATCTGACAGTTGAGACGAGGCGCGGCTAAGCAAAGGACTCCTTGACGCCTATCCAACGGCTGGTGACGCGCCACGTGTAGATCCGACGGTCGAGGGGCACTAGGTCACCTTCGTTGGATGGAGGGCTGAGAGGAGGCCACGTAGGGATCCAACGGTGGCTGCTGGGCCTCCTCTTAACCCTGAGCGGACGGTCCGGACATAATCTGGAGCTGGAGAGCAATCGGACGGTCGGGGAGGATGCTCGATGAACTGAACGCCGGCGAGTTTCGCCGGGCTCGTGCGCGTGCAGGTGAGCTCCTCGGAGGCTGCTGAAGATCGGAGAAGGTTCGCCTGGGCCTCCCGCGTCTAATGGACTCCTCCGATGACGCAACGGAACTCCAGAGAGCTCAGGCGACGTCGGCGGAGGAGGAGCTGCTGCTCTTGACTGTCCGAGCCCTCAGATGGGCTTGGATGGACCTGTAAAGCAAAGCAACGAACTCCTGGGTCGAGGGCAAAGTGCCTCGACCCGGTTAGGGGTGGCGAAGGTGATTTGTGCATCGGGACGAAGGGGCTCCGGCGAAGCGACAGCGGTGGAGCCCCAATCCCAGTTCTGTGGCGAACTGGGTTGGACGAAGGGGTGGAGAAGGTGCGCGGGGGAAAGGCGAAGATGTGGGTCGACTCCGATGATCGAACGGGTGGTTAGGGTGGTCGGAATCGAAGCTCGTCGGCGACGGGGTGAATTGGGCGTAAAGCTAAATTAGAGAAATAGGGAAGGAAAGAGAGCTACCTACTAGATGAAATCAACTGGGGAAGAGCTGGGGAAGCTCCAGGTCCTAGCCTCAAGGGCCGTCGATGCCCGAGGCTCGAGCACCACCTCTGGGCGGCGCACGGCGGTGCGAAATCACCGGATCAGTGGTCCGTCCACTCCCTCCTCACTGCGACACGGCCAGAAGCAAGCTGTCACTCTCGCGGTGGCTGTGGAGGTCCTAGGGTGAAGAGAGATGAGCCAAAGATGCGAGAAAATGGAGGCGGAGCTCAGGCTATATACGAGTGCAGGTCCAAGAAGAAGAGGTCGGGCAGGGTTCCACGAAGCGCGGATCCCAACGCGGATGAGCAGGCGTGGATCTCGGATGCACGAGGAAGAAGGAGAGCCTGGGATTTGTGGGTATGGGCATCGGATCGAGTCGGGAAAAAGTCGAGATATCGGGTCGCGGGCTCGGATCCGGGGCTCAGTGGTCCAGGGGGGGAGTTGACCGGGGGGTCAACGTCCCCCGTGGACCAATCAGGGATGGCCATGTCAGAAATGTTTAGAAATTCAAAATAAAATAATAAATGGCTGAATTATTAAAAACTCAAAACATGAAAAATGTTTATTTTATTTTTTTTTCTAATTTTTTGAAATAAAAATAAGGTATATACAATATAGTGCTATGTATAGGTATATATACAATATTGATTTTTAATTTTTGATTTTTAATTTATTATTTTTGTACATTTTTATCCCCATTTTATATTTTATTTATTTATAGCATAAAATTAGGAATAAAAAGGTGTTTTTATTTTATTTTTATTATTTATTTACAAGGGTAAAATAAATAGGTATATACATTTATATACATGGTATATTTACAATGTTCTTTTTGGTTTTTAATTTTGTTCTTTTTATTTTATTTTGCTTTTAGGGTTTTTATTTTATTTATTTACAACATGAAATATGGAGTATATACAAATTTTTAGGGATTTTAATTTATTTATTTACAAGGCTAAATAAATATAGGTGTGGTCTTATGTACATGGTGAATGGGTACAAGGAAGGCTATTTTTATTTTCTTTTTAATTTTTCTATTTTTATTTTGATTTTGTATTTATAAATATTTACAAATATATACAAGCCCATTTTTATTTTATTTTAAGAGGAAAATATTTTTATTATATTTACAGGTATATTTACACACATGAGCTCCCTATCTCTCTCTACTTTGGCTTTTATGCGGTCAGGCCCATGCTGAGCCCTCCCTTGGGATTAGGTTGCTCAATATTTATTCTAAATATTTCCCTCTTTTTCCTTTGTTTCTTTATTCTTTTATTTTTGCACAAAAAACATGCTAATTATTAGTTTTTACACTATGCATGCTTTTTGGTAATTATTTGTGTTTACAAGTATCTATATGCATTTGCAAAGGTTTTTGTAGCTAAAATATAAGAATAAAGAGTGATGAATGAGTATTCATCAACCCCTATACGTAACTTTGCTAGTCCCTTAGCAAACACTTATTTGAAAAAGAAGTGCAAAAGAGAAAGAAAAAGAGGAGAATATACATGGATCAAGGTTAAATATTAAACTTGCGTTCATTAATTTGAGATATGGAGCTCGATCAGATCTTTGGATTATTAATGTATCGGAACCTTATTTGGACTTAAGTTTAAAACTCAACAGCCTCTAAGTTCCATCAATCTATAATCGAGACTCCTCAACAATCCAGATCATAACAAGTCACCAAACACAAACCCTGAAGACCATGAATCTTTCCTTGTACTGTGAATGTGAAGTATAAGCTCTCCACCTCAGAAATGGCAACTTGACAACCCTGCCCAACAAGGTAACTCTATGACCCCAATCTGGCCACTCTTTCCTCGAGGAGCGGGGTATTCCCTTCTAAGTTCAAGTTCAACCGGCTCAAGAAGAGGGGGAAGAAGAGAATGGACCATGGCCAGTGTAGCCATGTATCCTTGGGAGCTCAACCAGTGTAGCCAATCTCCCTGCTGCAAGCTACATAAGGTGGGACATGAATCTCAAGCTTTGCTTATTGCACTATATACATACCCCGGTGGGATTATCATTTTCTATCAGACCCACCACTTTTTTGGAGTTATTTTCTTTTTGCATTTTTTTTCAAGTGCATCTATACAACATATACATGTGCAGCATATATACAAGGAGTTTTTCCTCTTGAGCCAGTAGACTATCCCTCTTTTGAAGCATTATTGCAACCCACAACTCCTGTCGTTAGACCTCATGGCAACCAGACCAAGTTGAGACGCACTTCCTTCACTAAAAGAAGAAGAGAGGTTCTGCCTCGAAGTACTACCCTCATATGCTACCCCAAGTCAAGGAAGACTGCCTCCTCACCACCTCATCCGTAGAGAGCTCGGTGCTAAGTGCGGTGTCCAAGTAAAGCCATTGTCTATATGAGTCATGTGTGTGTTGTTAAGTGCTCTACTTAGGCTCATTGAGATGACATGTGATCATAGCCTAGTGGACTCAAAGAATTAAGTCACCATGGACCTGAAAAGCCTTAACCCTAAGACCTATAAGGTTCCTCTTATAAATTAAGTGGATTAAGATCTTAATCAAGCTCCATTTCCCAATTTGATTCCAGGCTAGTTTAAATGTCAACTATAATCCAGGAAAAACTATATACATATATACAAAGATGCTATTTACACAAGTTTTACAAACATGCAAAAATTTTTGAAAAATGTTTTGAAATCATGAATGGATGAATGCATGAATGCAAGCTTTGCAAAAGTATTTACATAAATTCACACAAGATTTTTGCAAACTTTTGATTTTCAAAACATTTTGGAAACATTTTGTACTATATACATAATTTTGATATGAAAATATTTATACAAACTTTACACAAAAGGTTTTTGAAAACACTTTTACAAAAATAATTTGTACACTAGCTATGTATGTGCAATAAAAGAATGATTATTTACAGGAATTTTTTTTTAATTTTTGTGAATTTTAGGGTTTTTAGCCATTTTTTATTTATCAACACACTCACACAAAGTACGAGTTATGACTAAAGTATATATGAAATATATACACACCCCCTATACTTAGCTCGAACGACGTCCTCAGAGTCAAGAGCGATGAAGAAGACATAACTCGTGCTACGTATAGGGAAGTGAAAAGGAAGGCTATATACAAAGACGAATGAATGAATAGAAAATCAAGACGATCTCAGCTTTTCCCCCTATACTTAGGATCAAGTAATCCTAAGTATAGCAGGCTGTACACAAAAGGGGAAAACCGAGTGAAGAATGTACAGGGTCTACCCCCCCTATACTTAGGGTGAAATATCCCTAAGTATAGGCAGCAAAACAGGGGTAAAAAGAATCAAAAGAAATACCCAAAGGTCCCACATCCCCCCTATACTTAGGGAAAAGTACACCCTAAATATAGCATAATCAAAGATGACAAACGGGATGTGGGACGAAAGAATGGTATGATATAGACATCTAGATCTATACAGGTCGGAAGATCAGTGATAATTAGGCGTGAGATGCAATAGATGTGAGTCAAGAGACCACATCTCATGCAAAGTGAATAGGGGCAACATCAACGACCCGCGGCTCATGATCTAGAAATGGCTTGAGCCGCTGGCCGTTCACTCGAAAGGTACTCTCAGAAGACAACTCAGATATGTCAATGCTCCCGTTGTTGTGTACCTTTCTCACCAAGTAAGGTCCCTTCCATTTGCTCTGTAACTTCCCTGGAAATAGACGAAGCCTAGCATCAAACAGCCATACTCTCTGTCCAGGCTCAAAATGCTTGTGGCTGATGTGAGAATCATGCCACTCCTTCACTCTCTCTTTGTACTGTAGGCTGTTTGAGAAGGCAGTATCTCTAAGCTCCTCCAAAACTGCTAACTCTGCCCTCCTCTGGTCTCCTACACTATCTGGATCAACAAGTATCTCAGTGACTGCCTAAAGTGACCTATGTCTCAGCTCAACAGGTAAATGGCACGGCTTGCCATATACGAGGCGAAAGGGAGATGTGCCCAAAGGTGTCTTGAAAGACGTCCTATATGCCCACAAGACCGAGTACAAAAGCTGTGACCAATCCTTTCGGTCAGGGCGGATGACTTTCTGCAGAATAGTCTTGATCTCCCTGTTCGACACCTTGGCTAGACCATTCGTCTGTAGATGGTATGGAGTGGCAACTCGATGGTCTATGCCGAACTCGCTAGCAAGGGCCTTCACCTGGTCGTTGATGAAATGAGACCCCCTATCAGAAATCAATACTCGAGGTACCCCGAACCGCGTAATGATGTGCTTCCTCAGAAATATGCAAACTGTCATGGCATCAGTGGTTCGGGCGGGGATAGCCTCAACCCAACGACTCACATAATCAATGGCTAACAGAATGTACTCAAACCCCTGACTCTTAGGGAATGGACCCATGAAATCGATGCCCCATGCATCAAAAACCTCACAGAAAGTGAATGGGCTGCATCAGCATCATATCACGCTGTCCACAAGTGCCCATCCTCTGACAGTCAGTACACCTCTTCACGAACTCATCAAAGTCCTTGAAGAGAGTAGGCCACCACAAGCCGGATTGGAGCACTTTCTGTGCCGTTCTCCTCCCGGAGTGATGTCCTCCTGCCTCAAGCTTGTGGCAGTAAGTGAGGATGCTATGGTGCTCCTCCTGAGGAATGCACCTACGCCAGACGCTATCCCCTCCTTCGTGGTAAAGGATGGGATCCTCCCAGTGGTAGGACTTGGCCTTCGCGAGGAAGGTCTCAAGCCTCTGCCTGGGCCAACCATGTGGGACTTTCTTAGCTACAAGAAAGTTCACAATATCGGCATACCACGGGAGGGAGGCGATAGCAAGGATCGCCTCATCTGGGAAGGTCTCACAAATAGGGTCAATCTGCTCAGAATCCTCAAGATGCTCTAATCGGGAGAGATGATCCGCCACCACATTCTTGACTCCAGGCTTATCCTTGATCTCAATGTCGAACCCATGGAGTAGAAGGATCCATCTAGTCAGTCTCGCCTTGGCATCCTTCTTTGCCATGAGGTACCTGATGGCGGTATGATCAGTAAACAGGGTCACTCTAGATCTAATAATGTACGATCTGAACTTATCTAGGGCGAACACTACGGCTAGCATCTCCTTCTTTGTGACTGTGTAGTTTCGCTGCGTGGAATCCAATGTGCGGCTAGCGTAGTGGATAGCGAATGAGACTCCATCCCTCCTCTGTCCCAGCACGGCCCCTACGGCAAAACGGAGGCATCCGTCATGATCTCGAATGGGAGAGACCAATCAGGTGGCTGAAGAACAGGAGCCTCAACAACACACTGCTTGAGAGTCTCGAACGACGAAAGACACTTGTCATCGACAAGGAACTCGGTGTCTTTTGTCAGCAGGTCAGTCAACGGTCGGGCAATCCTACTGAAATCATGAATGAATCGTCGGTAGAAACCGACGTGCCCCAGGAATGACCGTAACTGCCGCAAGTTGGACGGTGGTGCGAGTTTTCTAATGACATCTACCTTGGCCGGATCAACCTCCATGCCCCTGTTGGAGATGATGTGGCCAAGCACCGTCCCTTGAGTCACCATGAAGTGACTCTTCTCCCAAGATAACACCAAGTGAACCTCTATACATCGCTGAAGGACTTGGTCTAGGCAGTCAAGACAGGAGTCGAATCCGTCGCTGTAAACCGAGAAATCATCCATGAAGACCTCCAAGCACTCCCCTACCATGTCCGAAAAGATCGACAACATGCATCTCTGAAAGGTCGCATGGGCATTGCATAGCCTAAATGGCATGCGTCGGAAGGCGTATGTGCTGAAGGGACATGTAAAGGTAGTCTTGTCCTAGTCCTCGGGAGCGATGACCACCTTGTTGTAGCCCGAGTACCCATCCAGAAAACAGTAGTGGCTCTTCCCTGCCAGCCTCTCAATGATCTGATCTATAAAGGGCAGGGGAATATGATCCTTCTTGGTGGCCTGATTGAGTCTCTTGTAATCAACGCAAACCCGCCAAGAAGTGGGTACTCGTGTAGCAATCTCCTCTCCAGACTCACTGATCACTGTAGTGATGCCCGTCTTCTTGGGCACCACATGCAAAGGGCTGACCCACTTGGAGTCGGAGATGGGGTAGATAAAATCGGCGCTCCACCATTTCGATATCTCCTTCATGACAACCTCTCTCAGATTCGGGTTCAGCCGCCGCTGGAACTCACGAGACGGATTTGCCTCATCCTCGAGATAGATATGGTGGGAGCACATGGCAAGACTTATCCCCTGGAGATCTACTACGCTCCATCCTATCGCCTTGCGGTTCTTTTCAAGAACCCCCATCAAACGGGATTCCTGCTCTCCAGTCAAATCGACGGAGATAATGACTGGGTACATCTCATGCTCACCCGTAAGGAACCTATACTTCAGCGATGTAGGAAGCGGCTTCAGCTCTGGACAACTGGGTGCTGGTGGATCTGGCCTCTGAAAAGTCTGCGTGAACACTGCCAAATCTGCATGGGAGAACTTAAACTCACTATCACTCTCAAGAACTGGAGAAGGCTGCCCTGATGGACTGTCTCTGCTCTGCTCAGCATCTACCTCCTCCCTATCTGTAGGCTCAGTGGAAATCAGGTCTGGCATATAATCATCACAATCTGCCCAATCAGACTCTGATTCCGAGGGATCTATATCATCCAAGGTGGCATCAGTACCACCATCATCACACAGATCAGTGTCGCGATCGAGAACCGGCTGTGCTGCCTCTAAAGTATCCTGTCCCAGGAATGTGCTCTCCAAGCTCTCCTCTGCTGTCGTCTCTGCATCAGTGGGATATGAAAGTGAGAGGATGGCCTGTGCTGCTGGGTCTGCCCAAACTGCCTCGTCATCTGTGATCACAAAGTCACAGTCCTGGTGGATGTCTAGCCCAGCATCTGTCATCTGCTCTGTATCTGAAGTGGTCTCTGAGCATGATCTGTCTCTGGCTCTGCTGTCCTCGACCGTCTCTATTTGTTCACTTTCGCCCTCGACGCGAAAGTATACCTTCCCGCTATCTTGTTAGTCACCGCCTTAGCTGTGGCCAAGAACGGACGACCGAGAATGATGGGGGTATCGATCACGTACTCAAGGATCTCCATGTCCAACACTACGAAGTCCACGGGGAATTGCATGTCCTGAATCGTGACGACAACGTCTCGCAACAACCCCTTCGGCCTCTTGACAGATCGATCAACAAACTGAAGGACTATCCTACTCTGTCTAAGAGTGCCCAACTCAAAGCGGTCGAGAAGGGCTGCCGGAAGTAGGTTTATCGACGATCCGCTATCTAATAGAGTACGGTCGAACCTCTACTCTCTGATGTGGCATCTGACATATGGGGCTCCGGAATCTGGCCTCTTGGCCGGCAGACGGTTCTGGATCGCGAAACAAGTGGCTTTCGTCAGCACATGAATCTCTGAGTGGTGGTTCCTCCTCTTCCTCCTGACTGTAGTCCTGTCTCTAAGGGAACGCTGAAGAAGAGGGATGTGCTGCAAAGCCTCCTAAAGAGTTATCTGTATGTGAAACCGATCTATCATCTGCTGGCTGAACTCTTCCTGCTCTCTCTTTTTGGGATTTTCCTTTTTCTTCCCCTTCCCCATCTGAAGGGCTTTAGGGAAGGGGATCACAGGGTCCTTCTCAGATGAAGGACTAGGAAAGGGTCTAGACGGTTCGACGACCGGATCCATATATACATCATGCACCACAGTGGGACCAGAAGAAAAATAAACCCTTTCCTTTATTCAGAGAAATATTCCGAGATACATCAGTAGTAGGAAAAACAACAGGAATCTCAGAAGACTTGGTGGCATCAGTACCACCATCGGCTGGTAGACAGGCGGCCTCAGTACCGCGCTCTGGCTCGGCAAGATGGGTGGCCTCAGTACCACCTCCTCCAACTAGTGAAACGGCGGCCTCAGTACCGCCGGTGCAATCAGCATCCTTGGTGGCATCAGTACCACCGTCATCATCTCTAGCAACCTCAGTACCGCTCTCCTCCTCCTCGTCGAGCGCTCTGGGTGTATCCTCATGGTGTCGCTCAGATGAGGCGCTGCCTGTTGGCATCCTACCGCTCCTAAGTGTGACAAAATCAGTATCAAAAAGATATGCAGACATATCACCAAATGCATCACTAGGAGTGGCATACTTAGTACAAGCTACCTGCTCAGATTTCCTCTTCAGATTGTTGGGATTCGACTCAATCTGGGCAGGTATGGAGGCCTTCCCTCTCACGATGTCCCACATCTCCTGGCGGAACTCATCCATCTCCCGTCGAAAAGTTGCCTGCTGATCGGTGAGAAGGCGGGCTATATCATCCAAGGCGAGGCTCTCATGGGAGCCCGACGGGTACCCTCTCTGGTAGTGAGGCTGCTGGTGCTGTGGCTGAGAGGGGTAAGAATGTGGCTGATGCTGCAGCTGGTGAGGTTGATCACGCCTCCAAGGCTGTCCCTGCTGATAGGGACGAGGACCATACTGTGACTGCTGCTGCTGTGGCTGTGGGTACACTGGGGGCTGCTGCTGCTGATGATCTCTCTGATGGCTGTACTGGCCACCCTGACCTGACGGCTGCTGCTGGGGCTGGGCACCTCCCGTCCCTTAACGGAATCCGGGATGGTCTCGTCGGATACCGGGCTAGGGGCGGTCATACCAAATCCCGTTGACATCCATCAACGGCTCTGCATCGTACTGGGGTGGCGGGAGCACTGCTAGAGGCTGATCCGGCTGGTATACCACCATCTGCAAGTCTGGAGATGGTGGTAACTGGTAGGTGGGCTGCGGCTGCTGGTATGGCTCCGCCTGTACAAGGTGAACCTGTCTAGGCTGCTGGTGGGAGCTGGAGCGTTGAGACGAGCTGCTGCTGCTACTCGGATCACCTCGTGCCTGAAGACGAGGCTGTGAAGCCATCTGTGCCTCCTGGAGACACACGAGATGTGTCTTCAGGTCACTCAAAGTCTGTGCCATCTGCTCCATCTGCGTGATGCCCTGGCACTACTTCTTCTCTATAATCTCCATCCGGTCCAGCTTCTCGCTGATGATCCCCATGCCCGTGGTTGATGACTCGGCCCATGGTGCTGCTACCGCGGACGAACTGGAAGGACCAGCATCGACTCGTGCTATCCTCTGGTACTGCACGGTCTGTGGATGCTGGGGTCTGCCCTGATGATAACAGGCCTGACCACTCGGGTATAAGGTACAGAAATAGGGTCGTTGCGACCCAAGCGATCAGGCGATGTGTATCAAGAAAAATCGAACCACTCGCGAAAAATAAAACCAATCAAAGTAAGGAAGCGATCCTGCTATATGTTTAACCTGGTATAGCACCCAGGGTCGAACTCAAGGAGCACGGGTTGGCCGAAGGCCTACGAAGTAGTAAAAATGAATAAAATAAAAGAGGAAAATGTTTTTAGTGGTTTTTAATTATTTTTATATTTTTTTTGGATTTTTAATATATAAAGAAAATAAAAGAAACAAAAATAAGCACACTTCAACAATTTATTTAATGCATCAAAAATCAACCAAAAATTAAAACAAAAATATTTTTATGTGTTTTATAATTTTTTATGTTTTTGGTGAATTTTTGGTAATTTTCTAATATTTATTTTATTTTCTAAAAATCAAACAGTAACAAAAACAAGGGGTACTGTCCAGCCAAGCCTAAAGTCCCTAGATAAAATACCTAAGGACCTCAAAAAGGCCTGGAGGTAATTTTCCTATAAAATAGATGAAATAAGGAAAATTTAGGTACCAGATTTATTATTTTTGGATTTTTAGTTAATTTATTAGAATTTTTATGGTTTTTTTGGGGTTTTTAAGTTTTTAAGGTTCTTAGGCAATGAAAAATTGCCAAAATTGGCTAGAAAATAAAGGAACACAAACTAAACAGTGGCTAATTTTTATAGAATTTTTAGGGGAGTTTTTATATTTTTTTTGTGATTTTTAAATCTAAACAGTAACAAAAATGATAGTTTTTGAATTTTTAAAAATAACAAACGAAATCAAAAATGTCCTCAAAAATTCACAAAAATCCTACACCATGGCAGGAGCCATGTGTCAAATTTTCGTCGAATTTGGAGGTGATTTGATATTTTATTCAACAAATAAAAAAAAGCAACAGTACACAGGGACCTTTCTGCAATTAAAGCAAAGTTCTGGACCCCTTGGACAACAACCCTAGAAAGTATAGGACTAGGAGTGCAAATTACCCTCCAGGCCACGCACGATACGCGTGACTCAGGCCTGGAGGGACCAAATTGCAATTCCTATTTATAAAAGTACAAAACGTAACAGGGCAAAAAGGCAGGGCAAATATTGCAAATACACCAGAATACCACGTGACGATGCACGTGTCCACAATAGGCAGGGGTATAAATGCAAATCACATAAAATTTAAGGTCCTCAGTGCAATTTTCACAAAAACAAAAGAACTACACTAAATATTTACAGGATTAAAAACTAAATGCAGAAAGTAAGGGGGCCTAAAACAAATTACCCCTTTTATTAATGTCGACGGTCGGATGAAGGACGCGTGGCAGATCCGACGATGGGTAACAACGACGCCTTTAACTTCGCAAACGTAGGCCTGATCGACGGCCGAGGACGCTCCACGTGGATATCGGACGACGCTGGTTCGTCGGAGTCGAAACCCTCGTGTATCAGACGGATGAGAGGAGGACACGTAGTAGATCTGACGGACGAGGCTAGCTGGTGCCTCTCTCTCCGCGCGGACGGTCAAGATCGACCCTCGAGATGATCGGACGGTGACCCCTCGCCTAGGATGGATGGCTCAGATGATAACTGGGGCGATGAAGACGATCTGACGGTCGGCGAGGAACCTGGAAGAACTGGTCGCCAGCGACTTTCGCCGGCCCTCTGTGCGCGCGGTGGTACTCGTCTGATGCTCAGGAGATGCGAGAAAGCTTCGCCATGAAGCTCCGCACCCGATGCACTGCTTCGATGGAGGCGAGGAGCTCCAGAGAGCTCCGGCGACGTGAAAGAGCCGGAGCTGCTGTGCCCAGAAGTTCCGACCTCCAGATGAGGTCGATTAGCCTCGATACCTGCACAGGAAAGAAGCTGGGTCGAGGGCAAAGTGCCTCGACCCGTCAGAGCGGGCGGAAGGTGAACGGTGAGGTGCTGTGGGGGCTCTCCGGCGAGCGGCGGAGGGTGAGAGCCGAAACCCTGCTCCGGGGCGAGCCAGGGGGAATGGAAGGTCGGAGAAGGTGGAGAGGGGCCAGGCGAAGGTGGTGGCGTGGTCGGATGGTCAAATGGGTAGACGGAAACGGCTGGCGGAGGCGGCGGAGCTACACTACTGAAAATCGAAAAATCGTATCCTAAGCTAATCTACGGCCTAACTAAGCTACCTGATGGGCGCATTCGACTGGGCTGGAGCTGATGAAGCTCCCGGTCATTGCCTCAAGGGGCCGTCGAGTTCCCCGAGGCTGAGCGCGCTCGCGGCGGCGCACGGCGGAGTCAACCACCGGATCAGTGGATTCCTTGCAACTCGGGCCTCGCTTCCACTCCAAAACACGCGCCTGTCACTCGGGTGGTCTGGAGGAGCTCCTTGGCGGCGAGCAGGAGTCCAAAGATGGAAGAATTAGGTCGCCGGTGACGACGTTAAATATGGTGCCAGGTCCGAGAAGATGGCGATCGGGCGGAGCTCGGATCCAGCAAACCCACCCCGGGCGAGGGTCCTGGATGATCGGGCAGTAATCGGAGCCCGGGGTTTGGGTTAATGGCGGTCGGGTCAGGCGGGCAAAAAGTAAAACGGGTCGGTCGCCTGATCCGCGAAAGAAGAAGGTCCGCGGGGGAAGTTGACCGGGGTCAACAAACCCCCGTGGACCAATCAGGAGCCACCAAATATTGAATTTTTATTTCTTTATTTTAGGCTAGAAAATGACCGAATTTACAAAAACTTAAAACATGAAATATTTTTATTTTATTTTTTTCTATTTTTTGGTGATTTTTAATTAATTTTTGGAAATAAAAATTAAGGTATTTACATTATATAACTATATATAGGTATATATACAATATGTAGGCTTTTGATTTTTGATTTTTAATTATTATTTTTGTACAATTTTATTCCTATTTTATTTATTCATAGCATAAAATAAGGAATAAAAGGGTGTTTTTATTTTATTTTTATTATTTATATACATAGGTAAAATAAATAGTTATGTACAACTATATACAAGGTATATGTACAATGTATTTTTGTATTTTTAATTTTGTTATTTTTATTTGATTTTTGTTTTGATTCTTTTTATTTTATTTATTTACAATATATAGTATAGAGTATTTACAAAAAGTTTGGAAAATAACCTTATTTATTTACAAGGTCAAATAAATACATAGATGTGATATATGTACATGATGAAGGGGTCTTTTTAATTTTTTTGATTTTTAACTTTTTATTTTGTTTTTATCTTTTATAAATATACAAGCATATTTTTGGTGAGGAAAAACATATTTATTTTATTTACACTAATATTTACACAAGAGCCCCTATCTCCCTCTACTTTGGCTTTTATGCGGTCAGGCCCATGCTGAGCCCTCCCTTGGGTTAGGTTGCTCAATATTTATTCTAAATATTTCCCTCCTTTTCTTTTTAATCTTTATTCTTTTATTTTTGCACAAAAACATGCTAAATATAGGTTTTTACACAATGCATGCTTTTGCTAATTATTCCTATTTACACATATCTACATGCATTTGCAAAGGTTTTTGTAGCTAAAATATAAGAATAAAGAGTGATGAATGGGTATTCATCACCCCCCTATACTTAACTTTGCTAGTCCCTTAGCAAACACTTATTTGAAAAAGAAGTGAAAAAGAAAGAAAGAAAAAGAAAAAGAAAAAGAGGATGTACATGGATCAAGGTTGATTATTAAACTTGCCTTCATTAAATTGGGGCATGGAGCTCGATCAGATCTTTGGATTGTTAATGTGTCGGAACCTTATATAGACTTAAGCTTAAAACCTAACAGCCTCTAAGTTCCACTAATCTATAACCAAGACTCCTCAATGCTCCAGATCAGAACAAGTCATCAATCACAAACCCTGAAGACCAAGAATCTTTTCTTGTCCTGTGAATGTGAAGTCTAAGATCTCCACCTCAGAAATGGCAACTTGACAACCCTCCCCAACAAGGTAACTCTATGACCTCAATCTGGCCACTCTTTCTTCGAGGAGCGGGGTATTCCCTTCTAAGTTCAAGTTCAACCGGCTCAAGAAGAGGGGGAAGAAGAGAATGGGTCAAGGCCAGTGTAGCCAAGTACCCTTGGGAGCTTGACCAGTGTAGCCAAGTCTCCCTGCTGCAAGCTACAACAGGTGGATCATGAAACCAAGCTTTGCTTATTGCACTCTATACATACTCCAGTGGGATTATCATTTTCTATCAGACCCACCACTTTTTTGGAGTTCTTTTCTTTTTGCACATTTTTTTTTCAAGTGCATCTGTACAACATATACATGTGCAGCATATATACAAGGAGTTTTTCCTCTTGAGCCAGTAGACTATCCCTCTTTTGAAGCTTTATTG
Organism: Ottelia alismoides; assembly: GCA_037367405.1. NCBI lineage: Eukaryota > Viridiplantae > Streptophyta > Magnoliopsida > Alismatales > Hydrocharitaceae > Ottelia > Ottelia alismoides. Next base: position 51,392 of record JAZKJV010010682.1, on the reverse strand, counting down.
CAACCCACAACTCCCGTCGTTAGACCTCATGGCAACCAGACCAAGTTGAGACGCACTTCCTTCACTAAAAGAAGAAGAGAGGTTCCGCCTAGAAGTACTACCCTCATATGCTACCCCAATCCAAGGAAGACTGCCTCCTCACCACCTCATCCGTAAAGAGCTCGGTGCATAGTGCTGGTGTCCAAGTAAAGCCATAATCTATATGAGTCATGTGTTGTTGTTAAGTGCTCTACTTAGGCTCATTGAGATGACATGTGATCATAGCCTAGTGAACTCAAAGAATTAAGTCACCATGGACCTGAAAAGCCTTAAACCTAAGCCCTATAAGGTTCCTCTTAGAAATTAGGTGGATTAAGATCTTAATCAAGCTCCATTTCTCAATTTGATTCCAGGCTAGTTTAAGTGTCAACTATCATCCAGAAAAACTATATACATATGTACAAAAAGATGCTTATTTACACAAATTTTACAATCATGCAAAATTTTTGAAAAATGTTTTGAAATCATGAATGGATGATGCATGAAGTGCAAGTTTTGCAAAAGATATTTACACACATTTACACAAGATTTTTGCAAACTTTTGATTTTCAAAACATTTTGGAAAAATTTTGTACTATATAAATAATTTTGATACAAAAATATTTACACAAGCTTTACACAAAAGATTTTTGAAATCATTTTTACAAAAATAATTTGTACACTAGCTATGTATGTGCAAATAAAAGAAGATTATGTACATGAAAATTTTTAATTTTTGTGGTTTTTAGCCATTTTATTTATTAACACACTCACACAAAGTACGAGTTATGGCTAAAGTATATATGAAATATATACACACCCCCCTATACTTAGCTCGAACGATGTCCTCAGAGTCAAGAGCGATGGAGAAGACATAACTCGTGCTAGGTATAGGAACGTGAAAAGAAAGGCTATACAAAAAGAAGAAGAAGAATGAAATAGAAAAAGTCAAGAGGGGCTCGGGTCTTCCCCCTATACTTAGGATCAAATAATCCTAAGTATAGCAGGCTGTATACTAAGGGAAAACCTGAGTATAGAATGTACATGGTCTACCCCCCCCCCCCCCCTATACTTAGGGTGAAATATCCCTAAGTATAGGCAGCAAAACAGGGGTAGCAAGACACGAAGAAAATCACGACTATATACAAGAAGGAGGACATCACTCCCCCTATACTTAGGGTGAAGAACCTTAAGTATAGGCAACGACAGAAGTGATGGAACAGAACGAAGAACAACCCGGTGTTTTCACCCCCCTATACTTAGGATGAGCAATATCCTAAGTATAGCAAAGATATTCCTAAGCGAGACCTGGGGTGAAAACAAGAACGGAAGAAAGAAGGATCAAAGTAAGACAAAACACGCATATACAAAAGAGTACAATGTTGAGGTGCCTCTCAACAAGCGCTAGTTTTTACGCCCCTAGCTGGGCGCAAAGGCTAGGATAATGCAGTATCAAGGTTCAGGACGGCATCGATAAGGCGAATGCCGTACTGTCGCCACAGTCTCGGTGTGAGAACAACGACGAACTCAACAGTGTAAAGTAAGACACCCAGGTATGCAATCAGGCGGGTGTCTGCTACCGGCCAAAGATATGGGAAGAAGTGATCAGGATCCGGTAGCACAAAAGAAATCCTCGGCTCTAGATCAGACTGGAGTGAGAGTATGGAGCCGACGAATCAAACGTGGAGAAGGATGGATCAGTAATAGAATTCTCCACGTCAATCAGTCTCTCAAGCAGGTGTGGGCAATCAAGATTAGGAGACTCTCTAAGAAGACTGATATTCGATGAATAGAGAAGACGAAGATCAGGCAAATCATCGAACATCTCCAAAATAGGCTCATCCTCGCGAGGGTCGTCGAGGTGAGAAGACTCAGAATCAGAATGATCTAAAGACTCGGTTCCGTGTTCCGCCAGATCGGAAACACTCTCAGCAGGTGAAACCGAGTACTCATCGAGTGCGGTATCCTCCCGCAGATAACCCTCGGGGAGAGATGCAAGATCAGAAGTGACAAGAAGAGGATCAGGATCTGGATGGGTATCTACGCTACTAACAAGTATCCACTCAGTGCACCAGGCTGCATCATCATCGGAAGGGTAAGTCTCGGCAATCTGGAAGTGGGAGAAGGTACTAGTCAACACCGCGGAAGCTGGCAAAGTGTCTGCGGCTAATCCTCGCTCTGCGGCTATGCTGGCTGCCAACTGGTCCTCAGGAAATGTGCCTATCTCAATAAAGTGGAGGACAAAAGGCTTGAAGATGGGACTCTCTATATCTGTGCTCTCAAAGTCCTGTCCCTCCTCGAGCTGTGGCTGCTGGGCTGAGTCTTGGTGACTGTCTGCATCCGAGAAGTGTCTCTACAGGAAGAAAACTGACTCCTCCGGGACTGGAAACTGAAGTGTCTGGATCAATGGCTGCAAAAGCTGGGGCTCCCCCGGCTCCTGGAGTATCAGAAGATCTGATATCCAAGACTCGTCGACTGGGAACTCTGGAACTGACTCGAACTCTGACTGGAAGGCCAACGAGAACTCAAGTAGACTCTGGGTCCGAACCTCTGCTATCGTGGTCATCTCCTCTGTCAATGGTGCGGCATCATCAAAATCCTCGGGCTGGTGTGTAGAAGCTGAATCACCATGCAAAGTGACACACCGCACTGGTACTGCATCATCCGCATGTGTTTTCCCGACCATGGTATCTCACGAAGAAGATCTCTGTGAAAGTAACCTCGAGATGGTATCCAGGAAGTGAATGTCGGAACTGCGGTGTGAACCGCCACATGTGGTAATCATCAGTGCTATCTGCTCTGCGGTCATCCCCCGCATGGAGATCTCTATCAAGTCTGTAAGTGGAAGTTCGTGCTCAGGGAATCTCCTCAAGAGGTCAAGAAACCTCGGCCATGCCTCGTGCAATGGCTCCTTGGGGTCAACTGAAAAATCCATGATCAAAGACCGCATAAACTCTGTTCAACGTGGAGGGAAGTATCTCTGTAGAAACTCTCGGCGTAACTCTCCCCACGTCTCGAATGTCCTTCCCAACCGTCGGTGCCACCTCATGGCTCTGTCGTGAAGCGTGAATGGGAAGGTCCTGCTCATCAGCTCCTCTGCAGTGACGTCTGAATATCTCTGTGCTCTGCAAAACTCCTCGAAAGCTGACAGGTGAAGATAAGGCTCCTCGTGCGCCTCTCCTGAAAATGTCGGCAGTCGCTGAATGTAATCCAAATCCAAGACGAATGGACCTAGTGTAGAAGCTAACTGAGCTCCATGGGCTATCTGCTCCTCCTTCAATCTGGAAAAGGATCTGTCTGCTAGTCTCCACTGCTCTCTCTGGTCGCCAACGGAGTGCGCTCTTAACTCAGCAACAGCATCGTCCGGGTCTCGCATCTGCTCTGTCTGATATCCTCGGACGTCTAACACAACATGCCCAGAGTAATGAGATGAAAGGGAGGTAGGGAGCGAGAGGTTGGTCGGAGATCCGACCTCCCTGGAAGGTGGACTGGAGTGATGGTCAGAAGATGGAGAAAAAGCCGTAAGAGTCGGCTCGAAGTGAGGGGGATCCATCATCCAGGGGTAAAGGAGAAGAAAGTGGAATGAAGGGAGGTGAGGGAGGGGAATAGAAGGAAGATGAGAAAGGATCGAAGGGATCTGGCAATCAAACAAGATGAACAAGCAAACCCCCAATTCACCTACGCACGCAGAGCTGAAGACCGAAGGGATCGGTCAATTATCTTGTCCATTTTATTTTAGGTGATCATCCAGTCTATCAGAGCGATTACGTGAGGTCAATAGGTATCCGGATCTTTCCCAACCGACTGTCCCGTACTGAAAGCCGGTAATCAGTCAAGAAAAGATCGGAGGCTCTATCCTAATGTGCGGATCACTCTCTCGCTCATCCAAACAAGACAAGGAGGGGGTTACTCTCCCCAAGACAGATTTTTCGTGAGGTGTCTTTTAGGTCAAGTATGATTAGCAGTCCCAATTTTATGGTTTCACTTTTTAGTATTTTTCGAATAAAAACAAACGACCTAACGAATTTTTTGGTTCTCCTGGTTATTAAGTCCAAAACAGGGGGGAGAAGACGAAAAAACCGATGCGCGATAAATCAATGATGCATGCTGAGTAAGAAATGCGTACCTGTCTCCAGCACTCTACATGCAAGATGATCCGCGCAGAATTTAAAGACTGAAAAGAAACTAACCTAAATGATGCAGCGGTAAAGCCGAGTCCTAGATGAGCAATTCTAGCGATGAACCGTCTAACCGGTCACCGACCTCCAAGCCAAAGAGTCCGGTCTTGGCCCGTCCCTCCTCTGTCCGACAAATCGGGGGTAGGAGTAAGCGTTTTACAGGACGGGCTGCGGCACGTAGGCTACGAAGGTAAGTGAATCGATTATTTTTATTAATGATTTTTAAGTAGGTCCAATTAACGATCTATAGGAACAGATAAGCAGTTAGGTGTGTGGATCCTACTAAGTACGGCACAATCACCAGAAATTCCTAAGTCTAGGGGCTCGAGCAAAAACCGCGTAAACACCGGAAAAGGCAGAAATAAAAGAAAAAGAAAGCCGCGAAAAACCGCGAAGGTCCTAAGGGTCCCCCGAGCAGACCGGTGATCAGCGAAACAGACCCGCTATGGTAGAAAAGTCCAAGTCCAAGTCCTGTATTATTACAATAATGAAATGAAATAAAAACCTCGCCCACTCAACTCTCTCTCACTCTCTCCTGCGGCTCCACGAAGAAAGGAGCCGCCTCTGAATCCTGCGGTTGCGCCAGCTTCTCGAAATCAGCCGCCTCGGTCCTCGGGCCCTCGCAAGAGAAACAGAGTGGTCAGAACCGACAAAAATAAGCAAATAATAAGAAAAATAAAATGAAAGAAACTGAGGGTATATATGCAAAAATGTAAAATAAAATAAACACACAAAAGAAAGCAAGAACAAAAATAAAAGAAAAAGAAAATAAAGCAAAATAAAGTGAAAATGAAATATAGACAAAAAGCCACGAAGAGCCGCGAGCTCTGGAAGAGCCGCGAAAAGCTGCGAAAATGAAAACAAAAGGAAAAATAAAACTACTAAGCCGTGCTCCCCGGCAACGGCGCCATTCTGATAACAGGCCTGACCACTCGGGTATAAGGTACAGAAATAGGGTCGTTGCGACCCAAGCGATCAGGCGATGTGTATCAAGAAAAATCGAACCACTCGCGAAAAATAAAACCAATCAAAGCAAGGAAGCAGTCCTGTTATATGTTTAACCTGGTATAGCTCCCAGGGTCGAACTCAAGGAGCACGGGTTGGCCGAAGGCCTACGAAGTAGTAAAAATGAATAAAATAAAAGAGGAAAATGTTTTTAGTGGTTTTTAATTATTTTTATATTTTTTTGGATTTTTAATATGTAAAGAAAATAAAAGAAACAAAAATAAGCACACTTCAACAATTTATTTAATACATCAAAAATCAACCAAAAATTAAAACAAAAATATTTTTATGTGTTTTATAATTTTTTATGTTTTTGGTGAATTTTTGGTAATTTTCTTGTATTTATTTTATTTTCTAAAAATCAAACAGTAACAAAAACAAGGGGTACTGTCCAGCCAAGCTTAAAGTCCCTAGATAAAATACCTAAGGACCTCAAAAATGCCTGGATGTAATTTTCCTATAAAATAGATGAAATAAGGAAAATTTAGGTACCAGATTTATTATTTTTGGATTTTTAATTAATTTTTTAGAATTTTTATGGGTTTTTTGGGGTTTTAAGTTTTTAAGGTTTTTAGGCAATGAAAAATAGCCAAAATTGGCTAGAAAATAAAGGAACACAAACTAAACAGTGGCTAATTTTTATAGAATTTTTAGGGGAGTTTTTATATTTTTTTATGATTTTTAAATCTAGACAGTAACAAAAATGATAGTTTTTGAATTTTTAAAAATAACAAACGAAATCAAAAATGTCCTCAAAAATTCACAAAAATCCTACACCATGGCAGGAGCCATGTATCAAATTTTCGTCGAATTTGGAGGTGATTTGATATTTTATTCAAAAAATAAAGAAAAGTAACAGTACACAGGGACCTTTCTGCAATTAAAGCAAAGTTCTGGACCCCTAGGACAACAACCCTAGAAAGTATAGGACTAGGAGTGCAAATTACCCTCCAGGCCACGCACGATACGCGTGACTCAGGCCTGGAGGGACCAAATTGCAATTCCTATTTATAAAAGTACAAAACGTAACAGGGCAAAAAGGCAGGGCAAATATTGCAAATACACCAGAATACCACATGTCGATGCACGTGTCCACAATAGGCAGGGGTATAAATGCAAATCACATAAAAGTTAAGGTCCTCAGTGTAATTTTCACAAAAACAAAAGAACTACACTAAATATTTACAGGATTAAAAACTAAATGCAGAAAGTAAGGGGGCCTAAAACAAATTACCCCTTTTATTAATGTCGACGGCCGGATGAAGGACGCGTGGCAGATCCGACGATGGGTAACAACGACGCCTTTAACTTCGCAAACGTAGGCCTGATCGACGGTCGAGGACGCTCCACGTGGATATCGGACGGTGCTGGTTCGTCGGAGTCGAAACCCTCGTGTATCAGACGGATGAGAGGAGGACACGTGGTAGATCTGACGGACGAGGCTAGCTGGTGCCTCTCTCTCCGCGCGGACGGTCAAGATCGACCCTCGAGATGATCGGACGGTGACCCCTCGCCTAGGATGGATGGCTCAGATGATAACTGAGGCGATGAAGACGATCTGACGGTCGGCGAGGAACCTGGAAGAACTGGTCGCTGGCGACTTTCGCCGGCCCTCTGTGCGCGCGGTGGTCCTCGTCTGATGCTCAGGAGATGCGAGAAAGCTTCGCCATGAAGCTCCGCACCCGATGCACTGCTCCGATGGAGGCGAGGAGCTCCAGAGAGCTCCGGCGACGTGAAAGAGCTGGAGCTGTTGTGCCCAGAAGTTCCGACCTCCAGATGAGGTCGATTAGCCTCGATACCTGCACAGGAAAGAAGCTGGGTCGAGGGCAAAGTGCCTCGACCCGTCAGAGCGGGCGGAAGGTGAACGGTGAGGCGCTGTGGGGGCTCTCCGGCGAGCGGTGGAGGGTGAGAGCCGAAACCCTGCTCCGGGGCAAGCCAGGGGGAATGGAAGGTCGGAGAAGGTGGAGAGGGGCCAGGCAAAGGTGGTGGCATGGTCGGATGGTCAAATGGGTAGACGGAAACGGCTGGCGGAGGCGGCGGAGCTACACTACTGAAAATCGAAAAATCACATCCTAAGCTAATCTACGGCCTAACTAAGCTACCTGATGGGCGCATTCGACTGGGCTGGAGCTGATGAAGCTCCCGGTCATTGCCTCAAGGGGCCGTCGAGTTCCCCGAGGCTGAGCGTGCTCGCGGCGGCGCACGGCGGAGTCAACCACCGGATCAGTGGATTCCTTGCAACTCGGGCCTCGCTTCCACTCCAAAACACGCGCCTGTCACTCGGGTGGTCTGGAGGAGCTCCTTGGCGGCGAGCAGGAGTCCAAAGATGGAAGAATTAGGTCGCCGGTTGACGACCGCCCGAACGACAGAGGTAAAGGTATAGAAATAGGTCGTTGCGACCTCAATCACTCGGGCTGAGTCAATCAAGAAGAAATCAATCACTCAAATCAGATAAAAAACAAGCAAGCACAAAATAGAGCGATCTAGCTATAGGATTAACCTGGTATAGCTCCCAGGGTCGAACACAAGGAGCACAGATTGGCCTTGCGGCCTACGATGTAGTCAGAAATCCAAAGGAGTCTTTTTTTTTTAGTGTTTTTCTTTGTTTTTATAATTTTTTAGATTTTTTTTAAAAGATGAGAAAAACGAAATAAAATGAATGCAAGGCAACTTCAACAATTTATAAAACACACCAAAAAATCAAACAAAAATTCCAGAAAATTGGTTTTTAGGTTTTAAATGTTTTTTACTGTTTTTGGTAAATTTTTGGAATTTTTCTAATGGGTAAATTATTTATTAAAAATCAAACAATGCGAAAAAACAGAGGGTACTGTCCAGCAAGGCTTAAGACCCAAAAATAAAATAATTTTTGGATCTCAAAAAGCCCTGAAGGTAATTTTCCTATAATCTAGAAAGAATAAGGAAAATTTAGGCACCCTAATTATTGTTTTTTGGATTTTTAATTTATTTATTACAATTTTTATGAGTTTTTAGGGGTTTTTCAATTTTTAGGGTTTTTAATTGATGAAAATTCGCCAAAATTGGCTAGAAAATCAAACAACAAGCAAGAAGCAGTACCTAAATTTTTTAGAATTTTTGGTGGAGTTTTTATATTTTTTTGGTATTTTTAAAGTCAAACAGTGGCGAAAATAGGGGTTTTTGAATTTTTAAAAATAATAAATGAAATCAAAATTGTCCTCAAAAATCATAGAAATTCCTACACCATGGCAGGAGCCATGTGTCAAAATCTCATTAGATTTGGAGGTCGTTTGATATTTTATTCAAAAATAAAGGTGGGGCACTGTGCACAGGGACCTATGTGCAAATACCCAAAAGTTCTGGGGTCCTGGTGCAAAATACCCAAGAAGTCACGTGCCAAGCACGTGCCTGGGGCACTCAAGGACCTAAATGTAATAAAAATAAGTTCCAAGGACCTATTGATAACTCGTATCAAAAGTCCAGGGGCTTATATGCAAATATCCCAAAATAAAACGCACATGCGAATATAAAGTGTTCACAGGGGTATATATGCAAATAAACAAAACATTTTATTCAATGAATAACATCCAGAACTACAGGGCATATATTGCAAATAACCCAGAATAACACGTGACGACGCACATGGCTCACAACAGGCGGGGGTATAAGTGCAAATAAAATAAGTACCAGGGTCCGAAATGCAAATAACCCTACGCTAATAAAGTTTTAAAAATAATTACAGTACTAAAAAGGAAATGACAAACTACGAGGGGGCCCTACGATATTTACCCCTTTATTAGCCGACGGTCGGATAGGCGCCACGTGGGTGATCTGACGGCTGGGATGGCGGTGCGACTCCTCTCTTCGTCCCTTCGGCTCGATCGACGGTGGGGAGAGGCCCACGTGGAGGATCTGACGTCTGAAACGCTGGCGCCTCTCTCCTCTGCTATCAATGGTCCAGATGCGCTCCTCGGATGGATCGACGGCTGCTGCTCCTCGAAGAATGGACGGACGCGATCAGAACTGGAGCGAGGGCTTCATCGGACGGCTCTGGAAGATGGAGGAAGAACTGATGGCCGGCGAACTTCGCCGGCCTCGTGCGTGGACTCCGGTCCTCCTCAGCTGCTGCTACTGATCGGAACACGTTCCTGGTGACTTCCCGCAGCTGATGGTGATGGCCGATGGCCCAACCGAGCCCTGGAGGGGCTCCGGCGAGGCCTGGCGGCGCGAAGCTCCGGTCAGAACTGTAGGGGGGCTCAGATGCCTCCCTTTGGACCTGCAAAGTAGACACGAAGGTTCGCGGGTCGAGGGCAAAATGCCTCGACCCAAGAAGGCGGGGTGAAGGTGGTCGGTGCTGTGAGGCGGACGAGCTCCGGCGAGCGGAGGACGGTGGAGCTCGAGTCCCAGATCCTGTGCGATCTGGGTTGAGTGAAATGGCGTAGAAGGTGCGTGAGGGGTTGGCGGAGGTGATGGTCGGTTCGAAGGATCGGGATGTTACGCGAAATGGCCGGAATCGGAGAAATGCGTCGGAGATATGAATTGGGCGAAATCGAAAATTACACTAAATAGAAGGTCTAATCGACTACCTGATGGCTGCAGTAGACTGTGCTGGAGCGTGGCTAACTCCGGGTCGTAGCTTCGAAGGGCGTCAAGGCCTGAAGCTCGATGCTCAACGCCGGCGGCGGAGCAAGGACGGCGAGAATCGCCGGATCAATGGATTCGCTTCCTCGCCTCACTGCAACAAGGGCAGACGCTTGCTGTCACTCTCGCGAAGCCTATGGAGGTCACTGGGAAGGAGGAGAAGGGCCAAAGATGGGGCGCGGAGGCGGCGGAGGTAAGCGTTGATTTCATGGCGAAGGATCCGGCGAGGGAGAGGGATGAACGGCGAAGAATCCGGGCGCGGGGTATGCGTGGGAAACAGCCTGGAGACGCGTGGGAAAATCGGAGAAGACGGGGCGGCGCGCGTCTTCCAGAATAGGAAGGAGTCCGCGGGGGAGTTGACCGGGGTCAACAATCCCCCGTGGACCAATCAGGAGCGGCCACGTGGATGCAATTTTTGTTTATTTATTTTAAGGCAGAAATAGGCCGAATTAAAGAAAACTCAAAACATGAAATATTTTTCTTTTATTTTTTTCTATTTTTTGGTGATTTTTAATTAATTTTTGGAAATAAAAATAGGGTAGCTATATATATAGGTATATGTACACTATATGGATTTTTATTTTTGATTTTTTTATTTGTTATTTTTATGTATTTTTATGCTCATTTTGTATTTTATTTATTTACAAGATAAAATGAGGAATAAAAGAATATTTTTATTTTATTTTTATCACATATATACAAGGGTGAAATAAATGGTTGAATACATTTATATACATGGTATTTATACAATGTGTCTTTGTATTTTCAATTTTGTAATTTTTATTTGATTTTTGTATTGTTTCTTGTTATTTTATATATTTACAAAATAAGCCATAGAATATTCACAACAAGTTTTGAAAGGAAATACATTTATTTATAGGGTTAAATAAATACATGGGTGATGGTCTATGCACATGGTGAAGGTATATTTTTGAATTTTTGATTTTTTTATTTGTATTTTGTTTTTAATAAGATATATACAAATACTTACAACATATTTTTGGGTGAGGAAAATATAATTTATTGTATTTACAGAAGTATATACACATGAGCTCCTATCTCCCTCTACTTTGGCTTTTATGCGGTCAGGCCCATGCTGAGCCCTCCCTTGGGTTAGGTTGCTCAATATTTATTCTAAATATTTCCCTCTTTTTCTTTTTGCTCTTTATTCTTTTTATTTTTGCACAAAAACATGCTAATTATAGGTTTTTACACAATGCATGCTTTTGGTAATTATTTGTATTTACACATATCTACATGTACTTGCAAAGGTTTTTGTAGCTAAAATAATAGAATAAAGAGTGATGAATGGGTATTCATCACCCCCTATGCTTTAACTTTGCTAGTCCCTTAGCAAACACTTATTTGAAAAAGAAGTGAAAAAGAAAGAAAAAGAAAAAAGAAAAAGAGGATGTACATGGATCAAGGTTGACTTATTAAATTTTCCTTCATTAAATTGAAATATGGAGCTCGATCAGATCTTTGGATTATTAATGTGTCGGAACCTTATTTGGACTTAAGCCTAAAACTCAACAGCCTCCAAGTTCCACCAATCTATGGGCAAGACTCCTCAATAAACCAGATCAGAACAAGTCTACATACACAAACTCTAATGACCATGAATCTTTTCCTTACGGTGTAAGTGATATGTGGCTCCCCACCTCAGAAGTAACAAAGAAACAACCTCCCTCAACCTGGTAACTCTAATGCCTCAGTCTAGCAACTCTTTCCTCGAGAAGCGGGGTATTCCCTTCTAAGTTCAAGTGCAACCGGCTCAAGAAGAGGGGGTAGAAGTATAGAGTTTTGGAAGCTTAGCCAGTGTAGCTAAGTCTCCCGCTGCAAGCTTCATGAGATGTAACATGATACCATAAGCTTTTGCTTTTCACTCCGGTGGGGTTATTAAATTTTCAATCCGACCCACCACTTTTTTGGAGTTCTTTTTGCATTTTTTTTTTCAAGAACTTCTGTACAACATATCTACATGGTGCAGCATATATAAGAAATTTCCCCTTGAGCCAGTAGACTATCCCTCTTTTGAAGCTTTATTGCAACCCACAGCTTCTGTCTTTAGCTTTCAACACCACTAGACCAAGTTGAGGTGCACTTCCTTCACTATAAGAAGAAGAGAGGTTCCGCCTAGAAGTACTACCCTCATATGCTACCCCAAGCCAAAGGAAACTGCCTCCTCACCACCTCATCCGTGGAGAGCCATGTGTAAAGTGCAGGTGCAAGTGAAGCCATTGTCTCTGAGAGTCATGCGTGTGTTGTTAAGTGCTCTACTTAGGCTCATCAAGATGACATATGCTCATAGCCTAGTGGACTCGAAGAATTAAGCCCTTATGGACCTGAAAAGCCTTAACCCTAAGTCCTACAAGGTTCCTCTTGAAGTTAAGTGAATTAAGATCTTATTCAAGCTCCATTTCTCAATTTAATTCCAGGCTTAGTTTAAATGTCAACTCTCATCCAGGAAAAACTATATACATATATGTACACAAGATGCTATTTACAAATATTTTACAATCATGCAAAAATTTTTGGAAAATGTTCTGAAATCATGAATGAATGATGCATGAGGTGCAAGTTTTGCAAAATGATATTTACAAACATTTACACAAGATTTTTGCAAACTTTTGATTTTCAAAACATTTTGGAAAAATTTTGTACTATATACATAATTTTGATACAAAATATTTACACAAGCTTTACACAAAAGATTTTTGAAATCATTTTTACAAAAATATTTTATACACTAGCTATGTATGTGCAAGAATAAAAGAGGTTTATGTACATGAAAATTTTTTTTTTTTAAAAAAATTGTGATTTTTAGCCATTTTATTTATTAACACACTCACACAAAGTACGAGTTATGGCTAAAGTATATATGAAATATATACACACCCCCCTATACTTAGCTCGAACGATGTCCTCAGAGTGATCAAGAGCGATGAAGAAGACATAACTCGTGCTTAGTAAAAGGGAAGTGAAAAGGAATGGCTAAGTACAGGAACGAATAAATGAATAGAATGAGAGGAACTCGGTGGTTTCCCCCTATACTTAGGATTAACTAATCCTCAGTATAGAAAGCTGTACATGAAGGGAAAGCCGAGTGAAGAATATACAGAATCTGCCCCCCCTATACTTAGGGTAAAATATCCCTAAGTATAGGCAGCAAAAACAGGAGCAGAAAGAATGAAAAGAATACTCGCAGGTCCGACATCCCCCCTATACTTAGGGTAAAGTACACCCTAAGTATAGCATAATCATAAGATGAGAGACGGGATGTGGGACTAAAGAATAGAATGATATGGACAACTGGATCTATACAGGCGGAGGAACAGTGAAAATCAGGCGTGAGATGTAAGAGATGTGAGTCAAAAGACCACATCTCACGCAAAATGAATAGCGGCAATAATAACGTCCCGCGGCTCATGATCTAGAAATGGTTTGAGCCGCTGGCCGTTCACTCGGAAGGTACTCTCAGAAGATAACTCAGATATATCAATGCTACCGTTATCGTGTACCTTTCTGACCAAATAGGGTCCTTTCCATTTGCTCTGTAGCTTCCCTGGAAATAATCGTAGCCTTGCATCAAACAACCATACTTTCTGTCCAATCTCAAAATGCTTGTGGCTGATATGAGAATCATGCCACTCTTTGACTTTCTCCTTATAATGTAGGCTGTTTGAGAAAGCTGCATCTCTAAGCTCTTCCAAGGCGGCTAACTCTGCCCTCCTCTGGTCTCCTATACCATCTGGGTCCATAAGAATATCTGTGACTGCCCAAAGTGACTTGTGCCTCAGCTCGACAGGTAGATGGCATGGCTTGCCATAAACGAGGCGAAAGGGAGATGTACCCAATGGAGTCTTGAAAGACGTCCGATATGCCCACAAGACCGAGTCCAAAAGCTGTGACCAATTCTTTCGGTCAGGGCGGACGACTTTCTGCAAAATATTCTTGATCTCCCTATTCGACACCTCAGCTAGACCATTTGTCTGTGGATGGTATGGTGTAGCAACACGATGGTCTATGCCGAAGTCGGTAGCAAGTGCCTTCACCTGGTCGTTGATGAAGTGAGACCCCCCATCAGAAATAAGAACTCGTGGAACCCCGAACCGCGTGATGATGTGCTTCTTCAAAAATCTGCAAACTGTCTTTGCATCTGCGGCTCGGGCGGGGATAGCCTCAACCCAACGACTAACATAATCTACGGCCAACAGAATGTACTCAAATCCCTGACTCTTAGGGAATGGACCCATGAAATCGATGCCCCATGCGTCAAAAACCTCACAGAAATGAATGGGCTGCATCGGCATCATATCACGTTGTCTACAAGTGCCCATCCTCTGACAGTCAGTACATCTCTTCACGAACTCATCAGAGTCCTTGAAGAGTGTAGGCCACCACAAGCCGGATTGGAGCACTTTCTGTGCCGTTCTCCTCCCAGAATGATGTCCTCCTGCCTCAAGCTTGTGGCAGTAAGTGAGGACACTATGATGCTCCTCCTGAGGAATACACCGACGCCAGATGCTATCCCCTCCTTCGTGGTAAAGGATGGGATCCTCCCAGTGGTAGGACTTGGCCTTCGCAAAGAAGGTCTCAAGCTTCTGCCTGGGCCAATCTTGTGGGACTTTCCCAGCAACGAGAAAGTTCACAATATCGGCATACCACGGGAGTGAGGTGATAGCAAGGATCGCCTCATCTGGGAAGGTATCACAAATGGGATCAATCTGCTCAGAATCCTCAGGCTGCTCTAATCGAGATAAATGGTCCGCCACCACATTCTTGACTCCAGGCTTATCCTTGATCTCAATGTCGAACTCCTGGAGTAGAAGGATCCATCTAGTAAGTCTGGCCTTGGCATCCTTCTTTGACATGAGGTACCTGATGGCGGTGTGATCTGTGTACAAGGTCACTCGGGATCCAATGATATACGATCTGAATTTATCTAGGGCAAATACTACTGCTAGCATCTCCTTCTCTGTGACCGTATAATTCCGCTGGGCAGAATCCAATGTGCGGCTAGCATAGTGTATCGCAAATGGTACTCCATCCCTCCTCTGTCCTAGCACTGCCCCTACGGCAAAATCAGAGGCGTCCGTCATGATCTCGAATGGGAGAGACCAATCAGGCGGCTGAAGGACAGGAGCCTCAATAACACATTGCTGGAGAGTTTCAAAGGACAAAAGACACTTGTCATCGACAAGGAACTCGGTGTCTTTCGTTAAGAGGTCAGTCAACGGTCGGGCAATCTTGCTGAAATCATGAATGAATCTCCTATAAAAACCAACGTGCCCCAGAAATGACCGTAACTGCTTCAGATTGGATGGCGGTGTGAGTTTCCTAATGACATCGACCTTGGCCGGATCAACCTCCATGCCTCTGTTGGAGATGATGTGGCCAAGCACCGTCCCTTGAGTCACCATGAAGTGACTCTTCTCCCAAGACAGAACCAAGCGGGTAGCAATACATCGCTGGAGCACTCGGTCTAGGCAGTCAAGACAGGAATCGAATCCGTCGCCGTAAACCGAGAAGTCGTCCATGAAGACCTCCAAACATTCCCCTACCATGTCCGAAAAGATCGACAGCATGCATCTCTGAAAAGTCGCAGGGGCGTTGCATAGCCCAAATGGCATGCGTCGAAAAGCGTATGTACCGAAGGGACAGGTAAAGGTGGTCTTCTCCTGATCCTCAGGAGCGATGGCCACCTGGTTGTAGCCCGAGTACCCATCTAGGAAGCAATAATGGCTCTTCCCTGCCAGTCTCTCAATGATCTGATCTATAAAGGGCTGGGGGAAATGGTCCTTCTTGGTGGCCTGGTTGAGTCTCCTGTAGTCAACGCAGACCCGCCAAGAGGTGGGTACTCGTGTAGCGATCTCCTCTCCCGACTCACTGATCACAGTCGTGATGCCCGTCTTCTTGGGCACCACATGCAAGGGGCTCACCCACTTGGAGTCGGAAATGGGATAAATAAAATCTGCACTCCACCATTTTGATATTTCCTTCATGACAACCTCTCTTAGGTTGGGGTTCAGTCGCCGCTGAAACTCACGCGACGGCTTCGCCCCTTCCTCGAGATAGATATGGTGAGAGCACAATGAGGGACTAATCCCATGGAGATCTGCTACGCTCCATCCAATTGCCTTGCGGTTCTTTTCAAGAACCTCCATCAGACGGGATTCTTGCTCTTCAGTCAGATCAGCAGAGATGATGACTGGGTACATCTCAGACTCTCCCGCAAGGAATCTATACTTCAGCGAAGTAGGGAGCAGCTTCAGCTCTGGACAGCTGGGTGCTGACAAATCTGGCTTCTGAAGAAGATGTGTGTATGCAGACAATTCTGCCAAATTTGCCTGGGAAAATGATAAAGAACTCTCACAAACTGGATCTGGAGAAGGCGGGTCCTCTACATTGTCTCTGATCTGCTCTGCCTCTACCTCCTCCTCATCTATAGGCTCAGGTGGATCCAGATCTGGCATCTGATCATCACAATCGGCCCAATCAGATTCTGAATCCGAGGGATCTGTATCAACTGCGGTGGCATCAGTACCACCGTAAAGCAGGGTGGCCTCAGTACCACCATCACTGAAAATCGTGTCGCGATCAAGGTCCGACTCTGCTGACTCAATAGTATCCTGAACCAAGGCTGTGCTCTCCAGACTATCCTCTTCTATCATCTCTGTATCAGCTGTATCTGAATATGAGAGGATGGCCTGTGCTGCAGGATCTGCCCAAACTGCCTCATCGTCTGTGATCACAAAATCACAGTCCTGGTGGATGTCTGGCTCTGCGTCTGTCAGCTGCTCTGAATCTGTACTGCCATGTGAGCGGGATCTATCTCTGGCTCTGTGGTCCTTAACCGTCTCTATTTGTATACTCTCGCCCTGGACGCGAAAGAATACCTTCCCACTGTCATGGTCAGTCACCGCTTTGGCTGTGGCCAAGAACGGGCGACCGAGGATAATGGGGGAATCGGTCAACGAATCAGGGGTCTCCATGTCCAGCACTACGAAGTCCACGGGGAATTGCAAACCCTGAATCGTGACGACAACGTCTCGCAACAACCCCTTTGGACTCTTGACAGACCGATCAGCAAACTGAAGGTATGTCCTGCTCTGTCTAAGAGTGCCCAACTCTAAGTGGTCGAGAAGGGCTGCCGGAAGAAGGTTGATCGACGATCCGCTATCTAAGAGAGTACGGTCGAACCTCTGCTCATTAATCTGACATCTGACATACGGGGCCCCTAAATCTGGCCTCTTAGTCGGCAGATGGTTCTGGATCGCATAACACGTGGCTTTGGTCAACACATGAATTTCTGCGGTCTTGTTCCTCTTCGTCCTTCTGACTGTGGTCTTATCTCTCAAGGATCGCTGAAGAAGAGGGATGTGTTGCAAAGCCTCATTGAGGGTCAGCTGGATGTGAAATCGGTCTATCATGCTCTGGCTGAACTCCTCCTGCTCTCTCTTTTTTGGATCTTTTTCTTTTTTCTTCCCCTTCCCCAACTCAAGGGCTCTAGGAAAGGGGATCACAGGGTCCTTCTCAGATGAAGGACTAGGAATAGGTCTAGACGGTTCGATGACCGGATCCTCACAAACATCATTCACCACAGTGGGATCAGAAGAAACTAAACCTTTTCCTTTATTCAAATCAGAGTTCTGAGAAACATTCATGCGAGGAAAGACAACATTTCTATCAGAATAAATGTTGGTGGCGTCAGTACCACCTCTAGTTGGCTCTACAACTAGACGTCTTGCGGCCTCAGTACCGCGGGCTGGCTCGGCTCTGCTGGTGGCGTCAGTACCACTCTCCTCTTCCTCATCTGGCGCTCTAGATGGATCCTCGCGTTGTCGCTCAGATGAGGCGCCGCCTGCTGGTTTTCTACCGCTCCTAAGTGTGACAAAATCAGCATCAAATAAATCCGAAGATGTATCATCAAATGGGTCACTAGGAGTGGCAAATTCAGTGTGAACTACCTGCTCAGATTTCCTCTTCAAGTTATTCGGATTAGGCTCGATCTGTGCAGGGATGGCGGCCTTCCCTCTCATCAGGTCCCGCATCTCCTGGCGGAACTCGTCCATCTCCCGTCTAAATGTAGCCTGCTGCTCTGTGAAGAGGCGGGCTAGATCATCCATGGCGGGGCTCTCATGGGAGCCCGACGGGTTGCCTCTCTGGAAATGAGGCTGCTGGACCTGGTGCTGCTGCTGCTGAGAGGGGTAAGAGGAAGGATGCTGCTGCTGGTGAGCCTGCTGCTCACGTCTCCAATTCTGTCCCTGCTGCTGATAGGGACGAGATACGAAGGATGATGGCTGGTGTGGTTGGTATGCTGGGGGCTGCTGGTGATCTCTCTGCTGGGAGTACTGCCCTCCCTGACCGGCTGGCTGCTGTTGGGACTGGTTACCCCCATTCCCCCACCTGAATCCGGGATGGTCTCGTCGGATTCCAAGTTGAGGACGGTCATACCAAATCCCGTTGACATCCATCAACGGCTCAGCATCAAAGGGGTCTGGTGGCAGTGCTGCCAGAGGCTGATCCGGCTGATATACCACCATCTGTAAGTCTGGAGATGGTGGTGACTGGTAAGAGGGCTGCTGCTGCTGGTACGGCTCCGCCTGTACAAGGTGAACTTGTCTAGGCTGCTGCAAGGAGCTGGAGCGCTGGGACGAGCTACGGCTGCCGCCGGAATCGCCTCGCGATAGAAGACGGGGCTGAGGAGCCGTCTGTGCCTCCTGAAGACACAAGAGCTAGGTCTTCATGTCGCTCAGAGTTTGTGCCATTTGCTCCATCTGAGTTATGCCCTGGCACTGCTTCTTCTCTATGATTTCCATGCGGTCCAACTTCTCGCTGATAATTCCCATGTCCGCAGTGGCCGACTCTGCCTGTGCGGCCGCAACTGTGGACGAACTGGATGGACCTGCATCAACCCGTGCTATCCGCTGATAATGCACGGGTCCTGGCGGCTGCTGAGATCTCTGAGTGTACAACCGAGTCTGGGACATCACCATGTAATTTTCTGCCATCTCCTCGTAGATGGCCCAGACTTGGTTGTGGTCCTTGGCAAAGTAGGACCCGCCGCAAGAAGCATTCACCAGACCCTGAAGCTCTGGTGTCATCCCACTAAAGAAGCTCTGAACTAGGTTTGGCTTCGAGATGTCGTGGTGTGGGCATCTATCCAGAAGCTCTCTGAACCTCTCCCATGCTTCGTGAAATTGCTCATTAGGGAGCATGGAGAAGTTGTTGATCAGGGCCCTTGCTGCATTCGTCCGCCCGAGTGGATAGTACTTGTTCAAGTACTCGGTGCGGAGCTGATCCCAGGTGTAAACAAACTTCCCTAGATGTTTCAGCCAGGCGGCTGCTCTATCTGCCAGTGAAAAAGGGAAGGCCATCATCCGAATCATATCTTGGTCCACACGACGGTCGTGGACAGTGCTACAGATCATCAAAAACTCCTGGAGATGGAGGTGGGGTTCCTCAGTGGCGAGTCCGTGAAAATGAGGAAGCATCTGCAGGGTGTTCGGAGGGAACTTGAAATCCCCCACGATAGCAGGTATCACCACCCACTGGTGCATCAGTGTAGATCCGGGGTTGTGTAGCTCCCGCATTGGTCTTGCTGCGGCGGCGGCTGCCGCTGCTGCGGCAGCTGCTGCTGCGGCTGCTGCCTCGGCATCAGCGTCAGGAATGTCCTCCGGCTCGCTCGGCTCGTCTCGCTCTCTTCGGAGTCTCTCCAACTCCCTCCTCATCTCTATCATAAATGCCCCCTGATCGCGTAACTGTTGCTGAACTGTCTCTAATGACGCGATCAGGGTGGAGTTAATCGCTCCCTGGTCTAAGACAAAATGTTCGGGCTGGCGATCGTCTGAACTGCCGGCTCCAGCCATTCGGACGTCTGCAAAATCAGATGAGCCCAACTCAGGTTCTGTCAAATTAATTCGTCTTTCCTTGGGCTCATGTCTCTCAGTAGCAGAAGAAAGGGGATCGAGGGGGAACAAGGTGGAATCGAACTCGGGCCCGGAGAGCTGGTCTCGACTCTCACGGGCCAACCTAGATGATGGAGTCGACGCGCCTGAAAGCGGTGCAGCCAGAGGCTGCCTAAGAGATCGTCTACCCATCATCTTGATCTGGCGAGTTGGGCGGATGGGATCTGGAGAAAATATGATCGCAAAGCAAACCCCTTGTTCACCAACTTAACACAATCTGAAGACCGTGAAAGCTCGGTCAGTTTATCTTGTCAATTTTATTTGGTGAACACACAAGATATCAGAGCGATTACGTGACCTGCTGGGATACCCGCTACTCTCTCAACCGACTGTCCCGCACAGAAGAGTCGGTAATCAGTCGAGATGAGCACCGGAGGGCTTTACCTAGTGTTCGGGTCACTCTCTCGCACAATCAAACCAAACAATGAGGGGGTTGCTCTCCCCAAGACAAATTTTTAATGTGAGTGTCTTTTAGGGTCAATAATGTTATCCAGTCCCAATTTTTTTGTTTTTCTTTTTAATTTTTTTCAAAATAAATACAAGCGGCCTAACGGTTTTTCCGATTCTCCTGATGATTAAGCCAAAAACAGAGGGAGAGAATGAAAAAGCTGATGCGCGAAGAAATCAATGATGCATGCAGAGAAAGAAATGCGTACCTTGTCTCCAGCACTCTACATGCAAGTGATCCGCGCAGAATTAAAAGACAGAATAAAACTACCTAAATGATGCAGCGGGAAAAACCGGCCTTAGGCAAGCAACTTCTTTTGATCGTGAAGAACAATAGTTAGCTAACCGAATCGAGTCCGGAGTCCGATCTTGGGAGTCACTCGGTGCCCGCCACAACGGGTCCTGCCAGCGCTGTATGTGACTCCTCACGGCACGTGGTCTCAAATCCAATTAAACTAACTTTTTCAGTGAATTTTATTAAGGTCCAATTACGTTCTATAGGAACAGATATTCTATTAGGTGTTGGGCCTTAAAAATTTACGTCACAATCAATCAAAATTCCTAGGTCTAGGGGCTAAAACCGCGAGAAACACCGAAAAAGGCAGCTAGCTATAAAAACCACGATAAAAGCCGCGAAAATCCGAATGGGTCCCCCGAGCACACCGGTGCTCGGCGAAACAGACCCGCTAAGTTACAAATGTCCACAAATGTCCAAGTCCTAAATTATTACAACAAATATTGTTCTCTCTCTCTCTGAAATAAAAATTTCTTCTTCTCTCTGCTCTTCTTCCTGTGCGAGTCCTCAAAAAGTGTACTCCAAGTTCTCCACGTAGTACCTCGCACAAAAATTAGAAAGAGAAAGTGTCAGAAAACAGTTATAATTTAGAGAGACAAAATGGAAAAATGACTACAAAGCCGTGCTCCCCGGCAACGGCGCCATTCTGACGACCGCCCGAACGACAGAGGTAAAGGTATAGAAATAGGTCGTTGCGACCTCAATCACTCGGGCTGAGTCAATCAAGAAGAAATCAATCTCTCAAATCAGATAAAAAACAAGCAAGCACAAAATAGAGCGATCTAGCTATAGGATTAACCTGGTATAGCTCCCAGGGTCGAACACAAGGAGCACAGATTGGCCTTGCGGCCTACGATGTAGTCAGAAATCCAAAGGAGTCTTTTTTTTTAGTGTTTTTCTTTGTTTTTATAATTTTTTAGATTTTTTTTAAAAGATGAGAAAAATGAAATAAAATGAATGCAAGGCAACTTCAACAATTTATAAAACACACCAAAAAATCAAACAAAAATTCCAGAAAATTGGTTTTTAGGTTTTAAATGTTTTTTACTGTTTTTGGTAAATTTTTGGAATTTTTCTAATGGGTAAATTATTTATTAAAAATCAAACAATGCGAAAAAACAGAGGGTACTGTCCAGCAAGGCTTAAGACCCAAAAATAAAATAATTTTTGGATCTCAAAAAGCCCTGAAGGTAATTTTCCTATAATCTAGAAAGAATAAGGAAAATTTAGGCACCCTAATTATTGTTTTTGGATTTTTAATTTATTTATTACAATTTTTATGAGTTTTTAGGGGTTTTCAATTTTTAGGGTTTTTAATTGATGAAAATTAGCCAAAATTGGCTAGAAAATCAAACAACAAGCAAGAAGCAGTACCTAAATTTTTTAGAATTTTTGGTGGAGTTTTTATATTTTTTTGGTATTTTTAAAGTCAAACAGTGGCGAAAATAGGGGTTTTTGAATTTTTAAAAATAATAAATGAAATCAAAATTGTCCTCAAAAATCATAGAAATTCCTACACCATGGCAGGAGCCATGTGTCAAAATCTCATTAGATTTGGAGGTCGTTTGATATTTTATTCAAAAATAAAGGTGGGGCACTGTGCACAGGGACCTATGTGCAAATACCCAAAAGTTCTGGGGTCCTGGTGCAAAATACCCAAGAAGTCACGTGCCAAGCACGTGCCTGGGGCACTCAAGGACCTAAATGTAATAAAAATAAGTTCCAAGGACCTATTGATAACTCGTATCAAAAGTCCAGGGGCTTATATGCAAATATCCCAAAATAAAACGCACATGCGAATATAAAGTGTTCACAGGGGTATATATGCAAATAAACAAAACATTTTATTCAATGAATAACATCCAGAACTACAGGGCATATATTGCAAATAACCCAGAATAACACGTGACGACGCACATGGCTCACAACAGGCGGGGGTATAAGTGCAAATAAAATAAGTACCAGGGTCCCAAATGCAAATAACCCTACGCTAATAAAGTTTTAAAAATAATTACAGTACTAAAAAGGAAATGACAAACTACGAGGGGGCCCTACGATATTTACCCCTTTATTAGCCGACGGTCGGATAGGCGCCACGTGGGTGATCTGACGGCTGGGATGGCGGTGCGACTCCTCTCTTCGTCCCTTCGGCTCGATCGACGGTGGGGAGAGGCCCACGTGGAGGATCTGACGTCTGAAACGCTGGCGCCTCTCTCCTCTGCTATCAATGGTCCAGATGCGCTCCTCGGATGGATCGACGGCTGCTGCTCCTCGAAGAATGGACGGACGCGATCAGAACTGGAGCGAGGGCTTCATCGGACGGCTCTGGAAGATGGAGGAAGAACTGATGGCCGGCGAACTTCGCCGGCCTCGTGCGTGGACTCCGGTCCTCCTCAGCTGCTGCTACTGATCGGAACACGTTCCTGGTGACTTCCCGCAGCTGATGGTGATGGCCGATGGCCCAACCGAGCCCTGGAGGGGCTCCGGCGAGGCCTGGCGGCGCGAAGCTCCGGTCAGAACTGTAGGGGGGCTCAGATGCCTCCCTTTGGACCTGCAAAGTAGACACGAAGGTTCGCGGGTCGAGGGCAAAATGCCTCGACCCAAGAAGGCGGGGTGAAGGTGGTCGGTGCTGTGAGGCGGACGAGCTCCGGCGAGCGGAGGACGGTGGAGCTCGAGTCCCAGATCCTGTGCGATCTGGGTTGAGTGAAATGGCGTAGAAGGTGCGTGAGGGGTTGGCGGAGGTGATGGTCGGGTCGAAGGATCGGGATGTTACGCGAAATGGCCGGAATCGGAGAAATGCGTCGGAGATATGAATTGGGCGAAATCGAAAATTACACTAAATAGAAGGTCTAATCGACTACCTGATGGCTGCAGTAGACTGTGCTGGAGCGTGGCTAACTCCGGGTCGTAGCTTCGAAGGGCGTCAAGGCCTGAAGCTCGATGCTCAACGCCGGCGGCGGAGCAAGGACGGCGAGAATCGCCGGATCAATGGATTCGCTTCCTCGCCTCACTGCAACAAGGGCAGACGCTTGCTGTCACTCTCGCGAAGCCTATGGAGGTCACTGGGAAGGAGGAGAAGGGCCAAAGATGGGGCGCGGAGGCGGCGGAGGTAAGCGTTGATTTCATGGCGAAGGATCCGGCGAGGGAGAGGGATGAACGGCGAAGAATCCGGGCGCGAGGTATGCGTGGGAAACAGCCTGGAGACGCGTGGGAAAATCGGAGAAGACGGGGCGGCGCGCGTCTTCCAGAATAGGAAGGAGTCCGCGGGGGAGTTGACCGGGGTCAACAATCCCCCGTGGACCAATCAGGAGCGGCCACGTGGATGCAATTTTTGTTTATTTATTTTAAGGCAGAAATAGGCCGAATTAAAGAAAACTCAAAACATGAAATATTTTTCTTTTATTTTTTTCTATTTTTTGGTGATTTTTAATTAATTTTTGGAAATAAAAATAGGGTAGCTATATATATAGGTATATGTACACTATATGGATTTTTATTTTTGATTTTTTTATTTGTTATTTTTATGTATTTTTATGCTCATTTTGTATTTTATTTATTTACAAGATAAAATGAGGAATAAAAGAATATTTTTATTTTATTTTTATCACATATATACAAGGGTGAAATAAATGGTTGAATACATTTATATACATGGTATTTATACAATGTGTCTTTGTATTTTCAATTTTGTAATTTTTATTTGATTTTTGTATTGTTTCTTGTTATTTTATATATTTACAAAATAAGCCATAGAATATTCACAACAAGTTTTGAAAGGAAATACATTTATTTATAGGGTTAAATAAATACATGGGTGATGGTCTATGCACATGGTGAAGGTATATTTTTGAATTTTTGATTTTTTTATTTGTATTTTGTTTTTAATAAGATATATACAAATACTTACAACATATTTTTGGGTGAGGAAAATATAATTTATTGTATTTACAGAAGTATATACACATGAGCTCCTATCTCCCTCTACTTTGGCTTTTATGCGGTCAGGCCCATGCTGAGCCCTCCCTTGGGTTAGGTTGCTCAATATTTATTCTAAATATTTCCCTCTTTTTCTTTTTGCTCTTTATTCTTTTTATTTTTGCACAAAAACATGCTAATTATAGGTTTTTACACAATGCATGCTTTTGGTAATTATTTGTATTTACACATATCTACATGTACTTGCAAAGGTTTTTGTAGCTAAAATAATAGAATAAAGAGTGATGAATGGGTATTCATCACCGGTGACGACGTTAAATATGGTGCCAGGTCCGAGAAGATGGCGATCGGGCGAGTAGGGCGGGCAAACCCACCCCGGGCGAGGGTCCTGGATGATCGGGCAGTAATCGGAGCCCGGGGTTTGGGTTAATGGCGGTCGGGTCAGGCGGGCAAAAAGTCGAGAAAACGGGTCGGTCGCCTGATCCGCGAAAGAAGAAGGTCCGTGGGGGAAGTTGACCGGGGTCAACAAACCCCCGTGGACCAATCAGGAGCCACCAAATATTGAATTTTTATTTCTTTATTTTAGGCTAGAAAATGACCGAATTTACAAAAACTTAAAACATGAAATATTTTTATTTTATTTTTTTCTATTTTTTGGTGATTTTTAATTAATTTTTGGAAATAAAAATTAAGGTATTTACATTATATAACTATATATAGGTATATATACAATATGTAGGCTTTTGATTTTTGATTTTTAATTATTATTTTTGTACAATTTTATTCCTATTTTATTTATTCATAGCATAAAATAAGGAATAAAAGGGTGTTTTTATTTTATTTTTATTATTTATATACATAGGTAAAATAAATAGTTATGTACAACTATATACAAGGTATATGTACAATGTATTTTTGTATTTTTAATTTTGTTATTTTTATTTGATTTTTGTTTTGATTCTTTTTATTTTATTTATTTACAATATATAGTATAGAGTATTTACAAAAAGTTTGGAAAATAACCTTATTTATTTACAAGGTCAAATAAATACATAGATGTGATATATGTACATGATGAAGGGGTCTTTTTAATCTTTTTGATTTTTAACTTTTTATTTTGTTTTTATCTTTTATAAATATACAAGCATATTTTTGGTGAGGAAAAACATATTTATTTTATTTACACTAATATTTACACAAGAGCCCCTATCTCCCTCTACTTTGGCTTTTATGCGGTCAGGCCCATGCTGAGCCCTCCCTTGGGTTAGGTTGCTCAATATTTATTCTAAATATTTCCCTCTTTTTCTTTTTAATCTTTATTCTTTTATTTTTGCACAAAAACATGCTAATTATAGGTTTTTACACAATGCATGCTTTTGCTAATTATTCCTATTTACACATATCTACATGCATTTGCAAAGGTTTTTGTAGCTAAAATATAAGAATAAAGAGTGATGAATGGGTATTCATCACCTGAGTGTATAACCGGGTCTGGTACATCAGCATGTAGTTCTCAGCCATCTCCTCATAGATGGCCCAGACCTGGTCGTGATCCTTGGCGAAGTAAGACCCGCCACAAGAAGCGTTCACCAAGCCCTGAAGCTCTGGTGTCAGCCCGCTGAAAAAGCTCTGAACAAGGTTCGGCTTGGAAATGTCGTGGTGCAGGCATCTGTCGGTCAGCTCTCGAAACCTCTCCCATGCCTCGTGAAACTGCTCGTTGGGGAGCATAAAGAAGTTGTTGATCAGGGCTCTAGCGGCGTTCGTCCGCCCGAGTGGATAGTACTTATGCAAGTACTCGGTGCGGAGCTACTCCCAAGTGTAGACAAACTTCCCCAGATGTTTCAGCCATGTGGCTGCTCTGTCAGCTAAAGATAAGGGGAAGGCAATCATCTTGATGGTATCCTTGTCCACCTGACGGTCGTGGACGGTGCTGCAGATCATCAGAAACTCCTGGAGGTGGAGATGGGGCTCCTCTGTGGCGAGCCCATGGAAACAGGGGAGGAGCTGCAAGGTGTTCGAGGGAAACTTGAAGTCCCCCACGATGGCTGGTAGCACAACCCAGTGATGCATCAGTGTCGATCCGGGGTTGTGCAACTCCTACATCGGTCTCGGCTGCTCTGCTCCTACTGCGGCGGCTGCCGCTGTGGCTACGGCTGCTGCTGCTGCTGCCTCATCTGGGATCCTCGGCCCGTCTCCGCGATGCTCTCTCTCTGCTCTCATCTGCTCCATCTCGCGCCTCATATCTAACATGAAAGCTCCCTGATCCCTCAACTGCTGCTGCACTGTCTCGAGGGAGGCGATCAGGGTGGAGTTGATCGCGCCCTGGTCCAAAACAAAATGCTCAGGCTGCGGACCTCTACTGCGATCATCGCTACTGCCGACCATAGTCTCTGCAAAATCAAATGATCCAAACTCAGGTGTCGATAAATCTGATAGTCTCTCCTCTGGCACTGGTCTCTCGGAAACGAAAGAAAGGGGGTCGAGGGGGAACAGGGTGGAATCGTACTCGGGTTCGGAGAGTGGGTCTTGGCTCTCGCGAACCAACGTAGATGAACGGGTAGACGCGCCCAAAAGTGGTGCAGCCAGAGGCTGCCTAAGAGATCGTCTGCCCATCATCTTGATGTGGTGAGTAAGGCGAATGAGATCTGGAAAAACTATGATCTCAAGCAAACCCCCAATTCACCAACGCAACGCGAGCTGAAGACCGTAAAGGCTCGGTCAATTATCTTGTCAATTTTTATTTTGGGGAACAGTCAGGATATCAGAGCGATTACGTGAACTGTTGGGATACCCGATACTTTCCCAACCGACTGTCCCGTACAGAAGTAGTCGGTAATCAGTCGAGAAGAGTATCGGAGGGCTCTACCTAGTGTTCAGGGTCACTCTCTCGCACAATCAAACCAGACAATGAGGGGTTTCTTTCCCCAAGACAAGTTTTTAAGTCAAGTGTCTTTTAGGGTCAATAGTATTAGCAGTCCCAATTTTATTGTTTTTCTTTTTAGGTCTTTTTCAATAAAA
Source organism: Ottelia alismoides (assembly GCA_037367405.1). NCBI lineage: Eukaryota > Viridiplantae > Streptophyta > Magnoliopsida > Alismatales > Hydrocharitaceae > Ottelia > Ottelia alismoides. Next base: position 23,904 of record JAZKJV010010682.1, on the reverse strand, counting down.
GCAAAAACGCCTAACGAATGTTTCGGTTCTCCTGGTTATTAAGTCAAAAACAGGGGGAGAAGACGAAAAAGACGATGCGCGATGAAATCAATGATGCATGCAGAGTAAGAGATGCGTACCTGAATCCAGCAGTCTACATGCAATATGATATGTGCATAATTGAAAGATAGAAATAAAACTACCTAAATGGTGCAGGCGGAAAAACCGAGTCCTTAAGCAGGCAACTTCTACTCGAAAGAACCGTCTAACTGGTCACTAGCCTCCGATCCAAAGGGTCCTGTCTCGGTCTACCCCTCCTCCTCCAGACAAATCGGGTTCAGCAACAATGCTTGGCAGGGAAGGCTGCGGCACGTAGGCTCGAAGGAAGAAGTCAGCTATTTTTATTAATATTTTATTAGTAGGTCCAATTAGCGAACTATAGGCACAAGCAGATAATTAGGTGTTTGGATCCTACTAGTTACGGCACAATCAATCAGAAATTCCTAAGGCTAGGGGCTCGATAAAAACCGCGAGAAACCGTAAAAGGTAGAGAAAAACAAAAACCGCATAAAAAGCTGCGAAGAAAACTAAGGGTCCCCTGAGCACACCGGTGCTCGGTGAAACAGACTCGAGAGAGTCTAAGTCCAAGTCCTACTGAGCTGTCCCGGTATTATTACAACAATTCAACTGAAATAAAACCTAATCTAAGCCTCTCCCACTCAGCTGCTATCTCACGCTCTCCTGCGGCTCCGTGCAGAAGGGAGCCGCCTTCGAATCCCGTGGTTGCGCCAGCTACTCGAGAGTCGTCACCTCGGTCCTCGGGCCCTCGCAAGAAACAAACAAGTGTCACAGACCAGATAAAATAAAAAAATAAAGACAGGAAACTAAACAGGGGTATATGTGCAAAAATAGCAGGAAAATAAACAAGCAAAAGAAACGATAAACAAAAATAAAAGAAAAGAAAAGAAAATGAAACAAAAATGAAAGAAAAATAAAAAGCCGCGAAAAGCCGCGAGCTCGGAAAGAGCCGCAGAAAGCCGCGAAAAAGAAAATGAAATAAAAAGGAACTCAAAATATACCACTAAGCCGTGCTCCTCGGCAACGGTGCCATTCTGATGAGCCAAAATTCTACTAATCCGGATCAGGTAAAAATATCACACTCGGGTCGTTGCGACCCGGATCGATAGAAACCTCGGCTCAATCAAGAAAAGTAAAGCAGACCACCAAAATAGAATAAAAATCAAGAAACTCAAAATAGTGGCCCTGGCTATTGGATTAGCCTGGTATAGCGACCAGGGTCGGACTCAGGGAGCACGTGATGGCCTCGCAGCCTACGAAATAGTCAGAAAATAAAATAAAATAAAATAAAGTAATTTTTTGGTGGATTTTTAATCTTTTTATATATTTTTGGATTTTTAAATTAATTAAGAAAATAGGAAAACAATAAAACAACCAACTACAGACAATTATTTAATCACCCAAAAATCACCTAAAAATTCAAACAAAAATGTTTTTATGTTTTTTTTTATTTTCTGTGTTTTTGGTTAATTTTTGGTATTTTTCTGATTTTTAGGGAATTTTATAAAAATAAAACAAGGCAAGAAAAGGGTGATGCTGTCCAGTCAGACTTGGAGGGCCAAAATAAAATGGATAATAGCCCTATCAAGGTATGAAGGTAATTTTCCTGTAAAGAGTGAAATGCAAGGAAATTTAGGCACTGATTTTATTAATTTTTGATTTTTCAATTATTTATTAGAATTTTTAGAAGGTTTTCAATGTTTTTTAATTTTTATGGTTTTTATAAATTCAAAAATGACCAAAATTGGTCAGAAAATAAAACAACACAAAACCAACAACACCTAATTTTTTTTGTAATTTTTAGAGTTGTTTTAATATTTTTATGTGATTTTAAAAACTAGACAATAACGAAAATGCGTGTTTTTGAATTTTTAAAAATAGTAAAAAGAATAAAAAATGTCTCCAAAATTTAGAGAAAATTTTACACCATGACAGGAGCCATGTATCCAATTTTCATCAAATTCGGAGTAAGTTTGCTATTTTATTAAAAATAAAAACAAAGGCACAGTGCAAAGGGACCTAACTGCAAATACAACAAACTTTTGGGCCCCCTGAAGAACAAGGTTGGAAAGTATGGGGCTAAAAATGCAAAATGTCCCCCGTCCCACGTAGGATACACGTGACTCAGGCCTGGGAGGACCAATGTGTCATTCCTATTTACAAAAATATAAAACGTAACAAGCCAAAAACGTAGGGTAAAAACTGCAAATACACCAAATCTCACGTGTCGATGCACGTGTCCATAACACACAGGGGTATAAATGCGAATAATAGAAACAACAGGGTCCTCTATGTAATATGTCCAAAAATAAAAGAACTACCAAACATATTTACAGGACTAGAAAATAAATGCAAAAACTAAAGGGGCCTAAGAGCAATTACCCCTTATTAAATGTCGAGGGCTGGATGTATGCCACGTGGAGATCTGACGGTCGAGACGAGGCACGGCTAAGCAAAGGACTCCTCGACGCCTATCCAACGGCTGGTGACGCGCCACGTGTAGATCCGACGGCCGAGGGGCATTGGGTCACCTTCGCTGGATGGAGGGCTGAGAGGAGGCCACGTGGGGATCCAACGGTGGCTGCTGGGCCTCCTCTTAACCTTGCTCGGACGGTTCGGACATAATCTGGAGCTGGAGAGCAATCGGACGGTCGGGGAGGATGCTCGATGAACTGGACGCCGGCGAGTTTCGCCGGGCTCGTGCGCGTGCAGGTGAGCTCCTCGGAGGCTGCTGAAGATCGGAGAAGGTTCGCCTGGGCCTCCCGCGTCTAATGGGCTCCTTCGATGACGCAACGGAGCTCCAGGGAGCTCAGGCGACGTCTGCGGAGGAGGAGCTGCTGCTCCTGACTGTCCGAGCCCTCAGACGGGCTTGGATGGACCTGCAAAGCAAAGCAACGAACTCCTGGGTCGAGGGCAAAGTGCCTCGACCCGGTTAGGGGTGGTGAAGGTGATCTGTGCGTCGGGACGAAGGGGCTCCGGCGAAGCGACGTCAGTGGAGCCCCAATCCCAATTCCGTGGCAAACTGGGTTGGACGAAGGGGTGGAGAAGGTGCGCGGGGGAAAGGCGAAGATGTGGGTCGACTCCGATGATCGAACGGGTGGCTAGGGTGGTCGGAATCGGAGCTCGTCGGCGACGGGGTGAATTGGGCGTAAAGCTAAATTAGAGAATAGGGAAGAAAGAGAGCTACCTACTGGATGAAATCGAATGGGGAAGAGCTGGGGAAGCTCCAGGTCCTAGCCTCAAGGGCCGTCGATGCCCGAGGCTCGAGCACCACCTCTGGGCGGTGCACGGCGGTGCGAAATCGCCGGATCAGTAGTCCGTCCACTCCCTCCTCGCCGCGACACGGCCGGAAGCAAGCTGTCACTCTCGCGGTGGCTGTGGAGGTCCTAGGGTGAAGAAAGATGAGCCAAAGATGCGAGAAAATGGAGGCGGAGCTCAGGCTATATACGAGTGCAGGTCCGAGAAGAAGAGGTCGGGCAGGGTTCCACGAAGCGCGGATCCCAACGCGGATGAGCGGGCGTGGATCTCGGATGCACGAGGAAGAAGGAGAGCCCGGGATTTGCGGGTATGGGCGTCAGATCGAGTCGAGAAAAAGTCGAGATATTGGGTCGCGGCCTCGGATCCGAGGCTCAGTGGTCCGGGGGGGGGGAGTTGACCGGGGGGTCAACGTCCCCCGTGGACCAATCAGGGATGGCCATGTCAGAAATGTTTAGAAATTCAAAATAAAATAATAAATGGCCAAATTATTAAAAACTCAAAACATGAAAAATGTTTATTTTATTTTATTCTAATTTTTTGTGATTTTTAATTATTTTTTTGAAATAAAAATAAGGTATATACAATATAGTGCTATATATAGGTATATATACAATATTGATTTTTAATTTTTGATTTTTAATTTATTATTTTTGTACATTTTTATCCCCATTTTATATTTTATTTATTTATAGCATAAAATTAGGAATAAAAAGGGGTTTTTATTTTATTTTTATTATTTATTTACAAGGGTAAAATAAATAGGTATATACATTTATATACATGGTATATTTACAATGTTTTTTTTGGTTTTTAATTTTGTTCTTTTTATTTTATTTTTGTTTTTATGGTTTTTATTTTATTTATTTACAACATGAAATATGGAGTATATACAAATTTTTAGGGATTTTAATTTATTTATTTACAAGGCTAAATAAATATATGTGTGGTCTTATGTACATGGTGAATGGGTACAAGGAAGGCTATTTTTATTTTCTTTTTAATTTTTCTATTTTTATTTTGATTTTTTATTTACAAATATTTACAAATATATACAAGCCCATTTTTATTTTATTTTAAGAGGAAAATATTTTTATTATATTTACAGGTATATTTACACACATGAGCTCCCAATCTCTCTCTACTTTGGCTTTTATCTGTGAGGCCCATGCTGAGCCCTCCCTTGGGATTAGGTTGCTCAATATTTATTCTAAATATTTTTGTTTCTTTATTCTTTTATTTTTGCACAAAAACATGCTAATTATTAGTTTTTACACTATGCATGCTTTTTGGTAACTATTTGTGTTTACAAGTATCTACATGCATTTGCAAAGGTTTTTGTAGCTAAATTATAAGAATAAAGAGTGATGAATGAGTATTCATCACCGGGCCATCTCACCACTGGAGACGAGCACCCGCTTCACTTCCCGTCGTCATCGATCGTCGACCACGTTCACCTCCCTACTCCGCCTTGGTCGCCTCATTGAACATCTCCAACAGCTTTGATGCTAGCCCCCAGACACCGACCACCTGCCCTCGACTCCAACCGTGCGATAGCCATCACACGGCTACAACTCAGCCACGTGCAGCCTTAAAAGTTCACGCCTCAGCCTCGACTCCAAGCCGAGCGCGACGCAAGAAGAAGCTTCCAACTTGAGTTTTGTTTCTGCATTTATTGGATTTTTGTAATAATTTGTAATAATTGCATACTTACAACGGTTCCATTTGGGATCTCGCAGTTGTACCTGAAATTTTGACACTTTTATTCTTATACTTTGTCAAGGCCTATTTCACTCTCGTGTTTAGGGCGGGGCTCAACTTGAATGGCTCGTAGGTTAGACATGCACTCGCGGCTCTTAGAGCTTTACGTAGGTTAAATTATGATTTGCTTGTACTTGTGTAATCTAGGACCACACTTTCCGTATTAATAATACACACCTTAGAATGTTCTACTTAGTCAAATTAATTTCAACTTCTTCCTGATTAATAGAAGTTCCTACTAGGTGCGGTTTCATCGCTTGCATTGCATTTAGTATAAAAAATTTCAACTATGTATTGCATACCGCATGTAGAGCACGGGGATCACTATAAGTCTTTTAAACTGGGCATGCATCATTGATTTTATTGATTGCATCGATTTTTTTGATTCCCTTCCCCTAGATTTTATAACTTATGATAAACGAAAATCAGAACTGATCGTTAGCTGTGCCAACTTTGGTGGATTTAATCAAGTGATAATCTAACTTAAAATCGGAACTGCTAATTAGAATTGACAAAAAATAATTAAAATTAACATTTATCTTCGAGAGAGCAACCCCGTCATTGTACGTAGGTACCTACCTCCAGACAGAGTAGGTGAGGACACACACTTTATGATTAGAGCCCAAATCCGACTTGTGCCCTAAGTCTCCAGGTATGGCTCTTGTGGGCTTGGGAGCTGCAAGCGTTTGCCTTCGACCTTAGAGAGATATTTTGGTGTACATCTTCTCACTATACTCCTTAGGGGTGTAATATAACCCAGCATCCCAGGCAGATCATCTCTTTGATTGAGATATAGTATACATGTACGTTGGGCTTTAGGCAACTCACCTTGTGTGCTTGCGTAACAAGATTGTTTTATCACTTAATTAAAATAAAAAATAAAACATTCGGACATTTGTGACCATCTTCGTGTTAACTTTGTGAAACTAGGGTTCGCTCTTCCACTTGTTTGTGTATTTGTGTTTGTTATCCTTCTGTGCATCTGCACATTTTTACCTCGATCAACTTAATTTCTTTTCAAAGATGTCAGCTTATTGATCTCCGTACTCTGCATATGACATCTCCTTAACTGATTACCGACCATCTTCACCTTTCACTCTTCCATGCATTCTCCTCCCCATTCTCGCTACGAAGTCGGACCTCCTACCGACTTTCTAGCCTCCTCTTATGCCTCCCGGTAGAACCCTCTCTTTGGGACAGTTCCTCCTCAGCCACCTTTCTTCTCCCCACCCACATCGAATATGAAGTTAGAGCTTCGACTGACTTCTTTACTTCATCGCACTTCTTATCCACACCATATTCTCACACGTCAAAGGGTATCAAATAAAAGGAGGTTCAGAAAAGGAATTAAAGAAATAGTTGACTTTTTGATGTTGTAATTAAATTTGCACACGAAGGAAGCTACTTCGAAGTCTTCGCATTCAGTCGATATCCTACCTTCCCCCCACTTTTTATTTATTACTTGAACTGCGAAAGTTCTTAAGAAGTTTATCTATATAAAACCTGCAAATCTCTTTGCGATTTATACATACTATATCGATTAAATGAGTATAATCCTTGGGAGCATGCTCCCGCCTCTTTTTGAATGAAATCGTGGCAGATTCACTTTTTAACAAGTGAAACATGTTCTTCTAATTTCATTAAAAATGAATATTCCTAACATGTTCATCTATAAAGAGTCGATTTGAACAATTAAAACCGTTAAATTTTAATAGTCCTTATGGATAGGTTAGAATTGTCGTATTAAATTGAATTTGAAATAACGGTATGGTAATACATGGTTATCTAAATTCCGCTTGAATTTGTTAAAAAAGAACGTGAGAAAGTGGTGGCAGCATACTGCTTCCCCCGTGCATACATGCATATTCGATCAGTTGACTTCAAATAAATAAAAAAGAAAATTGATATCTAGATGGCTCACATCAGATGGACCATACTGTCTCCATCACCCCCCCCCCCCCCAACTGTGATCCCAACCAAGAATGCATAAATACGGAGGGACAGTCACAATTAGTTCCGATGAGAAGAGAGAGGTTGATCGCTCCAATGGCAGTGAGAGCTTTCCTCGTCCTCGTCTTGCTGTGCAGGCCCTTCTTCGTTGATGGACACCGTATTCTACTGTGGAAACAGCTGCCACTCCCACCTTCTCCACTGGGAAGGCCCCGTGTGTACTTGGCAAGGCCCCGGCCAATTCCCCCCGTAGGTGGGCCGTGGGGGACGAACCCATCGCCGCCGCCACCCCAAAAAAACCTCTGAAAAAGTGCAGTTTCTTGGGTACCAAATAAAGAGCTACAAATGATGAGTGAGATTTATTTTGTGTTCTTGTTTATCGTTTTGAGAGACGAAAAAGAAGGTGAAGTTTTCTTTATTCCGAGATAAAATGACCTTATCCCGCATTCCAATATCGATCGGTTAATGAAAGTAGACTTTCTTACTTTCAGTTGATATCGAGAACCACCGATCCGAGCCATAGATTTTGCCTCATTCTAGACTTGCTGGAAAAAGCTAATGGATGGGGACAAACTTCTGGGGTGGCTAATAACAATTTACCCCACCCTTTATTGATTTAGTTTTGATATCTTTAAATAATGCTTGAGGGAATTAAGATCACATTATATCGGCATATTTTCATTAAAAAAACACAACTCAATAGAGAGCATGTCCCATTATCGAGTCCGACAAATTCTAACGATTTCAAAATTATTGAAATTCACTTCAGATTTATACTAAATTTGAAAGTATATATTTTTCTTATTAATATAAGTTAGACGTACCTAGGATGTAGTCTCATTTTACCCATTTCTATTTTTATCTACCCACACAATCGTAGGTTTTACTACAAAAAATACTAAAAAATAAAAAAAGTAGGATAGCTAACTTGGCTACCGTAAATTGAATTAAAGAAAAATACAAAATTTATTTCACTAGAAAATAGTGCACAGTGTGCTCGAGACACACAGAATAAAAAACACAAAGAAAACTTCCTAAACCTATATCTTCTCCATACAAACTCAAAATATACCAAACTCAACTTTATTGTTCATAAAATTAAATTAGCTATTTACTGAAGGTTTCATTCATTTTGGAGTTAAAATGCAAAAGTTGGCTTTTGGACCCTAACTTTGCAATATACCTAAAATAATCAATATGTTTATTCATTATATTCTCCAATTTCTTATTTTTTTTATAAATTTGTAAATATTATTTAAAATACATTTACATAATAAAAATAAATTAAAACCATCAAAAATAAAATAAAATAAACACTACCCTGTATATAAGTAAAGAATACCTATATTATACATATATTATACATATACCTATTTTTTAAGTAAATAAATTACTTCAAAAAAAAAATGTTCACATGTATTTAAATAAGTTATAAGTATAGATATTATGTATATAAAATAATAAAATATAAAATACAAAATAAAAATAAAGTACATCATATATAGGTAAATATACATATAATTAGACATGTAAACATTAACACCTAATAAATCAACTTATAAAAATAAATAAAAATCATAGTAAAATACTACGTAAAATAATAAATATTTTTCATGTTTTGATAAAAAAATAATAAAATCATTTCCTATTTTAATTTGATTTAAGGGATTTAATCATGTTTTGTCGCGTAATATGTGACATGGACCAACGAGGAGGCTGGCCCATGTTGCGCACCCTCATTCTTTGCCATCTTTTGGGGCTCGAATCAAGCCCTTGCTCACTTCGATTTCCTTATGCAATCTTCTCCATCTCCCAATGATCTTTCACGTGGAACCATGATTCCCTTAAGTTAATAATCAGATCACATGAAAACCCTGAGTCAAGGGCGCCCTGTACATATAACCCTCGTTGAGTTCCATTTCAAACTTGTTCCTAATTGGTCTCCCTAAACCCTACAATTCCTCCAAACCAAGTTGAGCAAGGTGAACTTGCTCCTTGCGAGTTTGCAGCACGCGAAGGAGAGATTTTTGAAGAGATCCAAGCTCGCCGGACCACCGGGCGGAGCTTCTGTGCTCGTAACAATCCTACGACTTGTGAGCCATTTTTCTTGCCTTTTCGATTCTTAGCACTAGCAACATAATGTTTATATTTTTGTTTCGTTTAATTTCATCTGGTATTTCGTAAAATCCAAAATCGTACTTCATTAGAGCTAGTGCTCTGCTCACTGTTTCCTGTCGTACAACCATTCATTCTGACCATTTGATCGCTCCATCTACATCCCCTTTTGCTTCTCTATGCTCCGAGACACTTCATTCTCCCTGATCTGCCCAAGGTAAGGATATCCCGTCTTTTCCTCTGCCTTCAGCCGAAGAGCGTCGTCTCATTCCGCTCCACCTCCATTTGATGCCTAATGAGGTTGAGGCAGTTTGCCCTCGATCTCTAAACTCTTCCTGCAAGGTCAGGGCCTTCAGGAGCCAATCTGGGCTGGACTTGGACCTGGACGAGGTTCCTATGAGCTTTGAGCTTCTCCGACCTACCATGACCCCGATAATGTCTCTCGGACCTTTTTGACACCGCCAGCAGCTGCGGATCACTTCAAGGAAGCTCTCCAAGAATCTCAACAGCAAGCGGGAGGGCTGGAGGATGATACTTTGGATGATCGAAGTAATGAGGAAGACAAGTTCTTCCCTATTATTCCACCTCACTTCAGTGTCATTCGATCATTAGTCCGCTCCAAGTGAAGCTGCATCCATCGGATCAAATCACCGCCAGCGTTAGATCGTCAGGTGGAGATCTAATCTCTTTTGTTTGCATGAATCGCCATCGCATCACTAAAGGTTGATGCGTGGCAAGTGGAGGACCCTCAGCCATTGATCAACGTGTGAGGGGTAATTTTGTCTATATACCCCTGCCTTTTTGTATTTTAGGTTTGATCCTAAAACTTTCAACTGCAATTCAGATACTTATGTAATATATGAAGTAAGACCCTTGCCTTTATTTTATTTGCATTTAGGTCTAGTCCATGTCACCGCACGTTAGGGTTGGGCATCGGGTCGGGTCGGGTTTGAGTTGGCCCGGCCCAAGCTCATTTAAGTATATGGGCTAATGGGTCAGGCATAGGCCCATTTTAATTTCAAATTCCACGCCCAATCCCAAACTCGGACCAAACAAAATGGGCCAAATTTGGGTCGGGCCAACCCAAGTTAACACGTACTTACACCAATATCACGTGTTCCGTTTTTTTGCATTTATCTAGTTGTTTCTTATTCATGTGTGCGTGTTTAATACTTTAAGTACGCTAACTTATTTGTGATTCTAACATTAGTTCTATGTTGGAAATAGAAACGTGGTAAAAAATATGGCGACTTAAACCACCATTTAGATCACCATTACATATTCTATTGTGGTTGCATGCACTATGTCCCAATACAAATTGATTATTTACCGTTGTGCATGCTCTAACACTTGAGGACATGGATTCCATTCTTGCATATTATTGTAATAATCTTGTATATTAATGCAATAATGTCCTCAATCGACGCTAATGGATTTGATTATTAATGGGTCTAAGCATTTATTCTAAACTTAAAATAAGGATATGAAAGTTAGAACATGGTATTTGGAGCAAACATGAATATACTGGATATAATTATATCGTATAGGTCGGACTATCGGGCTTGGGGGTTCGAGCCTTCTTCGGTCTGAACCCGACCCGATAATCAATACGGGTTCATTTTAGGGCCCACGACCTGCCCACTAAATTTCATATTTGGATTTGGGTCAGGTTATGTAGGTCAGGTTTTGGGCCAAGTCGGGCCGACCAGCCCAATGCCCAACCCTACCTCACGTGCGTATATACGTAAGGGGGCGGGACATTTTGCACCTAAACCCCTCCGGGTTTGTGTTATAATTATTTAGTCCAAGAACTTTATATATCAGTATTATATTATTGGGAAAAATTACAATTGGTTCCTGTAACTTTTTGGATCTTACAAAAATACCCTTATCAAAGTGTTTATAATTGAATATTCAAGAATGTTTGCATGTATGCCCATGGACTTTCGTAGGGTACTCTAGGTTGCATAAATACTTTCTATAAATTGCAATATAGTCTTCGCTAGCATTGTATTTTCTTTTTATTATTTTTATTTTTATGAAAGGTTTTTAATGCTCTAAAAATCCTAGAAAAAGTAGGGTAAATGCCTTGAATATTGTTCTATAACATATATTTTTATTGAGGCAATTTTTATTTTTGTTTATTAAAAAATAAAAATAGAGCATTTACTCCCTATTTGAATTTAAAAATAAAAAATTATAAAAAATCACTTTTAAAAATTCCAAAAATAGGGTATATTTATTATTGTATTTTGCAACTCTAGACTTAAATTTTAAAAGAAAAACCTCAAAACCTTATAAAAATCATTACAAATTATTTAAAAATCCAAAAATATTAGTTTTTATTTCTGAATTTTATCTATATTATACACTATATATTAAAAATACGGAATTTTTTAGGTATTTATCTATTTTTAACTTCTAAAACAATCTGGTCTATTATTATAAGTCCTTATTTTGACATGTTTAATCATTTAAAAATAAATAAAAATAAGGAAAAAAATATATAAAATTTATAAAAATAGAGAAAATATAAAAAAAGGATAAAAATATTTATTATAAGGAATTTGAGTATTTTTAGCTATTTTTATAAATAGGATACCTTACATAATATATTATTACTTATATATTTATTTATATTACTATTATTATTATAAATATCTAAAATATATTTTAAAATACTTAAAAAATAAAAAGGATTGTACTTACCGGTATTTTCTTGATTATATATATAGATATTATATTTATAGCATATATAGTGATTATATTATACTTATTATACGTATATACTTATATATCCACTAATTACATCTTAAAATGAAAAAGAAATTAAAATCAAGAAAATATAAAAAGAAACTAAAAAATAAAAGTAAAATAAAAAGTATAAAATACTAAAAACCTACAAAATTCAAAAAAACCATGCAAAACACACAAAAATATTTGTTTTTATTTTGCATTGTTTCTTAATTTTTGTATCTATCCCTGTTGCTCCTTTATGGTTCTACCCCTACACTCGTGTACTATACATTCTCTTTTCTAGGGTGTAATAAATTTTAGCTCACCTTATTTATTGCTTGATCATTATTGTGGGTTAATTGTTAATACACTTGATTGTTAATATTCTAGAGCCGAGAGAGCGGTCGACATCGACTGTCGGATCCGACTTGTCAGGCACCACAAACCCTCCAAGACTCGATGTTAGGATCCCTCGATGATTGTATTTTTATCAAATGTGCCAGTTATGTAACTTTAAACTCTATAACTCTTTCTAATTCGATGATGAATGAATGGCTCTTTTGATTGTTTCAAAAAAAAAACAAGTATTGGCGGTGCTGCCTATAGCCAATCGAGGAACTTTGTGGTATTAATCCTCATAAGCTCTTGCTAATCCATATTAGGTCTTGATCACATACAATTGCTGCATGCCTTCGCGGAGACGGCGAGGCATCCATCAGAGGACGTCTACTTCCTAAGCAATGCAGCTTCATTCTGTTTTTGAAGTATTAATTAATGCTGTATCCACTCTCCGTTCCCATTACCGTATCAAGAAGTTCAGGTTCTAACAGAAACCCTAATCTGTTCATCTCTCTGTCGATTAACATGGAAACCGGTGGAGTCACGCAATCCAGAAGTGGAGGAACACATGCAGGAGCACATATTAAGTCGATCCCATGCATACACGTCTGCACCGGACTTCCACACGCAAACCTCTCACACCCAACTCGTGGACTTGTGTGATGAGACAGAGCACGTCACCTTTTGCTTCTTTGACATCCATGGATTGGATGGCACCCACCTTCAATCCATCGAGGTTTGGCAACATTGCCTTGCTTGCAAGTTTGATTTCCATCACGTGAATGACGCCGGAAGAGCATATGAACGGGTTGGTGCTTAGCCAAGAGAGGAAGGAAAACCTAGAGAGAAGCTTAAGTCTAATATCAGCCCCCCTTCAAAAAAGTAGTAGTAGAAGGTTATGCATGTGAAGTAATAAAACTGTGGATAAATTAAAAAAATCCGGTCTATACATCAAAATGGACCTCATTTTTGAATGTAACAAAGAGAAATCGTTCTTCTTTTTTGTCTCAAATATGGAATTCCGTAAGCTTTTGTAACCACGAAGGCACACAATTTTAAAGTTCAACATTTAATATTCTTATCGTTACGTTTCATAAATGAATACCTTTATTGAGAATCGATGTATAACAAAGTTTTTTTTGTAATTTATCTAAAACTTATTGAATGTCTAAAACATCGTTAATGTCATTCTTTAATAAGACTTGATACATCATTTCTGGTTTATTTGTTGAATTCTTCGAAAACAAACTATAACAAAATTGCCTCACGTTCACAATTTAAATAAGTTATCATATCACTATAAGGAAAATAAGTTGTGTTCACAGAACTATACATACGGATGTGGAGCTTGTGGCCACATAATTGAGCTCTGGCCACGGCACTTCGTGGCATGTAACCGTAACTACAAGTCTCGTCGCGAGAGTTCTCTAACCACGAATATGCCGTGACCACTACAAGTGACCACCGAACTTGTCGTGGCCACAACTCTTGTATGAAGACTTTGGCCATGAATTTTTTTTTGAAGGAAAGAGGGTGAAATCCCGAGTTGGGATTCACCGCCAAAAATTTTTCAATTTATATTAATATGAAGAAAGGGAAATACATTACCTTGTGGACCAGAAACGGTACAAGGAAAGACTTTGGCCATGAATTGTAGCTACGAGAAACTAGTGGCCACGGAATTATCGTGGCCACAAGTTTTCGTTGCCACATTCCGTGGCCACAACTCATTTTTCTTGTAGTGTATCTTCATACATTAATTTTGTAAAAGCGAATATTAATTGTTGTATATTATTAAAGGTTATATAGAATGCCGATTAGTCGTTGACTTGTTATATGATTCATTATTAGTAATATACATTTGTCGTGAGTTTAAAGAATATTAAAACAATGAAAAATATGAGTTGTTAAAAATTTAAGAATAAAAAATAACATTAATGAATATTTAAATTATTTGTCAGCATAGATCAATTTTCTCCTCATGAAATTACATGTATTTTTTCCAAATGAAAAATCAATAAATCTTTTAGTCTTTAGATTAATATAAGAATGTAAAACATCAATATTATTGAATTTTAAACTGTAAATTGACGTTCACAGCTTTATCATCTTAAAGCGATATTGACTAATATAGTTAGGTGTATTTATTATATTTTTATTTTGTTGGAGTCGAAAGTATTGTAGAAGTTGATACATGGTTGCTAATTTTGTAGCAGACCAAACTGTCAAGATGAGAGCTTTTTCGTCGAGAGTCGAAAGAAAATGAGAAATATCAGGTTCACTTTCTTCGAATTGTAGCTGATATAGATATGCCTCGGGGCTTTGTTAGGATGGAGAGATTCTACCACATGAATTCTACATTTGGTTTAATGAAGCATCTATAGGCCCACGACTATGGTCTTAATTTCTGCTTATATATATATTTATATTGGAAAACACTTGAAATAAGGTGCCATCTTTTCATCAACTTGGTGCGACACACTACATCAGCCATTCTATTTCCATCAACTGTTCTCAACAAAATCACCTTAATCCACGAAAATCACTATTCTCTTTTATCGTTATAATTCTATTTTAAACTTGCAGTGTCCTGGTCGACCTCATCATTGAATAGGAAGTACTTATACAATTCCATTTCCATGGATTCTTCATCGTTTTTTACAAGAAATCCAATGGGTCGCAATGGTTCTTTCATGATCTCAACATCATACATGTAACATCTTGCTATTGATATTATTTTGTTTATTTAAATAAGTATTTTATTCGCTTTTGATTTTTACTATTTTTATTTTCTTTTTATTATCAGATCTCGAACGTAGTCGAGATTGTTTGGAAACCTTCGTTCCAATATCTCATGATCCATGTATCTTTTTTTCTATTCTTCATATCTAATTATTATTTCTCGATCCGTTGTTGACTAAATATCTTCAGAATTTAATACTTCTATTGTTGCATGCTCAATAGTTAAAATAATACATTTCATTTTACTTTTTTATTTCAAGTTTTACATTATTTGAATTAATTTTACAATATCTCGAATCTAATATTTTTAGAGTTAAGTAGTTCTCTCGTTGAATGTTTCATAGTTCGAATTCATCAATCCATTTTATATTATACTGAGAAGCTTTTACTTACCTATATATGATTTAAAGGCTATTATTATTTTTATTATGTATATACAGTTTAAAGGGACGTTTTATATATTCATTATTTAGTATATTTTTCGTTTAAAGGCAACTCCTTTTTTCAATTTGCAGTAAGAAAAGAGTTTAATTTTCAAATCCCTTATGTGTTCTTATACCTTCTCAAATATGTTGTTTTATTGCATTTTTGAAGTTACATCTCATCTGATAATTTTTTTTATTTAAATGGTTTTTAATCTGTACTCTTATACCTACTCAAATCTATTGTTCTATTGTGTTTATGAAGTTGCGTTTCCTATAATAAATTTACACTCCAGATTAATATTCTTATATTCAGTGCAATATAGAGTTATAATCTAATTTCATTTTCTTAAACCATTCCTTAACGAGCCGTTTTATTTTCAATACTAGGATCAATTTCCCCATTTAATGAAAATTTGAGTGTGCAGACCCCTGATTTTGGGATGTCTTTTGGTTTAATTGATGATACATATAATTTCTACAAATTATATGCGACCGGTATTGGGTTTAATGCTAGAAAATACAGCTCTAGGATCAGTAATTGATGAATGCAGGTATCGAGAGATCATACTAATCTCGACAAGGCTGGATCAATAGTTGTGAACCCTCGAGGATCCGGGTACCAGTTACACACATTTCGCACTATTTTATTCACATGAGATCACACAAGCTACAACAACAAGGAAATTTTTCGCATGGTTATATTTGCATATGACATTCACACCACAAGCTAATAGAGACAAATGTCATCAAAATTTTATTTCATTAATTTCCATTTATTTTACAACATATACAATGTTTGACAGTACATACAGTATTCTCAAAAAAATCTGACTGAACAGAAGAGAAGCATATTACATTATCAACCGAACCAAAAACTAAAAAAAAAACCATACCGTCTAGTATATACCGTGTCTCCTGGAAGCATCAATAGCTAATGAACAACAGGCCCTTTGCCTGCGAAATATGTTTAGGAAAGGAGAGGCGTCAGCGGTTGCTGGTACCTCCCAAAAACTTATAAAAATAAATAAGCATTTAATATGTTCAAAAGCAAGCATGTAGAAAGGCAGGAACAACTCAAATTTATTTCTACTTGCGTATGTAAAAAGGTTTTCAATTTATTGTAAGCACCTCCCATGATCATCCATTATCCCAACAATTAACATATTTAAATTGTAATCGATTGTTCATAAATGTATAAGCGTATGTATATATATTCTCATTTTGTTCTGATATCGTATTTGTGGATCTTGACGATGACAAAGGTGAGATTTGAAAGGTTTAATAATTTGCAACATTCTTAAATCTAGTGGATAGTCTGTGGTCTTGGTTAGTGTGTAACCTCACACTATGACTCTAAGACATGGGGAATGCCTTAGGGTTGGGGTGCCTCCGTAGGCATGCGGTGTTGTACAATGCATCCTAACTAAGTTCCCAACACGTCCTCTAGCTTATAAGGATTTTGAATCAAGTTTTATAGTTACTACCATTTATTTAACTTTAATTGTAATCCCTTCAACCCTCAAATGCAACTCTCTCAGATGTAATTCCAGATGATGTAAATATAGATATAGATGATTTAGATGTAGAATCGCCAAGTCTGTTAGTGAAAGAAAAACTCAAGCGGTGAAGAAGCCTATGATGAACACCAAAATTCACTAAGACCTGGGTGAAGGTAATGAAACAAGGGTCGTTGCGACCCGGATCTCAGAGACGGTGTGTATCAAGAAAAATCGAACCGCGAAATGAGTCAAAAATCAAACAAGGCAAAACAAGCGGTCCTAGCTATGATATTAACCTGGTATAGCTCCCAGGGTCGAACACAAGGAGCACGGATTGGCCGTAGGACTACGAAGTAGTGAAAATGAAATAAAAATAAAAGAAAATGTTTTTTAGAGGTTTTTATGAATTTTTATATTTTTTTTGGATTTTCAGATTATAAAGAAAATAAAAGAAAGTAATATCTGGGCAACTTCAACAATTTATTAAACACACCAAAAATAATGCAAAAATTAAGGAAAAATTGTTTTTATGTTTTTTAAGTTTTTAAGTGTTTTTGGTGAATTTTTGGTATTTTTCTAATGGGTAAATTATTTTCTAAAAATCAAACAGTGCGAAAAATGAAAGGTACTGTCCAGCAAGGCTTAAGACCCAAAAATAAAATATCTAAGGATCTTAAAAAGCCCTGGAGGTAATTTTCCTGTAATCTAGAAGGAATAAGGAAAATTTAGGCACCCTAATTATTGTTTTTGGATTTTTAAATTAATTATTATAATTTTTATGGGTTTTTAGGGGTTTTTAAATTTTTAAGGTTTTTAAGTGATGAAAAATAGCCAAACTTGGCTAGAAAATCAAACAGCAAGCAAACAACAGTATCTAATTTTTTTTAGAATTTTTGGAGGTGTTTTTATATTTTTTTGGTATTTTCAAACCTAGACAGTAACTAAAAAGGCTGTTTTTGAATTTTTAAAAATACTAAATAAAATCAAAAGTGTCCTCAAAAATTCTCAAAAATCTAACAACATGGCAGGAGCCATGTGTCAAATTTTCATCGAATTTGGAGGTAGTTTGATATTTATTCAAAAATCGAAAAGGGGGCACTGTGCACAGGGACGTAAGTGCAAATACCCAAAGTTCTGAGGGCCAAGGTGCAAAAATCCCAGCAAGTCACGCGCGTGGCGCGTGGCTGGGGTACTCAGGGGCCTTTTGGTAATAAAAACCAAGTTTCTGGACTTTTTGGTAACTCGTACCAAAAGTCCAGGGGCTTGGATAAAAAAAATCCCACTAAAATCCGCACATGCGCATAAATAACACTCACAGGGGCATAAATGCAATTACCAAAAAGTTAACATTCATTCATTAACCCAACAGAACTACAGGGAAGAAGATGTAAATAACCCTAAACTACACGTGACGACGCACGTGGTCTCATACAAACAGGGGCATACATGCAAATCTAAACAAACACGAGGTCCACAATGCAATTTACCCTACGGAAATAAAGTTCTAAAAATATTTACAAGACTAAGACGAAAAAGACAAACTAAGAGGGGGCCCTAAGTAAATTACCCCTTTATTCGTCGACGGCCAGATGCGCGCCACGTGGAAGATCGGTCGGCTCTGGTGCGTTGGCGCTCTTCCTCTTCTTCTCTCGGGCCGAATCGACGCTCTAGAAGGAGCCACGTGGAGGATCGGACGGGTCAGGTCTCAGGTGGCTCCCTCTCTCTGCTCTACGGTCCTGATCAGCCCCTCCAGGTGATCGAGGTAGCTGCTCCACGATGAACGGACGGCTGGGATTAAAACTGGAGCGGAGGAGCTATCGGACGGTGCTGGAGGCTCCTCGAAGAACAGGTGGCTAGCGAGGTTCGCCGGCCTCGTGCACGAGCTTGGGACCTCCTCAGCTGCCTCTGAAGATCGGAGCAGGTCCGCCTTGGTATGCCGCAGCTGTGGGTGCTATCCGATGGCCCAACCGAGCCCTGGAGGGGCTCCGGCGAGGCTGGCGGCGCGAAGGAGCTGGCTGGAATGTAACGGGGTCTCAGACGACTCCCTTTGGACCTGCAAAGCAAACCAACAGCTTCGCGTCGAGGGCAAAATGCCTCGACCCAAAGAAGCGAAGTGGGGGTGATCGGTGCGGCGGGGCGAAGGAGCTCCGGCGAGCGACAGGTGGTGGAGCTCGACTCCCAGCTCCGGGCGAGCTGGGTTGAGTGGGAGTGCGAAGAACGTGCGTGAGGAAGTGGCGAAGGTGATGGGGTGCTCCGATGATCGAGATATTAAGCGAGATGGCCGGAATCAGGGAAGCACGTCGGAGAGTGGATTTGGGCGAAATCTGAGATTACACTAAATGGCGGAGCGAAATGGATACCTGGATGATGCGGGAGACTGAGCTGGAGCTTAGCTAGCTCCTGGTCCTTGCCTCAAGGGTCGTCAACGCCCGAGGCTCGAGCTCCGGTCAGACTCGGAGCACGGCGGCGCAAGGCAGCCGGATCGATGGTCCAAGCACCTCCTCCTCGCTGCGACACCGGTGGATGCAAGCTGTCACCTTGCTGGTTGCGATGGAGCTCACTGGAGAGAGAATGGGGAGCCAAAGATGGATTGAGAGTGCGGCGGAGCTCGGAATATATATGCGTGCAGATCCGGAAAGGAGGTGGCGGGTAGGGCGAGCTGATGCGCGGATCTCGAGGCCAAAGCTCCGGCGAGCTTCTCGGATGTGACATGGTCATTGCGGACCCGGATTTGGGGTGGATGGAAATCGGGTCATCAAGAGAAAAATCCGAGAAGGCGGGTCGAATGAACAGACCCGGGCTCTGGTGGTCCTGGGGGAGGTGTTGACCGGGGGTCAACAATCCCCCGTGGACCAATCAGAGCCCGCCAATTATTGAAATTTTATCTTGATTTTTTTGGGGCCTTAAATGGCCGAATTTTCAAAAACTTAAAACATGAAAAATGTTTGTTTTAATTTTTTCTATTTTTTGTGATTTTTAATTAATTTTTGGAAATTAAAAATAAGGTATATACATAGTAGCTATACATAGGTATATATACACTATATTGATTTTTGATTTTTGATTTTTAATTAGTTATTTTTATACATTTTTATTCCCATTTTATATTTTATTTATTTATAAGATAAAATGAGGAATAAAAGGCTATTTTTATTTTATTTTTATTGTTTATATACATAGGGAAATAATTATTTATGCACATTATATACATGGTATATATACAAGATATTTTTGTATTTTTAGTTTGTAATTTTTATTTGATTTTTGTTTTAATTCTTTTTATTTATTTTATGTACAATATATACCATAAAATATTTACAAAAAGTTTTGGAAACAAATAGCTTTATTTACAAGGTGAAATAAGGTAAGGGAGGTGGTCTATGTACATGGTGAAAGGTTCTTTTTGGTATTTTTGATTTTTAGATTTTTATCTTGTTTTTAATAGTTCCTAAGTATATACAAAATATATACAAGTATATTTTTGGTTGAGGAAAATATTATTTTATTGATTTACATAAATATTTACACATGAGCTCCTATCTCCCTCTACTTGTGGCTTTTATGCGGTCAGGCCCATGCTGAGCCCTCCCTTGGGTTGGGTTGCTCAATATTTATTCTAAATATTTCCCTCTTTTTCTTTTTCTTCTTTATTCTTTTATTTTTGCACAAAAACATGCTAATTATTTATATTTACAAAAATGCATGCTTTTGCTAACTTTTCCTATTTACACATATCTACATGCATTTGCATAGGTTTTTGTAGCTAAAATATAAGAATAAAGAGTGATGAATGGGTATTCATCACCCCCCTATACTATACTTTGCTAGTCCCTTAGCAAACACTTATTTTGAAAAAGAAGTGAAAAAGAAAGAAAAAGAAAAAGAAAAAGAGAATGTACATGGATCAAGGGTTGATTATTAAACTTGCCTTCATTAAATTGAGGTATGGAGCTTAATCAGATCTTTGGATTATTGATGTGTCGGAACCTTATTTAGCTTAAGCTTAAAACCTAACAGCCTCCAAGTTCCACTATTCTATAACCAAGACTCCTCAATGCTCCAGGTCAGAACAAGTCATCATCACAAACCCTGAAGATCATGAATCTTTTCCTGTCCTGTGAAAGTGAGGTCTAAGCTCTCCACCTCAGAAATGGCAACTTGACAACCCTCCCCAACAAGGTAACTCTATGACCTCAATCTGGCCACTCTTTCCTCGAGGAGCGGGGTATTCCCTTCTAAGTTCAAGTACAACCGGCTCAAGAAGAGGGGGAAGAAGAGAATGGGTCAAGGCCAGTGTAGCCAAGTACCCTTGGGAGCTTGACCAGTGTAGCCAAGTCTCCCTGCTGCAAGCTACAACAGGTGGATCATGAAACCAAGCTTTGCTTATTGCACTTATATACATACTCCGGTGGGATTATCATTTTCTCTCAGACCCACCACTTTTTTGGAGTTCTTTTCTTTTCACATTTTTTTTTTCGAGTGCATCTATACAACATGTACATGTGCAGCATATATACAAGGAGTTTTTCCTCTTGAGCCAGTAGACTATCCCTCTTTTGAAGCTTTATTGCAACCCACAACTCCCGTCGTTAGACTTCATGGCGACCAGACCAAGTTGAGACGCACTTCCTTCACTAAATGAAGAAGAGAGGTTCCGCCTAGAAGTACTACCCTCATATGCTACCCCAAGCCAAGGAAGACTGCCTCCTCACCACCTCATCCGTAGAGAGCTCGGTGCATAGTGCGGTTGTCCAAGTAAAGCCATAATCTATATGAGTCATGTGTTGTTGTTAAGTGCTCTACTTAGGCTCATGTGAGATGACATGTGATCATAGCCTAGTGGACTCAAAGAATTAAGTCACCATGGACCTGAAAAGCCTTAAACCTAAGCCCTATAAGGTTCCTCTTAGAGTTAGGTGGATTAAGATCTTAATCAAGCTCCATTTCTCAATTTGAATTGCAGGCTAGTTTAAATGTCAACTATCATCCAAGGAAAACTATATACATATGTACAAAAAGATGCATATTTACACAAATTTTACAATCATGCAAAATTTTGAAAAATGTTTTGAAATCATGAATGATGATGCATGAAGTGCAAGTTTTGCAAAAAGATATTTACACACATTTACACAAGATTTTTGCAAACTTTTGATTTTCAAAACATTTTGGAAAAATTTTGTACTATATACATAATTTTGATACAGAAAATATTTACACAAGCTTTACACACAAAAGTTTTTTTGAAATCATTTTTACAAAAATAATTTGTACACTAGCTATGTATGTGCAAATAAAAGAAGATTATGTACATGAAAATTTTTTAATTTTTGTGGTTTTTAGACATTTTTATTTATTAACACACTCACACAAAGTACGAGTTATGGCTAAAGTATATATGAAATATATACACACCCCCCCTATACTTAGCTCGAACGATGTCCTCGGAGTCAAGAGCGATGAAGAAGACATAACTCGTGCTATGTATAGGGAAGTGAAAAGGAAGGCTATACAAAAGGAGAATGAAAAGTCAAAAGGTTCTCGGGTCTCCCCCCTATACTTAGGATCAAGTAATCCTAAGTATAGCAGGCTGTATACTAAGGGAGAACCGAGTGGAGAATGTACAAATGTACCGGGTCTACCCCCCCCATACTTAGGGTGAAATTCCCCTAAGTATAGGCAGCAAAACAGGGGTAAACAAAAACAAAAGAAATACCCAAAATGTCTCACATCCCCCCTATACTTAGGGTAAAGTACACCCTAA
Organism: Ottelia alismoides; assembly: GCA_037367405.1. Taxonomy (NCBI): domain Eukaryota; kingdom Viridiplantae; phylum Streptophyta; class Magnoliopsida; order Alismatales; family Hydrocharitaceae; genus Ottelia; species Ottelia alismoides. Next base: position 1,261 of record JAZKJV010010682.1, on the reverse strand, counting down.
GTATAGCGTAATCATAAGATGAAGAAAGGGATGTGGGACTAAGGAATGTGATGATATGGACATCTGGATCTATGTACAGCGGAGGATCAGTAAAGCTCAGGCGTGAGATGCATTAGATGTGAGTCAAAGACCACATCTCACGCAAAATGAATAGGGGCAATATCAACGACCCGCGGCTCATGATCTAGAAATGGCTTGAGCCGCTGGCCGTTCACTCGGAAGGTACTCTCAGAAGACAACTCGGATATGTCGATGCTACCGTTGTCGTGTACCTTCCGAACCAGATAAGGTCCTTTCCATTTGCTCTGTAGCTTCCCTGGAAATAATCTAAGCCTCGCATCAAACAGCCATACTCTCTGTCCAATCTCAAAATGCTTGTGGCTGATATGAGAATCATGCCACTCCTTGACTCTCTCCTTATAATGTAGGCTGCTTGAGAAGGCTGAATCTCTAAGCTCCTCCAGGGCAGCTAGCTCTGCCCTCCTCTGGTCTCCTATACCATCTGGATCCATCAGAATGTCTGTAACTGCCCAAAGTGACTTGTGCCTCAGCTCAACTGGTAGGTGACAGGGCTTGCCATATACGAGGCGAAAGGGAGATGTGCCCAAAGGTGTCTTGAAAGACGTCCTATATGCCCACAAGACCGAGTCCAATAGCTGTGACCAATCCTTTCGGTCAGGGCGGACGACTTTCTGCAGAATAGTCTTGATCTCCCTATTCGACACTTCGGCTAGACCATTCGTCTGTGGATGGTATGGTGTAGCAACGCGATGATCTATGCCGAACTCGCTAGCAAGTGCCTTCACCTGGTCGTTGATGAAGTGAGATCCCCCATCAGAAATAAGAACTCGTGGAACCCCGAACCGCGTGATGATATGCTTCCTCAAGAATCTGCAAACTGTCCTCGCATCAGCGGCTCGGGCGGGGATAGCCTCCACCCAACGACTCACATAATCTACGGCCAACAGAATGTACTCAAATCCCTGACTCTTAGGGAATGGACCCATGAAATCGATGCCCCATGCGTCAAAAACCTCACAGAAGTGAATGGGCTGCATCGGCATCATATCACGCTGTCCACAAGTGCCCATCCTCTGACAGTCAGTACACCTCTTCACGAACTCATCTGAGTCCTTGAAGAGGGTAGGCCACCACAAGCCGGATTGGAGCACTTTCTGTGCCGTTCTCCTCCCAGAATGATGTCCTCCTGCCTCAAGCTTGTGGCAGTAAGTGAGGACGCTATGGTGTTCCTCCTGAGGAA
>JAZKJV010010681.1:0-109539 GCA_037367405.1 Ottelia alismoides | reverse complement strand
GGGACTTGCTGAGGGCGGTATTTCGGGACTGTTTCGAACGTCGGCCTCGGGGTCCACGTGGACGCGTTGGCGATGCTGCCTGACCATCTATACGCCAGCTCGACCTTGCCGCCTGGCGGTGGGAATTATTCGAAGCGATGGCGGGCTATCAAAAGGTGCTTTACTATGAGTCCAATCGGGGTCGTCCACAATTCTGGCGTTCGATGTTTCAGATTTTGGCGGACACGGTTGGTGATTAAACGAATGGTGGGTAATAAACATGTAATGGTGCGCGGTGCGCACCCTACATGACTATGTAAGGACTCCCGGAAAATGTCGCGAAAAACCCATCGGACGCCTTAAGGTATTCGATTGATACGGCTATATATCGCATGATTCGTTGACTAAAGGTCGTTATGATTTTCGCTTATGTCGAGAGCAACTTCGATTTTCAACAGCCTGTTAAAGTGACCCGCTATAACCCAACCAGCTAAATCAATCTGAAAAACATGAACTTGACACAAATTGAAACCGAAGCGCTTGCTCTTCCAATCGGCGATCGTGCCGAGTTGGCTCGCCGACTACTCCAAAGTCTTGAAGAACTTTCCGATAACGAGTTCGAAGAATGTTGGGGCGAAGAATCCGCCCGACGAGCGGCCAATTATGATGCCGGGCAGACCCAAACAATACCGGGCGACGTCGTCGCGCAAAAGGCGCGATCATTTCTGAAATGACCACGTACCGCTTTCTAGCCGAGGCGGAAGCGGAATACCTGGATGCGGTTCGGTTTTATGAGGAACTAAAGGCTGGTCTTGGCGCTTCACTAATCGCGGACTTTGAGCGGGCAATTGCCCTGCTGCTCAATAAACCGGAATCGCGCAAGCTCGTCCACCCGTCCGGGATCCGACGGATAGACTTATCGCGATTTCCCTACGCCATCTTATATCGCGTACAGTTCGGTCAAATTGAAATTACCGCGTTCGCCCATCATCGGCGAAGACCCCGTTATTAGCTTTTCCGGGTCTGACAACCCGTAGCAAGCTTAGCCGGGATGCAGCGTAGCGGAATTTAATCTTTGGGCTCCCCATCGCGGCCGGGTTGGAGCTTCGCGTAAAACCAGCGCATCTGCGGTTGATGCTGGATTTCGTTCCTCAATCCAGCGTACCGCGCTTAGATTATTTAATATCCCCAAAAGTTCGGAAATAACAATGAAGCGGACTCTAATAATGCTTTTAATTGCATTTTTAGTATTAACAACCGGCTGTGCTAGTGAAGAACTACGATTACGTCGGTCGAGCGTTCGCTATTATCCATTGAAGTGTCAGGCGGGATCCGATTGCGAAGTGAAATGGGGAAAAGCACTTCAATGGGTTAAGGAAAACTCTGCGTTTAAATTCCGAACCGCAACCGATACATTAATAGTAACTGAGGGACCGCTGCCAACCGACGCCAGGCCAGCGTACACGATCCTCAAGATTGCAAATGGAGATGGAACCTATATGATCGACTTCGATGGGGCTTGTGGGAATATGTTTGGATGCTCACCAGATGTCGCAGACGCCAAAGTCCAATTCGCTCAGCGGCTCGGAATAACCATCCCCGACGCATTTTTACACCCAAAAATTGGGAACTAATTACGGATTTCTAACCAACATCGGTTAGGATGCGCTGAACAGAGCGAAGCGCATCTGTCGTGAAATCGATGTGCCCTCTTTTCGCCGACACATCTTACGGTTATTCGAACCGTTGATCGGTGCGAATACCTTGGCAGTCATACCGCAGCTAGCTCGCGTAGTGAGGCCGAGCATTAATATAGGCTTTGCTGAGTTTCCGCGAAGCACCAATGAAGCCGACATCCTCATCCCTCGGCCAATGCCGTTGAGTAAAGGCACTTCTCACTCTGGCGTCTCTGCCGAATACGTTGTTTCGTCCGCTGAGCGGAGCCGAAGCCAGCTGAAACTCATCGGTGAGCGATTCGCGTCGGCTTCGCTCAGCGAACGGCTAACTTGACGGAATTGATCCTCGACTCCGCCCTTAAGGTAACGTGCCGGTCATCCCACGACGGCCGCCATCGGCCGGCAGCCGATGTTCCATGCCCAGCCGCGCTTCCCGACTGGAAAGCAGCCGAAACGGATTTTCATCGCTCCAACTCACGCACTTGAGACTGAGATGACCGTCCGGGCGGACGTAGTAGCTGAATTCCCACGTCAGCGGCGCGCTGGTGTGATAGCTCATGTAGAACAGCCGAAAGTAACGCTCGGTGCCCGGCAGCCGGTTGACCTGAATCAGTTCCGCGCCCTCCAAGCGACCGATACCACCTTCCGTCGTCGTGGCAACGAGTTCGTTCATCCACGGTCGGGCCTGATCAATCGTCTGATTGCGTCGCGCGGCTGTCCACTCCGCGCCAACATGTTCGACAGCCCAGATCGCCGCGCGGTCGCCTCGCCCCGCCTTCAGCAAATCGAAGAACTCCGCGATCTGACGTTGCGCCGCGTCCCGGTACGCAGCACCGCTTGCGGAAGCGGCTTCCTGCCCGGGGCATTCCTTGAGAAAAAGGACCGAGAGGATCGCGAAGGTAATGACGATAATTTTGGTGGTTCGCATGATTGCATGGAAATGTCGCCGATACTGCCTGAAGACTTGATTCGCTCCGGTGGCCTGAGTCTCAGAACCCTCGCTATCTCCAGGACATCAAAGGTATTTGAAATGGTGACCCACAATAGGCTAGCGGGTCGCCCCGCATTCCCTCTTGGGTGCCATGCAATTTGCCGGTAGACGTGTCTGCTTCATCGGCATTGCCTAGTGATTCGACCAACGAAGCCTCTGCGTCAATCACCGAGCGATTGGGACGAAAGGCACATCGTCGTCCGAAGCGCGGACCCTCCCACATCCCATCGGTTGCGACTCACTGGCAATTCACATCATCTGAAATTCGTCAAGACAACCAATTCCTTTATTTTTCGTCGCGGATCAGTAAAGTGTCAGCCACTTAGCGAGTGATGTCGCCAACCGACATAGCTGACGGTTTGCTCGTTGAGACCACGATCCGGTCCGGATGTGTAGCAAGGTAAACCGCTCGCTTCCCCTATCGCTCCGAGCATCAAGCTCGACAATGTTTGATTAACTACCAGACACAATCCGCCGCCATGAATGTTTTTTCCGATGTTTATTCCGAGATCATCAATATCCTCAAAGTTAAGTCATTAGAGCAAAGCTGGTCGGGTGTAGAGGCGGACCTGAAGGCGCTTTGCCAACCGGACGGTCCGTCTGACTCGAAAAGCGAAAGCCTGGCGAAATGTCGGGATAAGATCGAAGGCTCTGCCGGATTTTTGGACAAAATCAGCTTCAATTCAGATAACGCTTGCGCAGACGGCATACTTAAGGCTGCTCGAAGCAGCTCGGGAGGTTTTCAGAAACGGGCGGCGATGCTGAAAACATTCAAGCACTTTTATTTCGTAACCCGAAAAGGAAATCAAAGCGTTTGGGTAGTCGATCACCCCAAGAGCTATACCAAATGGGCATTCGACCTGATGGATGGCAAATCCGAGAAGGACTTGAAACCTTTCTTGAAAGAAGATGACGAGACTTTCGGAACCGGCAACCGAAAAATGATGTCCGATTCTTTACAACTGGCTAGAAAGTGGTCGACCGACGTACAAATCAAACTAGGCAGCGCTGATGCAAAAACCCTGGAAGTCGTAAAGCGTTGGTTTCATCTTGATACCGATTCCGATGCCCAGGTTAAAGCAACGGCGACCACACTTTTGAATGGTTTTAAAGAAATCGCCAAAACGTGCAATTCAACATCGGTGATATTCTCGGATCGGCCGCATTTACGAACCAGTGGTACCTATGACGATACCTTTGCTTCAGTGAACAAGGGCGATGCCATGCCCGTGATTTACATATTCGAGCTATTTCTAAAGACTGGAAAACGGACGTTCTTTGGTAATATTCCAAAACTGTGGTTATGTGCGCTCACGGTCGTTCACGAACTGTCTCACAAGCTCGTACAAACCAAGGATATTCGCTATGACTACGCAGGACTCAAGCCCGGTGCGGCGCTTTCACCATCCGACGCCTTGCAGAACGCTGATAGCTGGGCCTACTTTGCAGCTGATCTCATCGGCGCACTTAGTGACGGCACTGTTAAGGACGTTCTGAAGTGACACGGCGCATCCGAGCGAGTGTTTTGGTCGGAATTCTTACCGCAACCGCCGGGTTAGCTGCCGCTAGCCCCACACAAACTGAAAGCGAGAACCCCACAATGGATGAACAACCGAAACGACGCGGACCCAAGCCGGTCGACCCGATAGAGATAAACAAGGTTCGTTATGAAGTCGTGCCTGGCGCCAAATCAAGAGGTTTTCCCCAGGATGGCGGCGTCGTTGCCGCCATTGACACCGCCACCCAGCGTGAGCTTTGGACCTTGGTCGTCTATAAATCCAACTACGACAGCAACGAGGAGATCGACGTGCAGGAGCGCTACATCACCCGCCTGTCGGTTGCGCCCGGTGGCCTGTTGCGTGTTGAAAATGAGGCCAAAAAAGCATTCTTGATTGATCTACAGACGCGCGAAGTCAAAGAGACTTCTGGAAACTAGGCACGGCGGCGGTCATTGGCCACCAGATCGCTCCTAGGCGGGGCCAAGGATCCTTTCGAACGCCGACCGCTAGACGCAGCTTCGCAGCCCGGTTTCCAAGTCGGGATAGCGGAGTTCCACGCCCAATTCCTCGTGCATACGCCGATTGTCCAGGCGCTTGGATTCTTCCAGAAACGACAGCATGGCTGGACTGAAGACTTGGCGGGCTTCGGCCAAACTGATGCGCGGCGGTTCGGGCACGCCGATCAATCGTGCAATCCGGCAGAAATAGTCCGTCATGGTCGTGGGTTGTCCGTCGCTGATGTTATAAGCGCGACCCGACACGCCCAGCCGTGCGGCGGCTAGACAGGCCACGGCAAGATCATCGGCGTGAATGCGATTGCTGAACGGCGCTTCGTCCTCGCGGATGACCGGCGTCCCTTGCCGAACGCGATCCAGCGGCAAACGGCCAGGCCCGTAGATGCCGGGTACCCGTAGCGTCGTCCATTCAACAGGGGTAACGGCCAGCCGCTCCGCCAATAGCCGTTCGGCCGCCACTCGGCGCTTGGCCCGGTCGGTTTTGGCGGCCAGCGGCCAATCCTCATCGACCCAAGCCCCGGCGCAATCGCCGTACACGCCGCTGGTGCTGATGTAAACCCAACGTCTCGGCCACGCGGAGCGCCGCGCCAAGGCATCCAGGCAGTTGGCCAGTCGCCGATCGCCGGTTCCCGTGCCTGGGGGTGGCGCTAGGTAATAGAGAACATCGGCCCTTGGCAAGGCTTGGAGGCTGTCAGGCTGATCCAGGTCACCGCGAATGGGGCTAATGCCCGACCGCTGGAACTCAGCTTCCCGCGCCTCGCCGCGCGCCAAGCCGACGACCGAGTGTCCGGCGGCAATTTCCAGCGAGGCGACGCGGCGCCCGATATCGCCGCAGCCGACGATCAAGACATCAGGAGGGTTCATTTGAAAGTTTTACACTCATTCGGCTAATTGGGTTATCAAAGGGACACGTGCCGACTGCCCTTGGTCGTCCACCACGCGCACCTCGAATTGGCCGGGTCTACCCGGCCACGTCAACCGAGCGCCCTCGCCAACGAAGGCATCGTCGACAAACCAGAACAGGCGCCGGGCGCTATCGGCCGAAGCGGAGAACTCGATCGGCGCGTGACCCGATGGCAACGGATAGCGCAGCCGCGCCTGCGGCGCGAGAATAACCGGCGGATGCGAACCGGTGTCGCTGCCAGCCAGATCCTCGCAGGGCTTGGCGAATGGCGGCGGCACGGCGCGGCGAATCCCCGCCTGTTGAAATTGCTCCAGCACATCATGATCCCAAAATTCGGCGACGCGGGTCTCGGCTGGCCCGGCGTCGCCGCGGCATAAGCGCTGGCCGGCCGAGTTGACGCGAATCGGCCGATGTACCGCGCAAGGCTGGGTCGGGGAAACGCCGGCAATGATCCAGCCGGTCTTGCCATGCGGGCACCACGGCGAGCGAGGGAGACCGGACACCGGGCAGATTTCAATCGTTTTCAGGCCCGGCGGTGGAGGCATGTCCATCGATCTCGCTGGCCGTTCCTGCTGTAGCGCGTCGAGCACGGCAAACAGCAGCGGCCCGGCGGCATCCCGGCCGATGAAATGACGATTGGGCGTGCCGTCAAAATGGCCGAGCCAGACGCCAGCCAGATAATCCCCTTGGAGACCGATCGCCCAGGCGTCACGAAACCCGGCCGAGGTGCCAGTCTTCCAGGCAATCGGATGCATCTCGCTGGAAAAATTCCGGCCGCCGAAGGATCGCTGTGGCCGAGGGTTCGCTTCCAGCATATGGCGGGTAAGCCAGGCGGCCTCGGCGGAAAGCAGCCGTCGCGGCGGCGCTGGGTGGTCATCGGCCAACCAACGCAGCGGCCGATATTCACCCGCGTTGCCCAAAACTGCGTAAAGCCGCAGCAAGTCCTCCATGGAAACGTCCGCGCCCCCCATCGCCAGGGTCAACCCGTAGCCCGATTCGCCGCGACGCAGGGCGACGTCGGCTTGGCCCAACCAGCCATAAAGACTGAGTGCCGGCAGTCGGGCCAAGAGGCTGATAGCCGGGATGTTGCGACTGCGCACCAGCGCCTCGGTAGCCGACAGGGGGCCGTAAAAATCCTGCTCGAAGTTTTCCGGTTGGTAATCGCTGACCCGCCATGGCGTGTCCTTGAGCAGGCTGTCCGGGGTGATCAGGCCGTGCTCTAGCGCCAAGGCATAGATGAACGGTTTCAGCGTCGAACCCGGCGAGCGGCGCGCTTTAAGACCGTTCACGTAGCCGTGAATCGCTCGGTTGGCATAATCCGCCGAGCCGACGTAGGCGCGGACAGCGAGGTCTGGAAGCTGCACAACCATGGCGGTGGCATTCGCCAAGCCGTCAGCACCCCGGCGGCGCAATTCGCTGGTCAATAGGCTTTGGACGAGGTTCTGAAGTCCGCCGTCAAGCGTGGAGCGCAACTCGCGGCCGCCGCCGGCGCGTTCGCGCAAGCGTTCGACGAAATGCGGCGCGGCACGCGGCAGATCCTCGCGGGAACGAAACCATAGGGCGGAAAATCCCGCTTCGTCGCCATGGGCGATTCGCCAAGCGGCGCGCAGCTGCTCGCGGCCCGCCGGATTAAGCGGGGCGCGGCGTGTCGGGTTTTGCGGAATCAGCGCCAGCGCGCGCGCCTCGTCATCGCTCAGGGCGCTGACCGGCTTTTGAAAATAGACCCATGCCGCCGCGCCAGCGCCCTGAAGGTTGGCGCCGTACGGCGCGAGATTAAGATAAGCTTCCAACAGTTCCGCCTTGGAAAAATGCCGCTCTAGCCAAACCGCATAGGCCATTTGGCGGAGCTTTCCACTCAGCGTATCGGTTTTCAGCCGCCAGCGCTGCCGGGCCAGCTGCATGGTCAAGGTGGAGCCGCCCATGCGCCGCTTGCCAGGCAGCACGCTAGCCAGAACCGCGCGACGCAGCGCGGCCGGATTGACGCCGGGATGCTGACGGAAGTGTCGGTCCTCGTAGTGCAGCGTCGCCTCGATCAAATTGGCGGGAAAAGCCGCCAGTGGCGTCCACAGCCGATATTGCTCGTCGCCGGTCAAGGTCAGGCGCAACAGGTGACCGTCGCGGTCCAGAACCGCGACGGACCCATTGGCCTGATTGCCCAGTAGCGGCGGCGGAATGATTCGCGAGACAAACCACACGCCCGCGCCGGCCAGCGTGGCGACAACCAGGCAGCGAAACACCCAAGAGCCTTGCCAGGGGCGAATCAATGCCGTCATCGCTCTCTGGTGGTACAGAGGCACCCGGCTGATGCAAACTTTTCGAAAAAATGTCGCATGTCGATGCAAAACCAAACCGCTTTCGCCGCTAAAATAACCCGGCGAGTGGACCTTCCGCTTAGCCGCCATGGTTTCAACGATGGCATCGAGTGCGTCGCCCGCTCGAACCGGGGCGCCACGCCCGACGTTGCGAAATCACTTGGCAATGTCGCCCGCCCCGCGCTGGGTTGGGTGGCCGCGAACCGCCTACCTTTACTGTCAGTATTGCCATTATGCGAAGATTCGTCCTGCTATCCCTGCTGCTCGGTGTCGCCGCTCCCGCTTGGTCTGAGTTGGATGACCCGCCGAATGTCTTGAAGGCGCCGTCGGATGAACCGCCGTCGCAACCCGAATCGCGCTGCCGGGCGAAATTCTTCGGACAACGTGACATCAATTGCGCGGCCAGCGCCTTGGGGGACTTGCTGGTGACCCGCTTCAATCAGGATGTTGGCCCCGAGGAGATTTTCGCCGAACTCTGGTCCCATGCCGACGAGGACAGCCAGAAGCTGGGGTTCTCGTTGCTGGACCTGAAAAAGTTTCTCGAGCGCCACGATTTTCAGGGCGACGGCTACAACATCAGTCTGGCGGAATTGGGCCGCGAGGGCGCGTCAGCTCTGGCCATCGTCAATGTCGATGGCAATTCGCACTTTATCGTCGTCAGGGGCGTTCGCGATAACCAAGTGTTGATCAACGATCCGGGCTTTGGCCTGGTCAAGATCAGCGAGCGGCGCTTCCGCGACATCTGGCGCGATGGGATTCTGTTCGTGATTCGCGATCGCGAAAATCCGCGCGCGCCAGACCCTGGCGCGCCAGCCGCCTGGAACACGGCGGCACCGGAATCGGATTACTTGCCGACCGCGGTTCCTGGCAAATCACCTTAACTTGCGTGCTCGGCGCGAAACCAGCCAGCGATATTCAGTAGAATATTCTATTCACAGAACATTCAATGTAATATGCGCTCGAATCTCCAACGGAGACCGAAACCATGTCCGCGACCGCACCCCAAATCCAATCGGAGCGCTCCCGCGTTCTCACCCAAGCCGTTACCGAAGCCGCCCGGCGCCTGGAGTTGGGTCCATCCCTGCTCAAGGACATCATCGGCGCCAGCCAACCAACCGCCTCGCGGCTTTTGCAAGGCCGTTACACCATTCCCGAGAAGACCAAGAGCTGGGAGTTGGCCGCGCATTTCGTGCGCTTGTACCGCTCACTCTCCTCGCTGGTCGGCGGGAACGACGAACTGGCCCGGTCGTGGCTGAAATCCGCTAATCGCGCGTTCGACGGGCGCTGCCCACTGGACCAGATCAAACGGGTAGATGGCCTGCTGCATGCCTGCGAATACCTGGACGCCCAACGCGCTCGCCTCTGAGGCCCGAGCCTGGGCGGGTAGCGGCTGGCGAGCAATCGAGGCTCAGCATCGGGTCGCGACCCTTAACCTGGCCAACGGCTCCCTGACCGACCAGGGATTGCTGGAAGACATCCTCGAAGAAGCCAAGCCTCAGTTTCCCGAAGCCGCGCTCGGCCTGCACTGGCTGTTGGCGACACCCTTCCGCTACTGGCCGCTGCCGGGCGGCTCGCGCTTCCGGCGGCGCACCGATCCCGGCGTCTTTTATGGCGGCGAAGCCCGCCAAACGGCTTGCGCGGAAGCGGGCTACTGGCGGTTGCGATTCTGGCTGGATAGCGACGGCCTAGCCGCCAGGCGGGCTTGCATCGAGCTGACCCTGTTCGAATTCCACGCCGCCAGCGACAAGGCCGTGGATTTGACCCGCCCGCCGCTGTCACGCGATCGGGCGATCTGGACGCATCCGACCGACTACACCGCGACACAGCAACTGGCCGAGCAGGCGCGGGCCGCCGAGATCGAGGTCATTCGCTATCAATCGGTGCGCCATCCCGGCGGCTTCTGCCTGGCCCTGCTCACGCCACGGGTCTTTAAAGCCGTCAGTGAACCCTATCGCCATCAGCAGCAGACCTGGAATCTGCTGATTCAGCCACCCGACCGGATCGTTTGGCAGCGTCACCTCGAACCGGAAAGCTGGGAATTCCATTTCACCGCGTAGCCACGGACTATCGGCAAATGGCCGCCAACCGTGCCGAAGCTGCGACCGAATACCGCTGAAAGCATTCGGCAGCCGCCAGCTTCGTCTATAGTTAGACGACACATCTGCTGATTTCAAAAGCCATCAATCATGCTGCCCCGCCCCCGGCTCAACCTGCTATCGCTCAGTCCAAAAGCGCTGCTGATGGCGTGCTTGTGCGCCACGGCCGCGCTACTGCCGGCACATGCCGCCGATCGCTTTGTGGTGCTGTCCTACCACGATGTTCAGGATGTCATCACGCCCAATCACACCCAGGGCGAAACAGTCGTCACGGTGGACCATCTGCGCGGTCATTTCGCTTGGCTGAAAGATCACGGCTACCATCCGGTCAGCGTTCAGGACATTTTCGACGCCCAAGCCGGACGTCGCAAAGGGCTGCCCGACAAGGCCGTGCTGCTGACCTTCGACGACGGCTATGTCAGCTTCTTCGACAAGGTCTTCCCGCTGCTGCGGGAATTCAGCTATCCCGCCGTCGCCGCCGTGGTCACAAGCTGGCTGGACGTGCCGGCGGGCGCGAAGGTTCCCTATTCGGAAAGCGAACCCTGGCCGCGCGAAGCCTTCATGAGCTGGGCGCAGCTCAAAATGCTGGCGCACTCGGGGCTGGTCGAAATCGCCTCGCACACCCACGACATGCACCGTGGCCTGCTCGGCAATCCGCAAGGCAATTTGCAACCCGCCGCCGTCACCCGCGTCTACGACGCCAAAACCGCTACCTACGAGGCTGATCCGGCTTACCTGCGACGGATCAAAACCGATTTGCAGACCAGCGCCAGCGACATCTTCCGTCATACTGGCGTTCGTCCGCGCGTGATGGTCTGGCCCTACGGCGAATTCAGCCAGGCGACCGTCGCCGCCGCCACCGAGGCCGGCATGCCGATGACGCTGGGGCTGATCGATGGTGAGAATTCGCTACGCGAGTTGGGTTCCACCAAGCGAATGCTGATCGCGGAGAATCCCGACGTCGCGCAGTTCGCCAACATCGTCGAAACCCTGCGCGCCGATCGGCCGATTCGCGTCGCTCATGTCGATTTGGACTACATCCACGACCCCGATCCGGCGCGAACCGAACAGAATCTGGGCGCCGAGCTGGACCGGCTGCGCAAACTGAACGTCAATACGGTTTATTTGCAGGCCTTCGCCGATCCGGACGGCGATGGCAACGCCGATGCACTTTACTTTCCTAATCGCCATTTGCCGGTGCGGGCGGATTTATTCAACCGTGCCGCCTGGCAGATGCGTAAGCGCGCCGGCTTGAAGGTCTATGCCTGGCTCCCGGTGCTGGCGTTCAACGTCAAGGTGCCGGAGGACTGGTACGTGCAGGAATGGCGGGATGGCAAGCCGCAACGCGCCAGCCATGTCTACCGGCGCCTGTCACCGTTTCACGCCGGCGCTCGTCAGGTCATCGGCGAAATCTACGAAGACTTGGCGAAAAACGCCAGCTTCGCTGGCTTGCTGTTTCACGATGATGCCATTCTGTCCGACTTCGAGGATGTCAGCCCCGCCGCCTTGCGTGAGCTGAAAAAGACCCCGTCGCTCAATTTGCCGGTCGATACGCTGCGCCAAACGGCGGAACGTCGCCTCGACTGGGCGCGGCATAAAACCGCCGCCCTGAATGCGCTGACCGATGAACTGAGCCGACGAGTGCGCGCCATTCGCCCGGAAATCCGCACGGCCCGCAACATGTACGCGCTGCCAATCTTGCAGCCGGATTCCGAGGAGTGGTTTGCCCAATCGCTGCCGGCGCTACTGGAACACTACGACTATGTCGCCGTGGAGGCGATGCCACTGATGGAGAAGGCGGAGAAAACCCGACGATTGGCTGGTTGATCTCGTCAAACGGGTCGCCGAACAGCCGAATGGCCTGAAAAAGACGGTTTTCGAATTGCAGGCGGTCGATTGGAACACCCAGCAGGATATTCCGATGGACCTGTTTCTCAAGCAAATTCGGTTGATTCAAGAACAAGGCGCGGTCCATTTTGGCTACTACCCGGACAACGTGTTCCACGATCAGCCACGACAGGCTGCCGTTCAGGCCGCGTTCAACTTGCCTGACTTACCCTAACGGCTCATTTACAGTTTTGCGTGGAGTTTCCACCCGCGGATGGACTTATCAGCCGCCTCATTAAGCCTCAACGTATTTCCCGTCTCGCTGAGCAGCGAAGCTGGCTCTCAGCTACTCAGCGAGTGGACCCGCCTGGCCGCTCTGCCGCAAGGCTCCATTGAAGCGCTTCGCGACATTCCGTGGCGGAAGTTCGGCGATTCGATTTCGGCCTTCATCGCCTATTACCCGCTGTTCATGGCCTATGCCTGGATCATCGGCGCGGCGATCTTCTTCCTGCGCTGGGAACGCAAGGATGGCCACGACCCAGAGCAGCCGCCGGAATTGCGGGAATATCCGCCGGTTTCGATTCTGGTGCCCTGCTACAACGAGGCCGACAACGTCCGCGAAACCATCGAATACCTGCTGCGGTTGAAATACCCCGATTTCGAGATCATCGCCATCAACGACGGCAGCAAGGACCAGACGCTGCGGATACTGGAAGGGCTGGCGAATCGTCACGAGCAGGTTCGGGTGGTCAACCTGGCCACCAACCAGGGCAAAGCCATGGCATTGAAGACCGGAGCACTATTGGCCAACAGCGAATACCTGGTCTGTATCGACGGCGACGCCTTGCTGGCACCGGAAGCGGTCACCTGGATCATGCGCCACTTTCTGGACGACCCGACGGTTGGCGCGATTACCGGCAATCCACGCATCCGCACCCGATCAACGTTGTTGGGCAAAATCCAGGTCGGTGAGTTTTCCGCCATCGTCGGACTGATCAAGCGCGCCCAGCGGGTCTACGGGCGGATCTTTACGGTTTCCGGGGTCATCGCGGCATTCCGCCGCAGCGCCCTGCACCAAGTCGGCTATTGGAGCAACGACATGGTGACCGAGGACATCGACATTAGCTGGAAGCTGCAATTGGCTGGCTACGAAATCCGCTTCGAGCCCAAGGCGCTGTGCTGGGTACTGATGCCGGAAACCTTGCGCGGCCTCTGGCGCCAGCGGGTTCGCTGGGCGCAGGGCGGCGCCGAGGTTTTGCTGCGCTACGGTGGGCGCATGTTCTCCTGGTCGGCGCGACGGATGTGGCCAATCTACGGCGAGTGCCTGATCAGCATTGTTTGGGCGTATCTGGTCACCGGCAGCCTGATCGGCATGGCCCTGTCCGGCCCGCCCAGTCTGCCGTCGGAACTGGCCAGCGATATCGTGCCGAGTTGGACCGGCATGCTGCTCAGCGTCACCTGCCTGGTCCAATTTCTCGTCAGCATGGCCATCGACGCCCGCTACGAAGCCAAGTTCGGCGGCGTTGGCCGCTATTACTACTGGATGATCTGGTACCCGCTCGCCTACTGGATCATCAACGTCAGCACCACCGTGGCGGGTTTTTATCGCGCGGTCCGCAAGCAACGCGGGCAACGCGCCCTATGGGTCACCCTGGATAGAGGAGTATCGAATCGTGACGGAACTCGTCATTGAAGCACCGCATTTGCAAAGCAATGGTCAACGCGGCAGCGCGGTCGTCGTGCTGATGGTCGGCTGGTGCCTGTGGCTGTATTTCTGCTTTCCGTTCATCGAACTCTTTGGCTGGGTGATCGGACTGCCAATCTGTTCGGTCTGGGTCAATCTATCCGGTGGCTATTTGAGCTTGCAGAACCTGCTGATGGTTTATGCGATGACCATAACCGGACTGGTGGGCACCTGGAGCCTCTGGGCCGGCTATAACGCCTTGAAGCAGCGCCGGCGCCGCTTGCGGCTAACCCCACTGGTCGGGGCTGCGGAGTTGTGTCGGGCCTACGGCGTGGCGGAAGAGTCGCTGGCGTTGTGCCGCAACAGCCGGACGGTCACCGTTCGCTTTGACGCGGCCGGCAACATCATCGGCATGCAAGGCGAACCGCGCCGCAACTGATGGATTGAACGGTCAGCCGGAAGGGGTTTAAAAAACCTTCATCCGCAAAATGTTCAGCAAGGTGCTGTCGGCGGTCTTGGACGGCTCGCCGGCCGGTTTGCCGGATCGTTCACTGTCGCGCCGGGCGCGTTCGCGCTCCACCATCTGACGCAGCCTCTCGCGAGTTTCGTCGGTCATGCCGAGCCCTCCGGGCACCGACTTGCGCCGCACGACAAAGTGGCCCAGGTCATCGAGCCAGGCTTCGTCGATGGATGCGTGTCCGAAAAGATATTCGCGCACGCCCATGACTTCGAAGTTGTGTGTCGCCAGCCGAATCCGCGCGTTGTCGATATCGACCTCGAACAACAGCGTGCCTTTGACCTGCAAGAGCATTTCGAACATCATCATGACCACCTGATCCGCGTCATCGCGCACCGGCCAGTCGGTAAACAGGACGCGTTCGTTGATCAGCCAACGGCGCAAATCCTCGGCAACGGCCGGACGCGAAGCATAACGGCGCTGCTCGGGATGCTGGCAGACGCATTGGAAAGCAAGCTGGCGTGGATTTTCCTGGCTGTCGCTGATAATGCGGTACTCGCCTTGCTCGAATGCCTGTGGCTCATCCAAGCCCGGAATCCGATAGGTCGCGGCGACCGTCCAATCGACTTTTTCAAGCAGTTCGATCAGCTCGGCGAGATAACGATGAATCTCGCGCAGCTTGGGGGCCAAAAGCTCCCGATAAACCTCTCGCGCTCATCCTGCTGCGCTTGCGCGGCCGCTTTCACCTCCTTCGCTCGTTCCGCATCCCGCTTTAGATCGTCCAACAGGCCCATGCTTCCTCCATTCGTCGACTGAAAAATCTGGCGCGGATAATCTACCTGAAAACGCGGGCCACGGCAGTCACCCATATAGTTTGAAACGAACCGAAAAATTGCTCAGCGAGACAAATTCCCGCTACAGTGCGGGCGCGTCCAGCAAAACGCCATGATGAGGAACCGCGATGCCCCGCAACCGCCTACAGTCCGAAACTAGCCCATACCTGCTGCAGCATGCGGACAACCCGGTCGACTGGCATCCGTGGGGCGAGGCGGCGCTGGCGCTGGCCCGCGAGCAGGATAAGCCGATTTTGCTGTCGATTGGCTACTCCGCCTGTCACTGGTGCCATGTCATGGCGCATGAGTCGTTCGAGGACGAGGAGGTCGCCGCGGTCATGAACGACCGCTTCGTCAACATCAAGGTCGACCGCGAGGAACGGCCAGACCTGGATAAGATTTACCAGCTCGCCTACCAATTGATCGCGCGTCGCGGCGGCGGCTGGCCGCTCACCGTTTTCCTCAATCCGCACAATCACTTGCCAATTTATGCCGGGACCTATTTTCCGAAAACCCCGCGCTATCAGTTACCTGGCTTTTATCGGCATTCTGGAGCAGGTTGCCGATCACTATCAGCGCGACAAAAGCGCCATCGCCAGCAACGAAAGGGCCTTCACTCAGGCGTTTGCCGCGATCAACCGCGACGAGCCGGGTTCCGCGCCAAACGCCGACCTGATCGAACTGGCCAAACGACACTTGGTAACGGAATTCGATGGCGAAAATGGCGGCTTCGGCGGCGCGCCGAAATTTCCGCACATCACGTCGCTGGAATTTTTGCTCAACCTCTGGTGGCTTAGCGGTCAGCGCGACGGCGAATCACTGAACATCGTCACCACGAGTCTCCGGAAGATGGCCGAAGGCGGATTGCAGGACCAGATCGGCGGTGGGTTTTGCCGTTATTCCGTCGACGCGCAATGGGAAATTCCGCATTTCGAGAAAATGCTCTACGACAACGGGCCATTGCTGGGCCTGTATGCCGAAGCCTATCGGGCGACAGGCGATGCATATTTCCAAAATGTCGCCGAGGCCACGGCGACTTGGGCGATTCGCGACATGCAATCACCGGAAGGCGGCTTCTACTCCAGCCTGGATGCGGATTCGGAAGGCCACGAGGGCAAGTTCTATGTCTGGGATCGCCACGAAATCCGCCGCCTGCTGCCGCCACAGGAATACGCCGTCGTCGAACGGCATTATGGTCTCGATCAGCCCGCCAACTTCGAAGGCCACTGGCATCTTAGGGTGGCCGAGCCGCTGACCGAGACCGCCAACGCCCTGGGTATTCCAGAAGACGATGCCGCCTGCCTGCTGCTGTCCGCCAGAGCCATCCTCTATTCCACGCGCATCCATCGTATTCCCCCTGGCCTGGACGACAAGCTGCTGACCGCGTGGAACGGCTTGATGATCAAGGGTCTGGCAACAGCCGGACGGCTACTCGACCGCGAGGACTTCATTGACGCCGCCGAGCGCGCTTTTGATTTCATCGTCGCCCGCTGCCGTGACGGCGAGCGGCGCTTGTGGGCCACTTATAAGGATGGCCGGGCTCACTTGCCCGCTTATCTCGACGACTATGCCTATCTACTCGACGCCGGTCTGGCTCTGCTGCAATCGCGCTGGAACACGGCGACGCTGAATCGCCTGATCGGATGGGCGGAAACCCTGCTCGCGGCATTTGAGGATCGCCACGGCGGCGGCTTTTCTTCACCGCCGACGACCACGAACAGCTCATCCATCGCCCGAAATCGTTCAGCGACGAATCAATGGCATCCGGCAATGGCATCGCCGCGCTGGCGCTAGCGCGGCTTGGCCATCTGCTCGGCGAAAGCCGCTATCTGGAGACGGCGGCGCGAACGCTACAAGCCGGCGGCGGGTCGATGCGGCGCTATCCCAGTGGTCACGGCGCCTTGCTGCTGGCGGCCCTGGACGAACTGAATCCACCCGAAATGATCATCATCCACGGAACCGATCCGGAAGAACTGGCGGCCTGGCGGGCCTGCGCCGAGCAAAAAAAACCCTCGCGGTCCACGCCGGTTGATTCATGCGCTTGCCAACGTAGACGATGACTTGGCCCGGGCTACTCAAGGCGCGAGGCGCGGTCGATGGCACCACCGCCTATCTGTGTACCGACAGTGAATGTCGGGAACCGATCCGCTCGCTGGCCGAATGGACCGCGGCGTGCGGCGGCTGAGCGGCTATTGGGGCGCGTCCAGCGCTTGCAGAATGGCCTCTGGATCGTAGCCGCGAATCACCTGATCGCTGTTGACGACAATAATGGGCACGCCACCGCCGCCCAGCCGCTGATATTCTTCCTCGCCCCGAGAATCATGCTCGACATCCCGCTCGACATAGCGGATGCCGTTATCGGCAAAAACTCGCGGGTCTTGGCGCAATAGCCGCACCACGTGGTCGCGTAGAGCACCACCTGCTCGCTACCGGGAGGGCGTGGCGGCGGCGGATTCAACCAGCGCTCGATCTTGTGCCGGTTCTGTAGGACGCCGGCCAATACGCAAAAGAGGAATAAAAAGCCCAATCGGGACATGTTCTGAACTCACCCTATTTTCAGTGGACTAACTCTCGCTTAAGCGTCGCGCGATTTTCTGGCAGACTGCGCGCCGCTATTCATCTTCATCGGACCTCACCCGTCGGGCCAAGGTTCGCGCGTTAACCCTAGTTTAGCCGCCAAGTTCGGCCACTCCTTCGCAACGTATCAGACTCAATCATGCCCGCACCCATTCACAATAAAAAAGCGTTGATCGTCGGCGCCGGTTTAGGCGGCCTCTCCGCCGCTATTTCCCTGGCGACTGAAGGCTTCCAGGTCGACGTCCTCGAGAAGAACGACAAAACCGGTGGCAAACTCAACATTCTCCATGTCGACGGTTTTAGCTTCGATCTGGGACCATCGATTCTGACCATGCCGCATATTTTCGAGGCGCTGTTCACCCGCGCCGGAAAGTCGATGGCGGATTACATCAGCATCCAGGCGGTGAATCCGCACTGGCGCAACTTCTACGAGGACGGCAGCGCGTTCGATTTCACCCCCGATCGCGAAGCCCAGAACGCTGAACTGGCGCGGATCGCGCCGAGGATGTCGAGGGCTTTTGGAAGTTCCTGCAATACTCGCGTGACTTGAGCGACATCACCGAGGAGGGCTATTTTGCCAAGGGGCTGGATTCCTTTTGGGAACTGCTGCGTTTCTACGGCCCGCTCCGCAGCCTGCTGCGCTTTGACGTGTTCCGCAGCATGGATCAGGGCGTGCGTCGCTTCGTCAAAAATCCCAAGTTGGTCGACGCCCTCAATTACTTCATCAAATACGTGGGCTCCTCGCCCTACGACTCACCGGCCTTGATGAACCTGCTGCCGCACATCCAGTACGGTTACGGACTGTGGTACGTCAAAGGCGGCATGTACGGCATCGCCCGCGGCTTGGAAAAACTGGCGCGCGAGCTTGGCGTTCAGTTCCATTTCAACAGCCGGATTGCCAGCCTGGTCACTGAAGGCGAACGCGTGACCGGAGCCGTCAATGAAGCCGGCGATCGCTTCGCCGCCGATGTGGTGGTCTCCAACATGGAAGTCATCCCCGCGCTGCGCCATCTGCTCAAAGCTGACGCCAAGCAGCTCGCGCCTTACCAAAAGTTTGCGCCGACCTGCTCGGGTCTGGTGCTGCACTTGGGGGTCAATCGGCAATATCCGCAACTGGCGCATCACAATTTTTTCTACGCCGCCAATTCCAAGGCGCACTTCAACGCGGTTTTTCATCGCAAGGCCCTGTCGGAAGACCCGACCATCTATCTGGTTGCGCCATGCAAGACCGACCCAGAGCAAGCACCGCCCGGCTGCGAAGTCATCAAGGCCTTGCCGCACATCCCCAGCATCAACCCTGATCAACCGTTGAGCCGGGACGACTACCTGGCGTTTCGTGAGCGGGTGCTGATCAAGTTGGAACGCATGGGTCTGACCGACCTACGCCAGCATATCGTTTGCGAGGATTTGTGGACGCCGCTGGATATCGAAGCGCGCTACCTCTCCAACCAAGGGTCCATCTATGGCGTGGTTGCCGACCGCTTCCGCAATCTGGGCTTTAAGGCTCCGCAGCGCAGCCGCGATTTCCGCAACTTGTATTTCGTCGGCGGCAGCGTCAACCCGGGCGGCGGCATGCCGATGGTGACGCTATCCGGACAACTGGTTCGAGACAAGATTCTCAGCGACCTCAACTCCGGGCGTCTGATTTGGGGCAGCTAATTGGCCTGGTCCGGCCTCATGGGTAAACGTGTGCCGGGCGTGTTAAACGATGTTCGCGGATCGGGGTTCGGCACTGACGCGTTGGTTTTCGACTAGGAACGTCAGTGCCTCGGCCGGAAGTGGCATTCCGGAAAGATTCCCCTGAATCAAGTCGCAACTTGCGCGCCGGAGAAACTCCCATTGACCGAGGGTTTCCACGCCCTCGGCGACGGTGCAAAGCTGAAGACTGTGGGCCAGCGTGATAATGGCGGAGCAAATATGGCCGTCGGCGGATTCGCCATCGATGTCGCCGATAAACGATCGATCAATTTTCAAGCGTTGAACGGGCAGTTGCTTTAACCGCGCAAGCGATGAGTGCCCAGTACCAAAGTCGTCTATCGCGAGGACGATTCCCGACTGGTTGAGTTCCTTGAGCACCGTTTGAATCTGCGCCAGGTTTTCGACAATCGCCGACTCGGTAATTTCAAACTCCAGATCGCTTCCTTGAAGCGCATATTTCTCCATGACATCCGCGACGAATTTTCCGAAATCTATGTCCTGCAGTTGCCGAATCGATACGTTTATCGCCATGCGGACTTGATCCATTCCGGCTTCTCGCCAAATATGCAATTGCCGGCAGGCTTCATTAATCACCCCATTTTCCAAGCGGCACAATCAAGAGACTCTCTTCCGCGACCGGAATCAATCGCTCTGGCTTGATTTCGCCTAACGACGGATGCCGCCAACGCAGTAAGGCTTCGAACCCATATAACCGCCCGGACCGCATTTCGTAAATGGGTTGATAATGTAATTCGAAGCTTTCATTTTTAAGCGCCTCCCGAAGGTCATTCTCCAGTTCCATTCGCTCGCGTACGACAACGTCGAGATCTTCGGTAAAAAACTGAAAGGCATTTCTCCCCCGCGCCTTGACCGAATACATCGCAACGTCGGCATTCTTCATCAGCACCTCGGCGTTGGTGCCATCAGCCGGAAATATTGCGACGCCAATACTTGCGCCGGTATGCAAGTGATAGTTGCCGATTACAAACGGCAAGCTCAAGTTACCGAGGATTCGGCTGGCGGCCGCGCTAACCGTTGCAGCAACCTCGAGCCCTGAAACAACCACGACAAATTCGTCACCGCCCAGCCTGGCGACGACGTCATGTGGTCGAACGCTATTGCGAAGTCGTCTGCCGACCTCCTCAAGCAACGAGTCCCCAGTGCGGTGTCCCAACGTGTCATTGATGCGTTTGAAGTTATCGAGATCAATGAACATGACCGCGACTTCGGCCGAGGTTGTGCGCGCCTCGGTGATCGCCTGTTCCAGGTGAGCCGAAAGAAAATATCGGTTGGGAAGGTTCGTGAGCGGATCGTGATGCGCGAGATGGCGAATCCTGTCCTCGGCCTGACGCCGTTCGGTAATGTCGACGAGACTACCGACGAAATAGAGGACAACCCCAAATTCGTCACGCACCACGGACATGGTCGCAAACGTGATGTAACCACGGCCATCGCGCGCTTGTTTATTAACTCCCCCTGCCAAAAACCATTCTGTTCAAGCTTTTCCCAAAGCGTGTTGTGTGGACTATCGGGCTCATTCGATGCGGCGAGCAAACGCGGATGACGCCCTTGAATTTCCGCGAGCTTGTAGCCCGTCAATGCGGTAAATGCCGGATTAACCTCAACGATCCGACATTGCGCATCGGTCACCAACACGCCACTGGAGCCGAACTCGAACGCGGTCGCCAAACAACCGAAGCCGTTCCTCGGCACGTTTGCGTTCGGTAATTTCCCGAAACGAGCAGTGCACGAAGCGCCGGTCATCCATCTCAAATACGTTGCTACTGCTTTCGACCGGGATAAGCGTGCCATCGGATCGCACCAGTGCGTACTCGGCCAGCAAGGTTGGCTCATTCTGCAGGCGCTGAATGAAGTCGGGGTTGACGCGTTCCACGGCTCGCAGGGGAGGCGGACACATTTTGATAAATCTGGGTCAATTCGCTTCCGATGATCTCAAGCCGGGGGCGTTCCAGAAGCACTTCAGCCTGACGATTGCAGTCAACAATTCGGCCCGAGTCGGCGTCGGTCACGATGATGGCGTCTCTCGCGACTTCGATCAGTGTGCGGGTTCTCAGGCTTGAGGCGTGCAGTTCGCGGTTTCTCTCTCGTTCAACCTCACTGTTCTTCTGCAACTCGCGCAATTGCCCGTGCATCAAGATACCGACCGTTACCAGAGGCGGTGTTAGCGTCATGTCGCACACGAGCGCGGTCAGCAAGTAATCAATCGTTATCTCACCTTTAAGCAACAGTTCCATAGCTGCAGTCAGCGCTTCAGCGAGCACGATGGATACCAGAACAACGCCGGACCAAAGAACCTTCGCGGAGATAAAGGGCGGCAGCAACAGCACGCTGCCCGAAATCGACACGGTCGGAGAGGGTCGAAATCCGCGACATCCGTTCGAGAAATTTCGATAGGAGACTCGGATCATGCCGGGCAACTCCGGACGATCCATACGGGAAAGATCGGCGGCCTCTGTCACGATCTCCGGGAGGAGGTGAATCTGATTTTGCGTCAAGACCACATCACGATAGAGGTTGAAGTGTCTGCGCCTACCGACTGGATAGGCCCCATTTCAAAACGGAGTCCGACTACTCAAAAGCCTGATTACGGCGTCCTCTTTCACTTTTCGATTGAATCAGGTTTGTGAGCACGCCTCGAGGACCATTGGTCTGCGCAAACGGGATTCTAAACAGCTTTCAAGTCCACAGCTTGACTAACCGGAACGAATTCGCAATTTTAATCGTTACAAGACTAATTCACTAAATTGATAGTTAAATACCATCCATGATGTGGGGCTGTTACTTTCTACACAGCATGACGACAACTTTCTGTCACCATCTCCCTTTCGTCATTCATGAATCGTTAATATGACAGCCTATCGATAACCGATAGGGCTAGACAACCGTGAGAAGCTCCCAAAAACCACGCGTTACGCAACTTTCGGTTACAACTAAAGCACTTTTAATCGCAACCGCAAATTTTGATCGGTGAGGTAATGAAACCATGTGTGCCAATAACCCTTCTGAAATCGCCGTCATCGGCATGGCGTGCCGCTACCCAGGGGCAAAAAACGCTCGAGAGCTGTGGGAAAACATCCTAACCAAGCGCCAACAATTCCGCCAAATACCGGACGTTCGCCTTCCCTTGGACGAGTATTATGACCCCAATCCGGCCACGGCGGACAAAACTTACGGCAGTCGGGCCGCCCTACTTGATGGATTTGAAGTCGATCCACAACGCTACCGGATTCCAAAAGCCACGCTTGCCGGCACGGATATCGTCCATTGGCTCGCATTAGTGACGGCGTTAGAGGCCATCGAGTATTCCAACACGACTCTTTCACCGTCAATAAAGGAAAAGGCGGGGGTTATCCTCGGCAATACCTTGACCGGTGAAGAAACGCGAACCAATGCCATGCGGTTACGCTGGCCCTTTGTTCGCAAAACGTTGCGCCGCTCGGCGACGTTGCGGGGACTCTCCCCGGCGGAGACGACGGCGTTCGAGGAAACCATGGAAGAAGTCTACAAATCGGTGTTCCCGCCGACCACGGAAGACTCGCTGGCCGGTGGGCTGTCCAACACCATTGCCGGGCGGATTTGTAACTATCTCGACTTCAAGGGGGCCGGCTACACCGTGGACGGCGCCTGCGCGTCGTCATTGCTGGCAGTCGCGACAGCCGCTGACTACCTGCAACATGGCAAGTTGGACTTGGTCGTTGCTGGCGGGGTCGATGTCAGTCTGGATACATTCGAACTCATCGGTTTCAGTAAGGCGACCGCGCTGACGCCCGACGAAATGCGCGTCTATGACCGACGCGGCAATGGGTTCATCCCCGGCGAAGGATGCGGCATGGTCGTCCTAAAGCGCCTAGCCGACGCGCAACGCGATGGTGACACCATTTTCGCGGTTTTGAAGGGCTGGGGGGTCTCCTCTGATGGTCGGGGCGGAATCACCGCCCCGAATGCGAACGGCCAAGCACGCGCATTGGTAAAGGCTTACCGAACGGCCGGCTACGCTCCGCAGACCCTGGATTTTATCGAAGGTCATGGCACCGGAACGCGGGTCGGCGACCGCACTGAACTGGAAGGCATTGCATTGGCTTTCGCTGAATTCGGTTCAGCCGCCCCGCATGGAGTCGGCGTGACATCCTTCAAGTCGATATGCGGACACACCAAGGCAGCCGCGGGAATCGGCGGATTCATCAAAGCCGTGATGGCGGTTAATCGGCGTGTTTTGCCGCCGACGGCGGGGTGTAACGAGCCGCACGAGTCGTTCACGACCACCGCCAAAGGGCTGTTCCCCATGGTGAACGGCGCGGTGAAAGGCGCCGCTGAGACGGTGCGCGCCGGCGTTTCCGCCATGGGCTTCGGTGGTATCAATTGCCACGTCACCCTGGAAAGCGGCCCTTCACCGCTAGACGCGCTGGCCCCCGGTCTCCCCGAACCGCTGCTGCTGGCCTCGTTTCAGCAGACTGAACTGTTCCCGCTCGCCGGTCATGATGCAATGGAGCTTCTCCAGGCCTGCCAACGACTGCGCGTCCAGGCGGACGGCGCAAGCCAAGCGGAGTTGGTCGATCTGGCCGCGGATTGCAGCCAGCGCTTGGCCGAAAAGACCTACCGCGCCGCCGTGATCGCCGCTTCCATCGACGAACTCTGTCGACGATTGAGCAGCCTCGAAGCGCGGCTTCAGGAACAGCCTCCCAAGCGCGGACAGGTCTGGCAGGGAGATCAGATCTGGATCGGCCATGCGGTTACGGCAAACCGTGTGGGCTTAGTCTTTCCTGGCCAAGGCTCGCAGCGCGTTGGAATGGGCAGGAACGTGTTGCAGCGCTTCCCTTGGGCTAATCGCTTGGCGCAGCGCGCGGACAGGTTGGTTCAGACGGCTCATGACCGACTCGGCCTTAACCTCGGCGACCCATCAACGATCCGTCGCTATTGTGCCCATGACGGACAACGCGACTTGGATGGTTCTGTCAACGCCGAATTGCAGCTTGCCTTGCGAGCGACCCATTTCGCCCAACCGGCCATTTGCCTGAATTCCTGGTTGTGGTATCTGCGACTGAAGTCGTTGGGGATTACGCCAACGGCGGTCGGAGGACATAGCCTGGGCGAATTGACGGCACTGGCGGCCGCTGGAGCCTACGACGCCGCCGAACTGCTGCAACTCGCCACGGTTCGCGGTTGGGCAATGACGCTGGCATCAAGCGACGCGGGCGCCATGGCGGTCGTGAGCTGCGACGCCTCCACGGCAGAGCGATTGATTCACACGAGCACCCGCGATTACTGCGTCGTGGCCAACCGCAATTCGCCCCGCCAAACGGTCATTTCGGGTTCGGATTCGGCCATTCACGCCGTGTTGGTCGAGGCCGGACGTCAGGGTATCGCCACTCAGCCGCTTGCGGTGTCGGGCGCATTTCATTCCAACCTGATGGCCGATGCGGCCGAGCGATTCCGTGCCGAGGCAATAGGGCCAGCGGTTCGCTCACGCTTTCTTTGCCGTGTCTTTTCCAGTCGTGATGGCCGAGCCCTGCTCCCGGGCATGGATCTAAAGCGGCATCTAGCCGAGCAAATTGTTGCGCCGGTTGATTTTCCGAGCCTGGTTGACGCCATGCAGGCGGAATGCGACTGGTTCGTGGAAGTCGGACCCGGCCGGGTACTGACGAACTTGATCCAGCAACGCGACGAGGTTGCGGGATTGGCCTGCTATCCCGTGGAATCAAAAGCGAATCGCGATGCGGATTTAAATGCCGTGGTGGCTAACGCATTCACGCGTGGCGCGGCGATTCGTTGGGATCGCCTCTATGCCAATCGCCTCGTACGCCCCTTCGTCCCGGCGTCGCGCAAGCAGTTTTACGTTAATCCCTGCGAGCGCTTGCCCAAAGACGATTCAGTTGACGCAATCAGTCGGAACAGGGAAACGGACTTTCCCAGGCGAGATCCAGTTGTCACTGTCGAACCGGCGACTCCTCGACTGTCAGGCTCCGCGATTCAGCCGCAGCCGTTGCCGAATGCGGCGCCCCCCCTTCAAGCCACACCCGCGCGGGCCGTGCTTTTGGACTTGTTGAGCGATTTAACCGGCTTTCCGGCGGAAACCTTGACGGATGACTTGCGGCTAATCGACGACCTCAACCTTGACTCCATCAAGGCCGGCGGCTTGCTGGCGGAGACCAAGCTGCGCCTCGGCATTGCCGGCTCCATTGAGACCAGCCGATTGGTTAACGCGGACATTCGGACCATCGTCACCGCATTGCAGTCGCCGGAAGCGGACGTGGAATCTCGCCTGGATGTCCAAGACGTCCTTTTCGACCTGGTTTGCCAACAAACCGGCTTTGAACGATCCAGCCTGTGTCTGACGCAGCGGCTGCTGGATGATCTCAATGTCGACTCCATTAAAGCGGCGGCACTGATTGCCGACTTGCTGTTGCGGACCAAGACCCAGGGAAGCATCGCGGCCAGCGAGTTGCTTAACGCAACGCTCGGCGAGCTAACGGAGCGGGTCCGGGCGGCCCTGCCGGACCACGCCGCGCCGGCCAGTTCAATCGTCTCCACGCCGCCCAAAAGCCGATGGGTTAGGGCATTCGGCGTGCGCAAAAGGCCGCTGCCCGCCGCGCCGGTCAATACCCCCAGGTTCGATGCCCGGGAAGAATCGCTTGCCGTTCTGTGCGCGACCCGCCACGGATTTGCCGCAAGCCTGGCTCGCGAATTCGGCGCCGATCTGCTGGATGGCAGCCACATGGCAGCGGCTTCCAAGCGTATCCGGCCGGCCACGCTGGTAGTTGTCGTCCGTTGCTCCGGGGAACTGGACGAGTTCGACCTTGAGCGGCGAGGCATTCAGTCACTTTCGATCGTGGCCGATTTTGCCCGACGCAGCCCCGATGCCTGGGCCAATCTGAAGTCCGTGATCTTCGTTCAATGTCTGGAAGTCGCGCAAAACGACGCGGCCGGCCCTAGCGCCAAGGCGTTCGCCGCCAGCCTGCAACTTGAGCGACCGAATCTCGAGATCATCGTCATCGAGCATTTGGCCGAGCACAACGCCAGACAAATCGCCCAAACGATCGGCGAGCAGATTCGCGGCGAGCCCGGCTATCGCTTCCTCGGCATTGGCTTGGACGCGAGCCTCTGGACCGAGGAAGTCACGCCGGTGGAGCCGGAAGAATGTCGCTACCGTGGTCTGCGCTGGTCCGCGCATGACGTCGTGCTAGTCACTGGCGGCGGCAAGGGCATTACGTTCGAATGCGCGTTGGCATTCGCCAGACAAACCGGGGTTTGTCTGGCCTTGCTAGGCCGTAGCCAGATGCCGCTGAGCAATGACGACGGGGAGCTTGGTTCGGGATTGCGGCGCCTGCGCGAGGAAGGGATTCGATTCCGCTACTACCCCTGCGACGTCGGCGATGTGGAAACGCTCGGCCCGGTTCTGTCAAGAATTCGCAGCGAGCTGGGCCCCATTGCCGGCGTCTTGCATGGCGCCGGCGTCAACCAACCCCGTCCGGTCACCGCAGTGTCCGCGGAGGAGGCTCTGCGGGAAATCAGCCCGAAATTGGTCGGCGCGGCCAATCTGATTCGCTTGCTAGCCGACGACCCGCTAAAGATGTTTGCGGCCTTGACGTCGATCATCGGCGTGACCGGAATGACCCACAACGCCTGGTACGCCTACTCGAACGAAGCGGTCGCACGCCTGCTGGATAGTTACGCCCGCGCCCATCCTGATGCAGCGGTCACATGTTTCGCGTTCGGTGTCTGGGACGAGGTCGGCATGGGCGTGAAATTGGGCAGCGTCAAACACCTTGAGCAGATCGGGGTGCAGCCAATTCCGGTGGCGGAAGGCGTGCGCCACTTCCTGCGCTGGCTAGAAAACGAACCGCCGACGCGAGAAGTGATCGTGACCGCGAGCGTCAACGGGTTGCCAACCTGGCCGGCGCGCCCGGTGGTCGCCAACGATTGGCGATTCGAAGGCGACCCGATACGCATCGAAGCGGGAATCGAACGGGTGACCCGGGTGACGCTAGACACCGCGACAGACCTTTATCTCAACGATCACGACTTCCGCGGCAGCTTGCTGTTTCCGACCGTGATGGGTCTGGAGGCCATGGCGCAAAATGCGCTGAGCGTCGTTGGCCATTCCGACCTTCGGGTCGTGCGTATCGAAACGATACGACTTGATCAGCCGATCGTGGTGGCTCGCGATCGTCCCCTGACCATCGAACTTCGCGCCATGGTCGCCGAGCGACTCCGGCCAGACGAACCTTGGGTCGTGGAATCGTCGATCGCAACCGAGAGCAGCGGATTCTCCCAAGCGCACTTCTCGGCGCGCGTCATCCTTGATCACGACCAGCGCCGACCCGAATCCGCAATGGCATCAAGGCCCGTGGCGCCTCTGGACATTGTGCCGAGCACCGATTTGTACGGTTCCGTGTTGTTTCAGGGCCCACTATTCCAGCGAATTTGCGCAATCGAAAGCCTCGATCAGCAACAGGTGCAGCTGTTGAGCCTTGCCGTGGCAGAGCCCTCCCCAGCATCAAGTGGTTTTGCGCCTTCCCACACCAAGCCTTTGGTTTTAGGGGATGCCTATTATCGCGACAGCCTCCTTCAGGCCGTTCAGCTTCCGCTGACACCGGACATTTGCCTGCCAATCTATATAGACCGGATCGAGTTTCACGCCGACCGCCCCTTCCAGGGCAGATTCCGCGCTCGGTCAACGATCGTGCGAAGGGCTGAACGGCGTGTCGGCGTCGACATTTCGGTTCACGACGCGGACGGGAATCTTGTGGAGCGAATCGCGGGATACGAGGTGCAAATTCTCGAACGGCGAGACGATCTGCCCACGCCGATGGACCTGCTCCAACCGAGGGCGCGTCGCGAGCAGGAATCCCTCGCCGGACAAATCTCGGACCTGGAAAGCAAGTTCGGTCTCGTTGCGCCTAGCGCCGTGATCCGCAAGCTGCCAGCCCTGCATAAGCGGTCGCGCGCGGAGCGTCGCGCACTGGAACTGCCGCTGTTTTTTTCGGCATTGCGCGCGGCGGGCGAGCGATTCGGATACGCCACCGAGGAACTGCACGTCGCCTGGCTGAATTCCGGCAAACCGGTCTATATACCGCGCGCTGGGTCGGAAACAATCCTTGCCGAATCCGCCGAGACGCGGGTTCGTCGGCTTGGCGCCGACGGCCTTGACGTATCGCTCAGCCATGACGGCGATTTTGCGCTTTGCGTCGCGGCCAAGGGGCCACAGGGTACCGACCTCGTCGCGCCGCAGCGGCACAGCCGCGAGAAATGGCAGGCCATGCTTGCCCGCGAACATTGGCAAACCTTGGGTCGCCTGGAAGCCGAGGGCGACACCTTGGATAGAGCGGGCGCTCGACTCTGGGCCGCCTTGGAAGCGCTGACGAAAGCCACGGGGCAGCCTGTAGGTCAACTGCGAATCGCGGATCGAAACCACGAAGCCGTCTTGCTGGTTACGACAAAGCAAGAAGGCGAGGTAACGGTCCTGACCTTCCCTTGGCGTGCCGACAACTTGGACGAGTATTTGGTCGCGATGGTCGTCAAGCCCACCAGATTACCGACCGCGGCGGCCAGCGTAACTTTCATGCCGGCTTTTCAAAAAGCCGGCGCAAGGCGGCATGGCGAGTCCCGGCTTATTGGCTTGGTCCAGCCCGATCACGATGAGTGGCGGACGCTATCCGCCGAAGAACTTGAGCAACCAACCGACCGGCTGAGATTTCGACTGCCCCTCTCCTTCAAGGACGGTTCCAATCCGGACGGTACATTGAACTTCGTGAGAAGCGTGGAGTGGATGGGCCGGCTGCGGGAAGTCATGTTGAAACCCGTGTTGCCCCAATTGCTCGACGAATTTACCTCGCGTCGTTTTGCCTGGGTCACCAACCGATCCTCGGTCTTGCTGGAGAAACCCGTCTACGCTGGAGAGCCTCTGGATGTCGACGTTCAGTTGCTGGATCGGCCCCGGCTAAATGATTCAACCATCGCGTTGCGGTTCGATTGGTATCGAACGGGACAGTCGGGAGGCGGGGCGCTCGTGGCGGCCAGCGAAATCGAGATGACCTGGGCAAAAACCATCGGGCACGGTCTCGTGCAACCCGCCCCCTACCCCGCTTACCTCAACGGTTTCCTGAGGACGACCTTCGAGGAAAACCGGCGTAGGCAAGCGGACAGCGATTCTCATTCTGGTGCGCTTGATCGGTTAGGATCGCCAGAATGGCGGGCGCAACTCAGGCCAGACGCAGGTATAAGGTTATTGCAACATACCCTTCAAACCACGCAGAACGATGCAAACCTTGTGGGTAATATCTACTTCTCGAAATACTACGAGTTGCAAAGCTTTCTGTTGGAAACCTATTTATTCAATTTAATACCGTCCGCATATACCAATGAGGTCAATCGCGGCATGCGCTGTCTTTATGCGACCGTCGACCATTTGCGGGACGCGATGCCGTTCGACAAGCTTACCGCGAGTATGCGGCTGGTGGGCGTATTTGATCGCGGCATCGAGGTCATGTTCGATTTTTTGCGGATCTTACCGAACGGAAACACCGAAAAGCTTGCCGTCGGTAGACAGGTTGTCGTCTGGATTGATCGAGAACTGAACAGTCGGGCAGAGGGGTTCGGCAAAATGCCACTCTTCTTGTTCGATCACTTCATGAAGTGCGCAGCCCAGGGTGCCGAGAGAGACGCGGCCTGATGCGCCAGCAACCGACACACCCCAGCTGGCGCTCATAAATCCGGCCCCCAACTACCGCCCTGGTAACTGGGGGCCAACGCCTAGCGCGAGGCCAACTCGGTGCGGGCCTCGTGCCTAGAAGTGCCGCACCTGGACATCCCCGCGCCGAGCGTTGACGAACGGCGTTGGGGTTTCCAGGAGTTCGGCCACAAAATCGTAACGATCCGATTTGCGATCAACCAGGCAAACTCAATTTATTCAAAAAACCTTATCAACGACCGAAATCACGATCTCGACGACGATCAACCAAATGATGATCCACTCGAGTATCGATGAGTGCTGGTGTTTCTGCTCGTCCGCGAGCATTTCAAGCAATTCGTGGATGGTTTCCAGCTTCTTCGAGAGTACATCGGTCCTCGGCTGAACTTCGAGATACTTGGCGGCAAGCGAGTAAATCTGCTGATATTCGGGGTGTTCCCAAAAGAACTCCGGCGTATCCAGCAAATCGTAATTGAGAATAATGTCGCTCTTCGTCAGAAACAGTTGTCCACGAATTCGCGCCATCTGCGCTCGATCCAATTTGATTTTCCCCTCCCGAGCCAAGGACTGCGGCAAGTGGCTGGTCGCCCGGATGGTATCGATCGCGTGATTCTCGAATGCCGCCAGCTTGATTGATTGCGCCATGGCATGGGAAAGCGCGAGCAGAATCATGAAGTCGGCCGACACCAGTTCGATGTGATCGTGTTGAATTCGATCCACGGTGCAACCGGACTGGTAGGTAAAATGATCCTCGGTCGGTTCCGGCAGTTGATGGATGGCGTATTCCTTCAGTAACTCTTGCAATCCGTGCCGGTCATCCAAGCCGACATGCCAATACACCACCACCCCGTAGCTGAAAACAATCGCGCAACCGTCCTTGTAGTCGACCAATATCGAATTCCGGAAAACCTGTGCCCGCGAGTTTGCCAGCAATCGATCACGCAACGGCGCAAATTGGAATGACTCCGCCAAACAAACCGCTAAGCACCGATGACTAGATTGTGGTTCAGTATTCATTAGGCTGTCTGAATTAGCCCCATCAAGTCCTTTGTGTCCAGGCAAATAAAATGGAAAAAACGAAATTGATGAATTAATACTTCAACAATCAAGAGACCCGGCACGCGAGAAACACCTGCTGTCACCGACTTGTTCCCCGAAAAAATCTAAGCCAGTACCTTGATCCTGTCACCCGACCGCTCCGTCAGACGAAGGACATCCAGCTCGATGGTCGCAAACGCGACTAACCAAACCAATGCGTCGAACGCATCCAGCCAGGCGCCCTGCAAGGCCCAAGCAATCATGAATGCGGCGAGCGCCCCATAGAGTAGGGTCGCGACGACAATAAATAACCCGCGCATCCGAGCAACAAATCGGGGATAGCGAACTTCAATCTCAAGAAACGCCACGACCATCAGCCAAACCGTGTCATTCGCCAGGTCTTGCCAATCCTGTTCGGCCACATAGGCGCCGAACGCCAGCACAACGCAGCCGATGGCCAGCAGTCGCGCGGCATGCAGCCCGCCGAGCCAGCCGGCTTGACGGATGCGTCCTTGAAGAAGGGTTTCAACCTCGAACAGCAGAAGGAGCGTCAGCCAGCCCAGATTATCCAGGCCGGCGCTGTAGTCGCGACGGATGAAAAAAGCCGCGGTATCACCGACCAACAGGATCAGGATCGCGGCTTTGTAGATGGACAGCCAGGACAAACGAAGCGAGCGCGCCATGCGCGGATGCTCGATCGCAGTCCAGCCGGAAGTTTAAAAGGGGCGGGTTCGACCCAATTGTCCGCGCATGCCGCGAATCATGTTCATCATGTTCCCGCCCTTGAATTTCTTCATCATCATCTGCATCTGCTCGAACTGCTTGAGCATGCGGTTGACGTCCTGAATATCGGTGCCCGAGCCGCGCGCGATACGAAGTTTTCGCGAGTTGTTGAGCAGATCCGGCGTCTTGCGTTCCTGCTTGGTCATGGAGTTGATGATGGTCAAGTGCTGCAACGGTCCCTGATCGCTGATCTGACCCTTGATCTTCTGGGAAATGTCACCGAAACCGGGCATCTTCTCCATCATCGCCGCCATGCCGCCCATCTTTTGCAGTTGCAGCAACTGTTCCTGATAGTCGTTTAGGTCGAAGGCCTTACCTTTGTTGATCTTCTTGACCAGCTTTTCAGCCTTGGCCTTGTCGACACTGCGCTCGACGTCCTCGATCAAACTGAGAATGTCGCCCATGCCGAGAA
This sequence comes from Ottelia alismoides, assembly GCA_037367405.1. Lineage (NCBI taxonomy): Eukaryota > Viridiplantae > Streptophyta > Magnoliopsida > Alismatales > Hydrocharitaceae > Ottelia > Ottelia alismoides. The sequence goes on along the minus strand of JAZKJV010010681.1, from coordinate 77,550 downwards.
TTCGCGAAGCCACGCGGTCGGGATGGAAGCGCTCCAGGGCGGCGGATTTTTCCCCGGTTCCCATGAACTTGATCGGCTTGCCGGTAATGTGACGCACCGACAGCGCCGCTCCGCCACGGGCGTCGCCGTCGGTCTTGGTGAGAATCACGCCGGTCAGCGGCAAGGCATCGCCGAACGCCTTGGCGGTGTTGGCGGCATCCTGACCGGTCATGGAATCGACCACGAACAAGGTTTCGATGGGCTTGATGGCGGCATGCAAGCGCTTGATCTCGTCCATCATCTCTTCATCGATGGCCAAGCGGCCAGCGGTGTCGATGATCAGCACGTCGCGATACTTTTTACGGGCGAACTCGAAAGCCCCTTGGGCGATGGCAATCGGGTCCTGGGTTGGATCGCTGGGGAAGAAGTCGGCGCCGACTTCGCCGGCTAGGGTTTGCAATTGCTCGATCGCGGCCGGACGGTAAACGTCGGCGCTGGCGACGACCACGGAACGTCGCTCGTTTTCCTTCAGCCAACGGGCCAGCTTGCCAACCGTCGTCGTCTTACCGGCGCCCTGCAAGCCCGCCATCAGGATGACGGCCGGCGGCTGGGTCGCTAGGCTCAGCTTTTCATGAGCCTCACCCATGACCGACACCATTTCCTGGTTGACGATCTTGATCAGCGCTTGGCCTGGCGTCAGGCTGCTCTGCACTTCCTGACCCAGGGCGCGGGTTTTGACGCCTTCAATGAAGTCCTTGACCACCGGCAGGGCGACGTCGGCTTCAAGCAGCGCCATGCGGACATCACGCAAGGTGTCCTGGATGTTGGCCTCGGTCAAACGGCCTTGGCCGCGAACTTTCTTTAGGGTTTGGCTTAAGCGTTCAGTTAGGTTGTCAAACATGGTCTTGGGCGGTGGAAAAGGTAGCGCCGGGTCACTTCATCTCGATGCGGCATTATGCCAGACTAGCCCAAGGAGGGCAGAACCGACATGAACTCAGCCGTAATCGCCAGCTTGGCGATATTCACCTACGTCGCGTCGACCGGCTCAGTCTGCTGGTCGCTACGCGGACCGGGTTGGCCCGGTGGCCGGCCGACACTGCTGATGCTCGCGGCTTCGGCTATCGGACTGCATGGCTGGGCGATCGTTCAAGGGGTGGTGGGCGATGAGGGCCTCAATTTGAGCTTTCTCAATGCCATGTCGACCGTCGCATGGCTGATCGCGGCAGTCCTGTGGCTGATCACGCTACTCCGACCGCTGGAAAAGCTCGGCATCGTCGTTTTTCCCTTGGCGGCCTTGATCCTGTTGCTACAAATAGCCCTGCCCAACGACATCCATGTCGTGCACAACCGGACCTGGCCGATGACGGCGCACATTGTCACCTCGATGTTGTCATTCAGTTTTCTGACCATCGCCGCCGTTCAGTCGATCCTCTTGGCCGCCCAGGACTTCGGTTTGCGTCAGAAGCGCAGCCGAGGCGCCCTGGTCGCCTCGTTGCCGCCGCTCCAAACCATGGAAACCTTGCTGTTCCAATTGATCGCGGCGGGGTTCGTGCTGCTGACCATCTCGTTGAGCAGTGGCTTCATGTTTTTGGAGAACATGTTCGGTCAGCATCTGGCCCATAAGACCGTGCTGTCGATACTGGCTTGGCTGGTGTTCGCGGTGCTGCTGCTGGGGCGGGCACGCTACGGCTGGCGTGGCCAACTAGCAATCCGCTCTACCCTGGCGGGGTTCGTGAGTTTGCTGCTAGCTTACTTTGGCAGCAAGATGGTGTTGGAGATCATCCTGGATCGGGCTTGATCCGCATCTCGCCCTAATCGCCCGTTCGCGCGGGGGCGCACCGCTGATCGGGCCGCGCCGAAGCCACTCAAGCGGCTCTAGGCAACGCCGAGCCGAATATCCACGTCCCGACTCAACCAACCGAGCGTCGCCGCGCGAAAGGCGGCTTCCTCAGCCTCGTCCCATATCACGCAGAGCAACGCCTCCTCGCGGGACAGCAATTCGTCGGCCTTCATCTTCGTCAAGGCTGCCAGACAGGCCACCGGGTCGGCATCATTGGCGGCAAACACCTTGGCTGCCGCCTGTAGGCCGGCGGTAATTTCCGCCTCGCTGGCCAGTTCGACATGTTGTCCATGAAAATAAAGCTGAGCAGTCATCGGAACTCCAAAAACAAGTGGCGGACAATGCCGAATTTATTGCAACGGCGGCGGGGTGCGTTCCTCGGGCGCCGGCGGATTGGCGCAATGCGAGGCGTGATGCTGCACGATGCGCAACTCCCCGTTCTCGTATGCAAAGGTATTCGCGGCCAAAAACAAGCGACCCTGGACCTGCTCGTAGCAGCAGACGGTCGCCACCGACCCATAGCCGAACACGCGGGCATGATGCGGTGCGACGGCCAGATTCTCCGGATTACGCAAAATCCGCCGCCAGCTCTCCATGATCGCCGCGTACTCGGTCAGCGCCGGCCAGCCAGGATGCACGCAAAGAACGGGCAATTCGCGTGCCCAAAGCTTCTCCATCGCATCGAAATCATTGGCCGAGAAGGCGTGATAAAAGGCGTCATTTAGGAACAGCGCGGCATTGGCATCCATCAGCCTTACTCGTTCATGTCGGGGAACAGAATGGCCTCATGCGGCAGCGGTGCTTCATTGGTGTGCAAATTGACACCAGCAATGAGCGCGTAGCCGCCGTCGCCCTCATATAAAACCACGGCGTCCGACGGCAACGCGGACAACGCCTCGATCAATTGCGCCACGGTCATGACTAAAGATCGTCCGAAATGACTTCCATCGCGATCAATTGCTCGCGCAAGGCCATATGCGCATAGAACCCGTCGTTCCCCTGATATAACGGATCGCGGTTCATCGCGGTTTCGGCGGCCTGATCGGACAGGTAAATCCGGCAGTCCTTGCGGCCTTCGCTGACCGCCGCGGCGCAGGCATCCAGTTCGGTAATCGCCTCGGTCAACCACATGCCCGCCGGCTCAAAGGCATAATCGGCGCGAAACACCGGCGTATCCCAACCGTGCTGTTCGCCGATTTGAGCAATGTCGGGCAGCGCGTTCGTGGCTTCCGGACTGGGTTCGGAGAAACCGGCTTCGGCGAGTAGCTGGCGAGGGGTCGATTGGGCAAACACGACTCGCGAGTCGTCCTTGCGCGCCGCGCGAACCTTGCGGGCAAAGTCATCGGGATCGAATGCAAACCAGGCGAGCGGCCGGCCGTTCTCGGGTATTTCAACAACGTAAATCATGCCGCATTGGCCTCCACTGGCAGAACACTCAGGTTGACGCCCAGCGCGAATTGGCGCCAAGCGGCAGCCAAATCACGGCGGATGGTTTGCAGATATTCGGCCGTCAAATCGTGTTCGGCGGGGAAATTCGACAAGGCACAGGAGCCATGATTGAAATCGATGACCGCCGACAGCAACGCATCGTTGAATCCGTTGAACGGCGCCAACAGCCAAGGCGTCAACTCCGAGCGGCCCTTCTCGACCGCCACGCCGGAAATATCCAGGCCCAATGCGGTCAGCTCGTTCAGCGAATCCTCATACACCTTATCCACGGTCGCGAGCAGCGCAAGCTGCGTCAAGGATTCCCGCTTTTGCTGTGACAGCAAGACGTGCAGGGATTCCTTGTAAATATCCATCGCAACCTTGCGACGAATCTCCACCGAGGCCGCGAATTGATCGATGACCGCCCGATTCGTCTGGACAACCGGGTTAGGCAGGATCTGCGCTTGCAAGCGTGTCGCGGCTTCAAGCGCGCCTTCCAGATAACCACCGCCGTAGACCGCGGTTTCCGATCCACCGAACAACAACTTGCCGTTCCAGTACGCGCGACGCAAAACCGGGTCGGCATAGTCGGGGTGTTCGTTGGGCCGGTCCCGATCCAGGGTGCTACAGGTCAGCGGTTCGGTCGCCCAGTCGTGATAGTGAAGTTCGCCCTGCTCAGCCTCGTTGCCAAAGAACTGCACCAGTTGGCTGTTGATCAATAGCGGCATGCCGTCGCGAAATGCCTCGCGCTGCTCGGCGGACATCGCGGCGAATCCGCCAATCGCCGCCCGTTGGCCGTCAGCATCGCAGGCGTCATACAACTCGCCCAGCACGGCCTGTTCGTGACGGGCAAAGCCATTGCCGGATTGACCAGCCTTGCGCCAGAACGGTTGCGAAAACGCGGTGAGCGCCTTGGCTTCCCCAGCCATCCAGGTCGGCGCGCCGCGCAGCGATTCGACCAAGCTGCCATCCAGCGGCGGGTCGAAGCTGATGCGTTCCTCGACCACCCGGGGTGGCAACGCCAGGACCAGCTGACGAGTATCGAACTTGGCTGTTCCTTCGGGGGTTTGGAATTCGAGACTCAGATGACTGCCGTTATCCTTGACCGATAACAACGCGTGGCCGAGCACAATGGATTCAGCCGGCAGGTGGGCGGCAAGCGCTTCAACCAGCGCATTCATGCCGCCAGCCACGCGCATCGCGCCGCTGTGAACCGAATCGGTGCCCAGGCTTTGTAGTTTGCCGTCGGCTTCGCGCAGGGCAAACGATTCGCCGGAGTCGTGCTGAGGAAACGTCGTCAGCCCCAACTCCGCGATCAGCCGAACCATGCGCGGATGAATATTTGGCCAATACCAAGTCGGGCCAAGATCCAATGCCGCGCCAGCCGCCGAAACCTCGGTCAGAATCCGCCCGCCCAGTCGTGGACGTGCTTCGAAAAGCCGAAACGGCAGACCGGCCTTATGAAGATGGGTTGCCAAGGCAAGCCCGCACAAACCGCCACCAATAATCGTGGTTTCCAGCATAAAGACCACCCAAGGTTACGAAATGTAAAACCCCCAGGCCCATTCAGGCAGGAGAGTTGAACTCAACAATTTGCCAGCCAACCAAGATCAGCTTGGGTCGATTTTCGGTGCCAGTAATCACATACCCAATGCCGCTAAGTTAAGCGCCTTCTCCCCCCGGGAGAAGGTTGGGATGAGGGTATCAAACGGCCATGGCTTGATTTCTATCCCCTCACCCTAGCCCCCCCTGAGGGAGAGGGAACCCATTTTCTAAACTTTACGGCATTGATCACAGACCCCTCCTCACCGCTGGGGGAAGGGGATAAAAGCCCGACTAAAAATTGAAAGTTAACCACCCAAAGCAGGAACAACCTGCTCCAGCCAAGCGGTCACGCGCTCGTCGTGCATCTCGCTTTGATTCTCGTGATCCAGAACCAAGCCAACGAACTTGCCGTCGATGATCGACTTCGACTTTTCAAAGCTGTAACCGTCGGTCGGCCACGAGCCAACGACCTTGGCACCGGCCTTGGTCACGAATTCGTAGAGCAAAATCATGCCGTCGACAAACTCGTGGCCATAAGCTTCCTGATCCCCCAAGCCAAACATGGCTATGGTTTTACCGGTCAGATCCTTGCCTTCGAGCTTGGGCAAGAACTCCTCCCAGCTTTCCTCGCTGCCGCCCGACGCCAGACCGGGCAATTCGCCATCGCCCAAGGTTGGGGTACCGATAATCAATGCATCGTACTTGAGGAAATCCTCGACGCTGGCCTTTTTCACATCCACCGGACTATCGGCTGCGTCGCCGAGTTTTTTGCCAATCGACTTGGCGATGCGGCGGGTATTACCGGTATCGGAGCCAAAAAATATACCGATTTTGCTAGCCATTTTGATTCCTCAATAAAAGCAAGTTAGAGAAAAAGTGCTGAAGATGCGTCATTGATCTTCTGGGGGTGAAAACTTATATTTTTTGACTTGCCTGATCGTTCCCCAAGTCGTTCCTTAATCGACAAAGGGCATCATGCGAACAATCAGGCGCACTGCTTGTCGTCGTTTTGATAAATCCAATACGGCTGGGTTTCGCCACGAACCACCTTTTCGTCGACGACAACTTTCTTGACCTGGGTTTCCGACGGTAATTCGTACATGGTTTCCAGCAGCAGGTTCTCGACGATCGTGCGCAAGCCGCGTGCGCCGGTCTTGCGTTCGATCGCCTTTTTGGCGATCTGGCTCAAGCCATCCGGTCGGATTTCCAGTTGGCAGCCTTCCATCTCCAACAACTTTTGATATTGCTTGACCAGCGCGTTTTTCGGCTCGGTGAGAATTCTCACCAAGGCTTCCTCGTCAAGCTCGCCAAGCGTCGCGACGATCGGCAAACGGCCGACGAACTCGGGAATCAAACCGTAGCGGACCAAATCCTCGGCTTCGACCCGCGACAGCACTTCGCTGACCGCGGCCTTTTCGTCCTTGGTTTTCACCTGGGCGTTAAAGCCGATACCGCCTTTTTCCGAACGCATGCGAATGGTTTTATCCAGGCCAGCGAAAGCGCCGCCGCAGATAAACAGGATATTGGCGGTATTGACCTGAATCAGTTCCTGATTGGGATGCTTGCGGCCACCCTGCGGCGGAATCGAGGCGATGGTTCCCTCAATCATCTTCAGCAAGGCCTGTTGAACCCCTTCGCCGGAAACATCGCGGGTGATCGAGGGGTTATCCGACTTGCGGGAAATCTTGTCGATTTCGTCGATGTAGATAATGCCCGACTCGGCCTTTTCCACGTCGTAATCGCACTTCTGGAGCAGCTTCTGGATGATGTTTTCAACATCCTCGCCGACATAGCCAGCCTCGGTCAGCGTCGTGGCATCGGCAATGGCAAACGGCACATCCAGAATGCGCGCCAGGGTTTCCGCCAGCAGCGTCTTGCCCGAACCAGTCGGTCCCACCAACAAGATATTGCTCTTCGACAACTCGACGTCGTTCTTGCGAATCGCCTGACCGTGCCGCAATCGCTTGTAGTGGTTGTAGACCGCCACCGCCAGAATCCGCTTGGGGCGCTCCTGACCGATCACGTACTCATCGAGAATCGCCTTGATTTCGATGGGTTTCGGCAATTGCTCCGGCCCACGAGAGGTCTGTTCGGCCAATTCTTCACGCAGTATGTCGTTGCACAGCTCGACACATTCATCGCAAACGAACACCGCGGGACCCGCGATCAGCTTGCGTACTTCATTTTGGCTCTTGCCGCAGAAGGAGCAATACAGCAGTTTGGACGGTTTATCCTTGCTGGTCTTATCGTCGATCATGGCAAGCCTCCAGGGCGTTTGGGGATTAATGCAAAGTGCGCGGTATCGCCAGGCTGAAAGCCGGTATCGGCGCCTCGAACGGCACGCCATCGTCGGCGACCAGTTGATAGCTACCGTGCATGCTGCCCACCGGCGTGCCGATCATGGCCGAACTGGTGTACTGAAAGGCTTCGCCGGGACGCAGATAGGGATGCTCGCCGACCACGCCCTCGCCCACCACTTCCTCGACCTTGCCATTGGCATCGGTGATCACCCAACGCCGGCCCAACAGGCGCGCGGGGACGGTCCCGATGTTTTCCATGGTGACGGTGTAAGCGAACACGTAGCGCGAGGACGTGGGATTGGATTCCTCGCCAAGAAAGTGGGTTTTCACTTCGATTTTCCAGGAGCGAACACGAGGCGCCATACTGATTTCACCGTTACCGAGTTGTTATTCGACGAACTGCAATTCCGGACCGGCCGCATCGTTGAGGCGGACCGGACCTTGACTCTTTTCCTCTATCTTCACCACGGCCAGGATGGCAACGCGACCATCGGGATGACGCGCGGCGGAGACCACCTCGCCAACCGCTTCCGCGCCCGCAACGCTCTCCAGGCGCGCGCCGGGCGGCGGTACGTCAGGCGCCTCGGCGAAGGCCAGATACAGCTTGCGCTTGAGTTGACCGCGATAGTGCAACCGGGCGATCACCTCCTGACCGGGGTAGCAGCCCTTGGTGAAGCACAGCCCGCCCAGCGCTTCCATGTTGAGCATCTGCGGGATGAATTCACCGCTGCTGCCGTCCGCCAAAAGCGGAACGCCAGCGAGTATGTCCAGCAAGGTCCAGGTTTCCCGCCCCACCGGCAACACCGACACCGATAGCGCGCGCCACAGTTCGGCCAGCGCTTCGGGCGCGCCGAAGGCGAGCCAACGCGGGAATGGCCCGCCGGCGACCGACAACACGGTGCAATCACCACAGCGAACGCTGGCGTTGGCGTCCACAGGTAACGCGACGCCGAACAAGGCTTCGAAACGCGCCGCAATGGCAGTGCCGGAGAGCCCCAGCCGCATCAACTGACTACTGGCATCGGCCAGAGTCACCTTGACCCGCAGCAAATAGCGCTTGAGTCCGGCCAGGACGTTCGCCAGGATCGATTTTGGAACAGCGAGATAAAACGCGTCGTCGTGCTTGAAGAGCCAGAAGGTCGCCTGAGCGCGGCCCTTGGCATCGCACCAACTGGTGAACAGCCCTTTTTCGGCGGTCACCAAGCGGACATCGCCGGTAAACAGGCTGAGCAGAAACTTTTGCGCATCCTCGCCCTTGGCTTCGATGAGACCCAGATGCGACAAATCGGCCATCACATCGGTGCCAAGCGCTTGGCGGCGTTCGCTATCGGCGTTGCCGAAGTCGCTCACGCCCTGCCCATCGAAACACGCGCCGGCCTGTTCGAGTACCGCCTGCCAGGCCTCCGGCAGCGGCTCAAGCCGCGCTGGAGGAATGGAAACACCCGACGCCGCCGGGGTGGTTAATACGTCGCCGCTTGCCATGAACTCTCCTCTTCCGAACCGAAGCATTGGGAATATTCGACACAGTCGGCACAACTGGGGGAACGACAGACAAATGCCCCGTCCCGTTCGCAAAGCTGTTTGTAGAAAAACTTCTTCCAGCGCATGCCGCCCGTGTTTCGGGCGTGCAGCAGTGGAAACCAGCAGGCCAACAAATCCGACAAGGCTTGCCGGTTCGGCAGGCCCATGTCCTGCCATAGATGATCGTCGCCAAAACAACAGGTGGCAATGGCAAACGCCAACCAGCGATTGACCGGGCTTTGGTCGGCGCGATGCTCGAGCAGCAGTTGCAGCAGATCGGCGAACTCGTCGGTCACCGGCTGCCGGTTGCCGCGTTGCAATGCCAGGCTGGCGCGGAGTGCCGGCGTCAGGTATAGCGGCGCGGCGCCGGGAAAATACTGATCCAGCAGCTGGCCGAACTCATGGGCATCCAGCCCGAGTGCCGCGCGTCCGGCAAGACGCGCCGAACCGCGCGCCAAATCGATGGCGGCAACAAAGGTCAGCACCACGGAATCCCGAGGGTCCCGCGCCCGCGCCAGCAGCGGGTGATGGTGAGTCGCCAGCGGCGCCGTCGCCATGTGCGTCGCCCCTGCCATCAAGCCGCAATGGCCTCGTGGGTATAACACTGCTTGGGGCAGATCTTGGCGCAAGCCTCGCACCCCACGCAGTTGGCGACATTGGCGATGGACATGACCTTCTTGTCGTACTCGCCTTCATCGTCGTCGTCCTCATCCAGGTTCGGATTGGCGAGCTTGACGATTTCGCCGTCTTCATCAAGGCCCACCATCTCCAGGACTTCACGGCCACAAACCTTGTAGCAGCGTCCACAGCCGATGCATTTTTCCTGGTTGATTTCATGGACAAACTGGGGGGTCCACAGTTTGCCGCCGGGGAGAGTGACGGTAAATTCGCTCATGGGATGGCTCCTGTCCGATTAGTTGGCGGACTTACGGAATTCGTCTAGTTCTTTGTAGGCCTGAAAGGCTTTCGCCGCGACTTCTTGAATGCGTTCCCAGCCGGTGGGCAGGTCTTCCGCGAGGTCGTGGAGGTCCATTTTCAAGGCGGTTGCTTGGGCGTTGAGTTTCTTCAACTTGGCTTTGGTGTCTTCGGCATCTGTCATTGTGCGTATCTCCAGATCGGAACCGTGCGGCGGGCGGTGCGGATAAGCCACCAAAAACCGCCCGACGCGGGACTCGCTTTAGCCGTACTTGGCCACTTCGTTGTACTGATTGATCATGCCGACACCGGCATCCACCAGCTTCTTGCCCTCTTCCGCCATCTTTTCCATGGTCGGGAAGCCGAAACGATGAACGTCCCTTAGCTGCTTGTTCACCGAAATCAGCCGGCCGGCGATGAGCACCATGCGGCCGAAGCCTTCATGGGACATCTTCATCATCGGCGACACCATCACGCCGGTCGCCTTTTCAATGGACAGGGCAATGGCGTTGTAAAACAGTTCCAGGCGCCAAATGGTTTCCGGGTCGGGATCGCCGACGATGGGCATGGCCTGACGCTTCTCCTTGGTCAGGATGTAAGGCTCCAGCAATTCTTCATCGCTCTTGCCTTCCCAGGTGCCGTAGGAATCCTGCGCCCGCCAAATCTTCACCAACTCCTTGATGAACGGTGCTTCCATGGGCGACGTCGCCGCTTCGATCTTTTCCGCTAATGCTTCAGTCATGACTAACCTCCAACCTCGTCTTCTTCAAAATCAAATTCGCGCTCCTTGTTGTCCTTCGCCAAGACCTTGCGCAGCCAAGGCGGGGGCGTGCCCTTCAGCACGTCCTGGAGCTTGCCGAGCAAATCGACGATCGGTTCCGGCTGCGGAACCTTCATCGGATGGATGCCCTGGGCCACGACCCGCGCGGCGCCGGAACCGCCGATGGCGGCCACGTAGAGAATCGCGCAGTCCTTGATCGCTTCCAGTTTGGGAGCGAGTTTGTCCTCGTTACCGTCTTCCTGAAGATCACCCTCGAACTGGATGGCTTCGACGAACTCGTAGCCGTCCGCGGACAGTTCATAGATGGCGATGTTCTTGGCCCAACCGAAGTGGGCATCGACCCTTTGCAGGTCTTGGGTGGAAAAAGCGACTTTCATGCTGCCTCCGCGAAAAATGGATGCTTCAGGTGGAATGGGCGGCTTAATGAGCCGCATGCGCCGCCGTGCCAACATGGCCGTCCTCCTTGGGCAAGGCCCAGGTATCCGGGCTGGGTTCGTGGCCATCGGCCATAAACATGTTGGCAATCTCGAAGGTGAGATTGCGGGTGCCCCGGTAGCCCACGATGGTCTGATGCGCCGCTCCAAGGCGATCGAACATCGGAATACCGATGCGATAAAACGGAATCTTCAACCGATCGGCCGCCTGCCGACCATGCGAGTGGGTCATCAGCAAATCGCAGCCTTCGGCGAGTCGCTCCAGGTCCTCCAGATCGCTGATCAGCACTTCGTCGATCGGCAACTTTTCCAGCAACGGCGAGGCCGTGGTGGTCACCGCGGCGGTCAGCTTGGCGCCCAGTTCGGTGGCCCATTGGCCTAGCGACCACAGCAAGTCCGGTTCCGCGCCGATGGCGATTTTCTTGCCGCCGAAGTGGAAGTGCGCGTCGAGCATGGCATCAACCAACTGGCCGCGCTGACGGCGAATTTTGTTGGGCACCGGCCGCCCACTGATTCGCGCGCAGAGACTGATGAATTGATCGTTGACTTCGAGACCGGTCAGACGCTCGAACAGGCTGAACGGCACGCCAGTCTTGGCTTCCAGCGCCGTGGCCGCATCGCGCATCTGTTCGCCCAGCGCGATGGTGTGGGTCGAGCGGCCGAGATCGGCGATCTCGTCCAGCGAGATACCGCCCAAGGTTGTCGGCGTGAACTCATCCGGAATATGGCCGTCCAGTGAACCGGACAGATCCGGCAGCACCAGCGCCTCTAGACCAAAGGCTTCGAGTATGTCGCGAATCTCGTCGATGTCACCGGGCGTGACATGCGCGCCGGGCAGCAGATTGACGCGATTGACGAGGCGCTCCGCCTCGGGCGCGGGCGCGACAACCAGTTGCTCAACCAGCTTGGTCACGGTCTTCGCCCAGCCGTCCTGAAAGGCGTCCTTGAAATCCGGCGTGGAAACGTAGACCAGCGCGATGTGATCCAGTTCCGGATGCTTGTCGCGAATCAGCTTGATATAGGCATCCACGTCGTCGCCCTTGGTTTCGGTAACGCCGGTGGAGGAAATGCCAATGATCGAGGGCTTTTGGCGGTTGGCGATGGTCAGCACCGCCTGCTCAACGTTTTCCAGGCCACCCAGTACCGTCGCCACTTCGCTCATGGCGGTGGTTTGCAGCGGAATCGCTTCCTTAAAGTGCCGCACGAACAGCACCAGGCCAAACGACGTGCAACCTTGCGACCCATGAAACAATGGCATGCAGTTCTTGACGCCCATGAAGGCCAAGGCGCTGCCGATGGGTTGGCTCATCTTCAGCGGGTTGACCGCGCAGGCTTTCTTCGGCGTGGTGACTTTGGCCATGCGCATGCTCCTCAGGCGGCTGCCTTGGCGGCCGAGCCGGGAACCACGTCCCAGGCGTCGCGGCGTTCCAGGATGTTGGTCAGCTTGCCGACGCAACTACCGCAACCGGTTCCGGCGCTGGTTGCCGCGGCGATGGCCTCGACATCGGCCAAGCCGCCAGCGACGATGGCATCCTCAATCGCGCCACGATTGACACTCTTGCACTTGCAAACCGGCGTGGCGCGGCGATGTTCACGAGCTTTTTCCGGGTCGGCCAGCAGCGCGGCGGTCTCGGCGGCGATGGCGGCGTCGGCGGCCTCTTCCCAGGTGGTTTCTTCCCAGGGGGCGCGCAGCCGCACTTGCTGCCAAACCGGGTTGAACAATGCCTTGTCGATCTCCGACACCAGATGGACCATGCCGACATAACCCATGTAGGCGTGGTGGCGCTCCTGGTTGATGTCCAGCCAGGGCATCTTGGCCTTGAGCGCGATGAACTGCGACCGACCACCGGACAGCATGATGTCGGCCTTGGCGTCCTTAAGCATCTTGTACATGTCGCGCGGACTCATGTCGTCGATCATGTGGGCATCCTCGCCCATGATTTCCTTAATGCGCTCCTTGTCCTCGCGAGTGGATTTCTTGACGCTGGTGCCGACCACTTCCATGCCGGCTTCCTGCAAGGCCGCGACCACCGACCAGGACTTCACGCCGCCGGTGATCAGCAGCACCTTCTTACCGGTCAGGCGTTCCTTGTAGGGCGCGATGCCTTCCCAGGCGCGGGCTTCCTCGCGAGCGATCAGGGCTTCGGTACGCTCCATCAATTCCGCGTCGGCGCCTTTTTCGATGAGCAAACGGGCGATTTCGCGCAGCGCGTCGCTGGTGTCCTCGATGCCGTAGAACGAGCCTTCGAAGAAGGGGATGTCATAGCGCTCCTCCATCTTGCGGGCGATGTTGATCATCGACTTAGAGCACACCATCATCGCCGCCTTGGCGCGGTGCGAACTGGCGACATCCTGGTACTTGGCGTCGCCGGAAATGCAGCAGAGGATGCGGATGCCCAGTTCATCGAGCAGCGGCTTGACCTGCCACAGTTCGCCGGACAGGTTGTATTCGCCAATGATGTTGATGTCGTAGGGCGTGGTGTATTCCGGCTCTTGGGTGCCGATCACATGGTCGAGGATGGCCTCGCCGGCCAGCTTGTTGCCCAGGTTCTTGGGGCCGACGAAGCCGGGGGAATTGACCGGGATCACCGGCTTGCCGAACTTGGCCGAAGCCGCCTTGCACACCGCGTCGATGTCGTCGCCGATCATGGCGGGCACGCAGGTCTGATAGACAAACACCGCCGGCGGGTCGTATTTCTCGACGATTTCCTTGATGGATTTGTAGAGGCGCTTTTCGCCGCCAAACACCACGTCGGTTTCGTTGATGTCAGTGGTAAAGCCGGTACGCCAGAGGTTGGAGCCGGACGATTTGGAGCCCCGGTTGTCCCAGGAATTGCCCTCGCAGGCGATGGGGCCATGAACCAGATGGGCCACGTCGGTAATCGGCTGAAGCGCGATCTTGGCGCCATCGAAGGCGCAGCCGCCGGCCGCGCCGCCCGGTTGCAACTGCTTGGTGCAACCCTTTTTGCGCTCCTTTTCCGATTTGTTCTGATTTTTCCCGCAGCCCGGCTCGTTGAAGACTTCTTGGATTTTGCTCGATACGCTGCTCACGCTGGGCCTCCGGGTTTAAAGTGCGACGACGATGTCGTGTTCACCGACTTGACATTGGCAAGCCAGTCGCCATAACGGCTCGCTGTACGTCATAAAGGGCAACTCGTACTGGCGGCGAGTCAGCTTGCCGTGGGCAAACAAGGTCTCCCGCTCGCGGTTGCCCAGGTATACCGCCGCGCGTTGGCCGGCTTGGCTCAACAACGCCACCTTGACGGCACACTGTCCGCAAGCCCCGCCGCGACAGTGGCAGCGGCTGGGCAGATTTTGTCTCTCCATGAGATCGATCAGGGTGACTTCCTCGTCTAGCTCGACGCGCATCCGGACGGATTCCATGCCATGCGATTCGCGGGGGGCAAGAAAAGTGACCAAACTCATGGCGCGCACTCATCCATCGGTTAGAACGTGACGAGAATGTCCTCGTTGCGAACGATGAACTGGCAGGCCAGGCGCCACGGGGGTGGCTCATCGCTCACTTCGGCTTTCTGAATTTGTTCGGCGGTGATTTTTCCCGCCAGCTTCAGCACGGTCTTTTCCTTTTCGGTCAGGTGGATACCCATCGGCTGCTTGCCAGACAGGATTGACACCTTGACGGCGCAGGAACCGCACTCGCCGTTTTCGCATTCGAAATGAATCGGCACATGGTTCTTCTGAGCGACCGCCAGCAGCGTGTCGCAATCACCCGCGATGGCGTAGACGGTGAGGTCTTTTTTCATCGCCGGTGAGGAAAACGTTACGTTTGACATAGTGTTCTCTTTTGATTTTTCTGGATTTGGGTCAAGAAAAGTGTTGCCCGAAGAAATCAAAACACTTTTGATGCCATATACCCAAGTCTCTGAACTGTCTAGACTTTTACTGCCTCTGGAGGCTCGGATCGGATGTAGACTTCCCAACATTCAAAAACGCGGGGTGTCCGAAAGGTCACAAAGGAGGGGCGGATGTGTGGCTAGAATTAGCCCGGCTGAAGATTCCGTCGAAGCCTTGCGGTGTAGGGCCTCATCGGCTGCTCGAAACCCAAGCTTCTCTTTGGCAGGAGTCCGGACTTTAGTCTGGACGGACTCGGTTCCGGGCTGAGACATCAATCCAAACTGAAGTTTGGACTCCAAGAGTGACTTGAACGGTTATTCGCTTCTCTGAAGTGGACGCTCGCCGAAAATGCCGAACAAATTGGAGTCCGAACTTCAGTTTGGACGAATAATCCACGCGCAGAAGCGATCCCGCCCAAACTAAAGTTCGGACTCCAGAAAGAGATTTCCCGATGCTGAGTCGCCACCCGAACTCCCCGGCACATCTATTGATCGACGACGCGCCTTATTTCATCACCGGCGCGACTTACCAAAAGCGCAAGCTTTTGCAAAACGCCGATCTGAAGCAGCTACTGCTCAACAAAATCCGCGCAAAAACCAGCCAATTCGGCTGGACCCTGGAACACTGGGTCATCCTCGACAACCACTATCACCTGATGCTGCGGAGCCGGTACGGGAAGGATTTGCCGGAATTGATGCGGCAGATTCACGGCGGCACATCCGGCGCCATCGCAAAGTCAAACGGCTGCGCCCGGCCAATCTGGTGGAATTATTGGGATTACTGCCCGCGAGACGAATCCGATTACTGCGTCCGCCTCAACTACCTGCTGTACAACCCGATTAAGCAGGGGTACGTGAGCGATTTAAAGGACTATCCGGACTCCGGCTTTCATCAGCACTTCCAAAGCCTAGGAAAAGAAAAGCTGGCACAGCAATTCCGGAATCATCCGAAATTTCGCTCGTTGGATTTAGAAGACGACTTTTGAGAGACGGGCGGGAAAGCGGAGAAGCGCTCAGGGCACAGGAAAGCCGGCGGCAAAGCCGCCGGCTGTATCGGACGGATCAGCGACGAATCAGCGAATGATGTCGTAGCTGTAGTCGGTCTTGGCAGGCACGATGGTGTTCTTGTCGAACTCATCGAAGATCTTGTCAAGGATCCAGACCAGAACGTTCATGCCGCCTTGATAACCCCACACCGGATAACGATGCTTGTGGTGGCGATCGAAGATCGGGAAGCCGATGCGGATCAACGGCGTTCCGGTATCGCGTTCCAGGTACTTGCCATAGGTGTTGCCGATCAGGAAGTCGACTGGCTCGGTGAACAGCAGCGAACGCATGTGCCACAGGTCCTTGCCGGGATACGCATGGCAGTTCTTGCCGAACGGCGAACTGTTGAACAGCTCCTGCATCTTCTCCGCCCACGCTTTGCTGCCATTGGTGGCCAGCACGTGAGTCGGTTCCGCGCCCAGTTCCAGCAGGAACTCGGCCAAGCCGTAGCACAGGTCCGGATCGCCGTAGATGGCGAACTTCTGACCGTGAATGTGCGCGGTCGAGTCGGCGATAGCGTCAACCAGGCGGCCACGCTCCTTTTCCAGTTCCGCCGGGATCGGCTTGCCGGTCAGGCGCGAGATTTCCATCAGGAACTTGTCGGTGCCGCCCACGCCGATCGGATGATTCAGCGCGACCGTCTCTTGACCATGTTCAGCGATCAGCGGCAGGGTCTTCTCGGTGCAGTATTGCTGCATGGAGATGGTGGCCTTGGCGTTCAGCGCCTTCTCGGTCTGTTCGATGGTAGTGCCACCGTCGTACATGCGGAACTCGCCATCGCAAGGCGTATCCCAGATGTCGCTGTTGTCAGCAAGGATGGTGTAGTCGACGCCAAACAGCTCGAAGATGCGCTTGACTTCGCGCAGGTTGCCGACGGTGTAGCCGTCAAAACCGCCGATGAAGTTGATGCTTTCGTTCGGCTCGCGGGTCAAGGCCGGCACGGTGCCTGCCTTGCCATCCCAGAAGTGCCACAGGATGCCCTTCAGCACGTTGTCGTAGCCGGTGATGTGGCTGCCAACGAAGGCCGGGGTATGGGCGAAAGGCACATTGAAATCAGCCGGGATCGAGCCTTTTTCCTTCGAGGTCTTGATGAAGGCGTTAAGGTCGTCGCCGATGACTTCCGCCATACACGTGGTAGAAACCGAGATCATCTTCGGCTTGTACATGTTGTAGGTGTTGGCGAGGCCGTCGATCATGTTGTTCAGGCCGCCGAATACCGCTGCATCCTCGGTCATCGACGAGGAGACGCACGAGGACGGCTCCTTGAAGTGACGGCTGAAGTGACTGCGGTAATAGGCCACGCAGCCTTGCGAACCGTGCACGAAGGGGATGGTCCCTTCGAAACCGACCGCGGCGAATACCGCGCCCAGCGGTTGGCAGGCCTTGGCCGGGTTGACCGTCAGCGCTTCGCGAGCGAAGTTCTTTTCCCGGTACTCCCAGGTCTTGGCCCACTCCTTGGTGGCCTCGATCTGTTCGTCCGGCGGCATGAATTCAAATTCTTTCTTTTTATTCTCGAACATCTCCACGTATTCCGGTTCGCGGAATAGATTGAAGTGGTCAAGAACCTTTTCAGCACTCTGGCTCATGGTTAGCTCCGATTGCGGTTGTAGGGTGCGATAAGCGCACCGGGTCAGTTAAGGTCGTGGTGCGCGGACGCACCCTACGGTTCCTGTTGATCAGGCCGCCTTCTTCCACGGGGTCCGGGTCAAGGCCCAAACCGGGTTGTTGATGGCCATGTCCATGTCACGGGCGAAGATGGCGAAGCCGTCATAGCCGTGGTAAGGACCCGAGTAGTCCCAAGAGTGCATCTGACGGAACGGTACGCCCATCTTCTGGAATACGTACTTTTCCTTGATGCCGGAACCGACCAGGTCAGGCTGGATCGCTTCGACGAACTTCTCGAACTCGAATCCGGTCACGTCGTCGTAGATCAGCGTGCCGTCCTTGACGTAGTGGGTGGTGCGTTGGTAGTCGTCGTTATGGCCGAACTCGTAGCCGGTGCCGACGATTTCCATGCCCAGATCCTCGTAGGCGCCAATCACGTGACGTGGGCGCAAACCGCCAACGAACAGCATGACTTTCTTGCCTTCCAGGCGCGGACGGTACTTGGCGATAACGGCATCCATCAGCCCCTGATACTTGGCGATGACGCGCTCCGCGCCTTCCTTGATCTTGTCGTCGAAGTGGCTGGCGATGGTGCGCAGCGATTCGGCGATCTTGGTCGGGCCGAAGAAGTTGTACTCAACCCATGGCACACCGTACTTCTCTTCCAGATGGCGAGAGATGTAGTTCATCGAACGGTAGCAGTGCAGCACGTTCAGCTTGGCCTTCGGAGTGTTTTCCAGCTCGGCCAGCGAGCCGTCGCCGGACCACTGGGCGATGACGCGGAGGCCCATTTCTTCCAGCAGGATGCGCGAGGACCAGGCATCGCCGCCAATGTTGTAGTCACCAATGATGGCCACGTCGTACGGAGTGGTCTTGAACTCGGGATGCTTGTCGCCCTTGTCGAAGACCCAGTCGCGAACCGCGTCGTTGGCGATATGGTGACCGAGGGATTGGGACACACCGCGGAAGCCTTCGCAGCGTACCGGAACGATGGTCTTGCCCTCGTATTCCTTGGACTTCTTCTTGGAGACGGCTTCAATGTCGTCGCCGATCAGACCGATCGGGCACTCCGATTGAACGGTGATGCCGTGGTTGAGCGGGAACAGGTCCTGAATTTCGTCAATGATCTTTTCCAGTTTCTTGTCACCGCCGAAGACGATGTCCTTTTCCTGGAAGTCGGACGTGAACTGCATCGTCACGAAGGTATCGATGCCGGTCGTGCCGATGTAATAGTTACGGCGCGAGGCCCAGGAGTACTGGCCGCAGCCGACCGGACCATGGCTGATGTGGATCATGTCCTTGATCGGACCCCAGACCACGCCCTTGGAACCAGCATAGGCGCAACCACGAATGGTCATGACGCCGGGGATGGATTTGACGTTGGACTTTACGCCGCAGTCGGATTTGCCTTCTTCAAAAGTGCCCAAGTGCTTGGCGCGGCGTTTCGCGGTTTTTTCCGGATACACCTCCAAAACCTCTTGGATGAGTGCCTTGTTTCGCGATTTGGTTTCTTCGAGTGTGAGGCTCATAGCGCCCTCCTAAATCGGTTGATAAATTGGACAGAGGCGCCGGGCGCGGGCGGGGCGTGGACGCAGTGTTGGGGCATGCGCCAGCCCGCCCGTCCCGACTTCCGGACTAGGCGGCGAGATCCGCGGCGGTCTTGCCGACTTGGCTCTCGTCGACCTGAGCCATGACACCGTGCTCCATGAGCATGTCTTCCAGTTCGTCCATGGTGATCGGGGTCGGGATGATGCCGTTGCCGGAGTTGCCGTGAACCTTCTCGGCCAAGCTGCGATAGTGGCCAGCCTGGACGGAATCCGGGGCGTACTCGATAACGGTCATGCGCCGCAGCTCGGCGTGCTGAACGATGTTGTCGCGCGGTACGAAGTAGATCAGCTTGGTGCCCAGCTTCGAAGCCAATGCTTCAGCCAGTTCCAGCTCCTTGTCGGTCTTGCGCTCGTTGCAGACCAAGCCACCCAGACGGACGCCGCCGCTGTTGGCGTACTTCAGAATGCCCTTGGAGATGTTGTTGGCGGCGTACATGGCCATCATTTCGCCGGACATGACGATGTAGATTTCCTGCGCCTTGTTTTCGCGGATCGGCATGGCGAAACCGCCGCAAACCACGTCACCCAATACGTCGTAGGAGACGTAGTCGATGTCTTCGTAGGCGCCTTCCTCTTCCAGGAAGTTGATCGAGGTGATAACACCGCGACCGGCGCAGCCGACTCCCGGCTCCGGACCGCCGGATTCCACGCAACGGATGTCGCGGAAGCCGACTTTCATGACATCTTCCAGTTCCAGGTCCTCAACGCTGCCCGCGTCGGCGGCCAGGCTCAGGATGGTGTCCTGTGCCTTGGCGTGCAGGATCAGACGGGTGGAGTCGGCCTTGGGGTCGCAACCGACGATCAGGATGCGCTGGCCCATTTCAGCCAGAGCGGCAAGGGTGTTTTGGGAGGTGGTGGATTTGCCGATGCCGCCTTTCCCGTAGAACGCGATTTGTCTCAAGCTTGACATGGTAGGTCTCCGTTCAAGTATGGAGTGATATCGAAACGCTAAGTGACTCGCTCATTTCCGCCGAAAGAAAAAAACGGGGCACCGGCTCGGTGATCCATTTCTGTTTTTTCTTGTGCGTATCACCGTTCTTTCGGTGAATGAGTGGACACAGTCCTACTAAGGCAACCCCCGTGCCAGTGGCGCTTTTGATTTTTAAAGTATTGTTTCTATTATGTTTTTTATTTTCCTTGCTGCCGCCATGGGGATTCCCCTAGCTGTTATCAAGTGGACAAAGCTCAGGAAATTGTGAGGAAGGGAACAAAGCCCCCGGTTCGTCTTCCGCCACCCGTTGACGCCCACCACATCGCGCAAAATCAATGGGTTGCATTCACAATCGATGGTCCGATGGTGACTGGACCACTATTTGCTTTCTGACCTATTAGAGATTGCGCGCGGGCGCGAACGATTTGCCTTCCGCCCTGGCGGAGCAACCAAGGGATTGCGGCGGCACCCGAACGGTAGGGCGACGCCGGGTTCGGATTCGGCTCTGTGACCCTCGTCACCGCGCTCGGCTACGGATCAACGCCAACCGCGCCACGGATCACGCCGTGATCTCGCAACTCGACTGCTTCAACCTGACGAGGAACGTACTCATGCAAATCGGTGTAGATAGCCAAAAGGCCGTGGACAACAAAAGAATCTTCGTCGTCGACAACGACGAGATCATCAGTGCCGCCCTGCAATTCATGTTGCATGACGAAAACGAGACCCACGAAATCCCCAGCCTTGAGGCGGCTTACCTCAAGGCGGTCGATTGGAAGCCTGACGTCCTGCTATTGGGATTGGGCATCGTTAAGGAGAAGGGCGTCGAGATACTCGATGAGATCCACGCCAAGATCACCAACCTCAAGATCATTCTGGTTGCCGATTCGGCGACCGACCCGCTGGCGCAGGAGTGCCTGAAGAAAGGTGCCAATTCGATTCTGGCCAAACCCTTGACCATCGAAAAAGCCCGGCAGAAGGTCGATTCGCAGCTCGGCCGCAAGGTTAAGCTCAGCATTCCGGTCCAGGTGATGTAAGCATGCAGCCGACCTTGGGAAACCCGGCGGCCGCGCCGACTAGCCTGGACAACCCGCACTACCGTCAGTTGGGGGGCGAAACCGCCCTCCGCCGCCTGGTCGAGCGCTTCTACGAGCTGATGGACACGCTGCCGGAAGCGCAAACCATACGCGCCATGCACGCCGCCGATTTGAGCGGCGCCAAAGAAAAACTGTTCCAGTTCCTGTCTGGTTGGTTAGGCGGACCGCCGCTTTTTACCGAGCGTCACGGGCCACCCAAACTGCGCCAGCGTCATCTCCCCTTCCCCATCGACGCGGCCGCGCGCGATGCCTGGATGGCTTGCATGAATCAGGCACTGGACGAACAAGTCACCGATCCCGCTTTACGCGCCCAACTCGGCGCCTCGTTTTTTAAAACCGCGGACTTTCTCCGCAATCGACCGTAAGGAGCATCTCAATGACGACTATCGACCAAACCGCCCTGGGCAGCCTCGACGCCGAGGGTCGCCTGCAAAGCCCCGTTTTCAAAGGGGCGATGAAGGACGACTATTTTGGCTTCAGGGGCATGATCGCCCTGAAGTTTGCCCAGCAGCTCAGCGACGAGGCACGGCCGCCGGAGATGAAATTCGATCAGGTGATGTGCGTGGCCAAGGCCGGCGAACCCACGATCCCGTTTCTGGCTGGCGTCGCGCTGTCCTTGGAACACCTGAAGACGCTTTGCGAAGTCTTCGGCGACAAGCTGGCGCCGAATGGCAAGTACTTCTTCTTCGCCGGCAATCTCGATATTTCCAAGCGCTACCAGATCGCCTACGGCGGCACCACGTTCTGGGTATTACCCCTGGATGAAGCCACCGTTTATAACGAACTGCTGGACCTGTTCAACATCGAGAAGAACGACCTGAAGAAGCTGGATACCGCCGGCAAGATCGCCGCCGTTGCCCAGGCGGCCGCGAAGTACACCGAGAAGTTCCCGGAAATCAGCTTCGAGGAAGGACTGAAGATCATGGGACCGATCCGGATTCCGGATAACCGCCCGGTTTAGTGACTTACGGGCGGGTTGGGCGCGGCCCCAACCCGCCAAGCGTCGCGCGGCGACATACCTGTCGCCGCGACTTCGCCCCGCCCGCCGATTGACCGGCGCGGGATGGCCAACCCCCGGCAACAACGCTCAACCGTGCGGAGAACATGACCACTAGCGAGCAGCCCGAATCGACCCAGGATCTGATCCGCGTCGGCCACAGCACCAACCTGGTTGGCATTCCGACCGGCGTTCTGGCGAGCACGACGTTCAACGACTATCCGCGACCGCTGCGCATCAGTGGCACGCGGGAAGCAAATTATGGTCTGT
The DNA here is from genome assembly GCA_037367405.1 of Ottelia alismoides. Taxonomy (NCBI): domain Eukaryota; kingdom Viridiplantae; phylum Streptophyta; class Magnoliopsida; order Alismatales; family Hydrocharitaceae; genus Ottelia; species Ottelia alismoides. Next base: position 55,399 of record JAZKJV010010681.1, on the reverse strand, counting down.
TCAGGCAGTTGGATACCGCCAAGGAGGCGGCCGAGGCAGCGGAGATTTTTCAGGACTACATGTATGTCCTGTTTGGCCTCAACGGCGATCCGCGTTGGCACAAAACCGCCGAGGGCGAGGCACGGGAAAGCGCGAGCCCGGAAGGACCGCGACGTTTCCGGTCGAGTTATCGGAAACTGCTGGGCGGCTGGGGATTCGACTCGAACAATCCGCAGGCGGCGGTGATGAAGGGCTGGGTGGAAAGCCGCTTTGGCTTGTTTCCGACCTTCCATCGGGAACCGTTGGTGCGCTTCAACTCGCCGGAGTGGATGGGCTATGTGGAACAAAAAATGTCGAGCCGATTCCACAACAACAGCATTAATCTGCAATTGGACCTGCTGTTTGAGTTTTGCCAATGGAACCTGGCCCGCTTTCATGCCGATGTCGGTTCCCACATGACCCTGTACCGGGGCGAGAATCGCTTCGACGAGCAACGCAAGATTGGCCCCAAGGAGGGCCGCTGGATGACGGTGCGGATGAACAACCTAGTGTCCTTCACCGCGAATCGCAACACCGCCTGTGAGTTTGGCGATTTCATCCTCGAGGTCCAGGTGCCGATCGTGAAGATTTTTTACTGTAACGAACTGCTACCCCACAGCCCGCTGCGCGGGGAATGGGAATACCTGGTGCTGGGTGGCGAGTTCCGCGTTAAGGCGAGTTACTTGTGATGAATGCCCTCTCGTTACGCGACCGCGCCCTGGGCGCCTACCTCGGCCTGGCGGTGGGCGACGCCTTGGGCGCGACGGTGGAATTCATGACCGCCCGGGAAATTGCCCACCGCTACGGTGTGTTCAACAAGATGATCGGTGGTGGCTGGCTGAACCTCAAGCCGGGCGAGATCACCGATGACACGCAAATGTCGCTGGCCCTGGGCGACGCCATCGTCGCCACCGGTGGCTGGAATCTCAAGTCCGTGGCCGAGTCCTTCGCCACTTGGCTGCGCAAGCGCCCGCCCGATGTTGGCAACACCTGCCGACGCGGCATCCGCCTGTACATGACGACCGGCAGCCTGGAAACCCCACCCAATCCCGGTGATGGCGGCAATGGCGCCTGCATGCGCAATTATCCCGTGGCACTGGCCACGCTGGGCGACCCGAGGCGTTGCGCGACTGGACCTCCAACAATGTCATTTGACGCACAATCATCCGCTGTCCGATGCCGGCACCTTGGCGATCGGGCAAATGCTGCACGTGCTACTGGACGGCGGCTCGGTCAACCAGTGCCGGCGGATTGCCGATGACTTGGTCCAGGCCCATCCGGACTTTCGTTTCGACCCCTATCCGGGGCGGGCCAGCGGCTACATCGTCGATACCATTCAGACGGTGCTGCACTTTTTCTTCTCGACCGACAACTTTGCCGATTGCCTGACCGCCGTGGTCAATCGCGGCGAGGACGCCGACACCACCGGCGCCATCGCCGGTATGTTGGCGGGTGCCGCCCATGGTTTGCGGGACATTCCGCATCCCTGGCTCAAAACCCTCAATCGGGGACGTCAATCTCGCCATCACCGCGCAGACCGACGAACTGTTGGCGATCGCCGCGCGGCGGCAAACACCGCTCAAGCGGGGGATGCGCGCATGAGCGGCGATGAACCTCTGGTCGAACTGAACTTCCAGGGGTATTGGCGCGAGAAGAAAAAGGCCAGCGTTCCGGCGGCGTCTGGCGTGTACTGCGTCTACACCTGCATCTACAGCGGCAAGAAGCAGACCTGCTCGCCGCAAAAGCTGCTTTACATCGGCGCATCGGACAATGTCCGCGCGTCCTTGGTGGAGCCCCCCCAGAAGGATGCTTGGGAAAGCCACCTGGATGTGGGCGAGGAGCTGTGCTTCAGCTTCGCGCCGGTTGATCCCGAGCGTTGCGCTCGCTGCGCGGCGGCCTTGATTCGCAAGAACAAGCCGCCGGAAAACGATAAAGCCGCGATCCTCGAACCCGCCCCTGGGCGGTTCGTCGTCAGCGGCGCGGCGGGATTTTTAGCGAAATCCTTCACCGAATAAACACCGTCACCACCCACTGCCCTAGAGGTCTATCCATGTTCACCAAAGCTTGCGATCTGAACGAATTACGTGAGGGCAAATACGAAGTGGTCGCGGTCAATCGCACCCTGATGCTGATCCTCTGGCCAACCGGCGGCCAACCCCGTGCAGTGCAAGGCCTGTGTCCGCATGACCAGGTGCCGCTGGCCGATGCGCGCTTCGACGGCGCGACGCTGACCTGCCGGCACCACGAATGGGAGTTCAACGGCGCGACCGGCCAATGCATCAAGGGCAAGCCCTGCACCTTGGCGGAATATCCGCTGAAGATCGAGGGCGAGGAAGTCTTTGTCGAAACCGATGGCGTCACGCCCAATTTTGCCTGACGGCGGAATAGCTCGATGGCAACCGTGGTCTTCTACGAGAAGCCGGGCTGCGCCAATAACGCCAAGCAGAAGCGCTTGTTGGAGGCGGCTGGCCACCGGCTGGATGTGCGCGATTTACTGATGACGCCCTGGACCGCAAGCGAGTTGCGAGCTTTTTTTTGGCAACCGCCCGGTCGCCGAATGGTTCAACCGCGCCGCGCCACGGGTCAAATCCGGTGAAATCGTGCCGGAAGCGACGGACGAAGCCGAAGCCCTGCGCTTGATGTTGGCCGACCCGTTACTGATTCGGCGGCCACTCATGCAGGTTGGCGACGCGCGCGAAGTGGGCTTTGACCCGGAGCGCGTCGCCGCGTGGATTGGCCTGGCGGCGACAAATCCGCCCAGCGGAAATCTGGAACAGTGCCGGCGCCACGCCCCCTGCGCCACCCCTGTGGACGAAACCCCATGAACCCACCCAAGCCCGCCCATCTGCTCGACCCGCTGGCAACCATCCTGGATTATCACGAGCGGACCAAACACCAACTGAAGCGCTATGCCGCGGGGCCGGAAACCCTGGACTGGTCGGCGCAGCCCGAAGCGTTCCGCTGGTACGAGGGCGCGCCGCGAATCGACTTGCCGCTGGCGGCCGATGAACTGACAACCGCCTATTCGGCCTTCGCGCAACCGCAATCGGTCGCGGCGGCGCCGCTTGACCTGCGCTCACTCGCGACGCTCTTGGAACTGTCGCTGGGCCTGGCCGCCTGGAAGGAATACGGACCCGACCGCTGGGCGCTGCGCTGCAACCCGTCCAGCGGCAATCTGCATCCCACCGAGGGCTACCTGCTCTGTCAGGGCCTCCCGGAACTGGCGGATGGCGTCTATCACTATCTGAGCCGCGACCATGCCCTGGAGCAACGCGGAACCTTGGCGACGAGCGGCGCAACCCAGCCGCCGCGCGTCTGGCTGGCGCTTAGTTCCATCCATTGGCGCGAAGCCTGGAAATACGGCGAACGGGCGTTTCGCTACTGCCAACTGGACACCGGCCATGCCATCGGCGCGCTGCGTTATGCGGCGGCGGCATTGGGCTGGCGGCTGCACTGGCTGGACGGCGTCGGCTCCAGCCAACTGGCGCATTTGCTCGGCGTGGATCGGGCTGAGGATTACGGCATAGCCGAACGCGAAGAGCCGGAATTGCTGCTGGAAATCAGCTTCGGCGCAACCTCGGGCAGCGTCAACCCGCCCGAGTGGCCCACGGACGCGCTGACCTGGCAAGGCATCGCCAATCGGCTGGACCGCCATCCCATGTACCGTTGGCCGGTCATCGATCAGGTCGCCGAAGCCACCCGCGTCGCCGATAACGCCGAACAGCCCGTCGGCGTCGGCCGCGAACCGCCGCCACTGGCCGGCTTGAGCGATGAACCGGCGGCCAAGCTGATCCGCCAACGGCGCAGCGCCCAGCATTTCGACCGTAAGCCCATTCTGAGTCAGGAGTCGTTTTACCGCCTGCTCGACGTCCTGCTGCCCAGAACCAGCGCCGCGCCCTGGGATGACTGGCGAAGTCCGGCGCACGTTCATCCGGTGATTTTCGTGCATCGGGTCGAGGGACTGGAACAAGGCGTTTACGTGCTACCGCGCAGCGACGATGCCGAACAGTCACTGCGCACGGCACTGCGCGGCGAATTCGCCTGGAATCCCGTCCCCGGTAAACCGGAACACCTGCCATTCCACCAACTGGCCTCCGGCGACTGCGGCACGCTGTCGCGCGCCATGCATTGCCACCAAGCGATTGGCCAGGACGCGGCGTTCGCCTTGGGCATGCTGGCGGAATTCGAACCGCGTATTGCCCGGTCGCCCTGGGAATACCGCTGGCTGTTCTGGGAGGCCGGCCTGCTCGGCCAAGTCCTCTATCTGGAAGCCGAAGCGCTGGGCATACGCGGGACCGGCATCGGCTGCTATTTCGACGACGAGTTTCACGACTTGCTGGGTTTGCAGGGTCGCGAATGGCAGTCGCTATACCACTTTACCGTCGGCTTCCCGCTCACCGATAGCCGCATCATGACCTTGCCGCCCTACGCGCACCTCGACCGCGCGCAGCCCGCAAACCCAGCTCACGCCTAAGGGAGTTTCCGCCATGCCGCAACCACCATCCCCCGCCGAAACCATCGCCGAAGGCGAACAATACGCCCTGGTCAGCTACGGCCACGGTATCGCCCACGCCTTGCGCTACAAGGAAGAAAATACCTCGGCTTATTTCGAGGGCGACGAAAACGCCGCGTTTCTGACCGAGTACCAATCGGTCAAGGATCAATACCCGCAATATGGCACCGACCAACTGCTGGCCCAGCTCTGGGATCAGGGCGGTTATAGCTGGATGGCCGTACCGGATGACGAACTGACCACGGACTAAGCGCATGACAACGACCAACGCCTGGCGCCGCGTCAGCGCCATCGAAACCCAATCCTTGCTAGCCACCAAACCCGGACTCCGCATCTACGATGTGCGCGACCCGACCTCGTACGCGGCCGGCACGATCGGCGCCGCGCAACATCTGACGGAAGCTGATCTCGAACGGGTTTTATTCGGCACGCCCAAGGCCGAGCCGGTGCTGATCTACTGCTATCACGGCAATGCCAGCCAGACCTACGCGCAGACGTTTCGCGATTTCGGCTTCAAGGAAATCTACGACCTGATCGACGGCTATGAAGCCTGGCGGATCTTGCCGCCAAGCGCGGCGGCGCCCGTCGGTGACGTTCCGGAAGCGTTGCGCGGCTGGTTGATCGAGCACGGTTTCGCCGACGGCGATGTCAATGGCACGCGGGAAAACCGCATGACGCCGCTAATGCATGCCAGCCGGCTGGGCGACGATGCCGTGGTCGCGGCCTTGCTGGAGGCCGGCGCCAACCTGGACGCGCTGAATATCGATGGCAACAATGCCCTGTGGCTGGCCTGTTATGGCGAGAACCCGGTGGTGCTGGGCGCGCTGATCGAGCGCGGCGTCGCTATCGACCACAAGAACGACAATGGTTCGACCGCGCTGATGTATGCCGCGTCGGCGGGCAAGACGGCGGTGGTTCGTCAGTTGCTGGCGGCGGGAGCCGACGCGCGGCTGAAGAATCTGGATGATTTCACCGCCTTGGATATGGCGGCGAACGAGGAATGCTTGCGGATGCTGCGCGCCGCGACGCGCTAGTGTAACGACACCGACGTTAGCTTAGTTTGCCTTGTGGTGGTGGGCTCCGGCGCTTTCAAAGATCTAGAGTCGCTATCGCGACGCTGATTTGAATCGGGGTCTCGCCCCCGAAGGCGAGTTACTCTTCTTTGCTTGCCCAAAGAAGAGTAACCAGAAGAAAGGGCCCCCGATTGCCGCTTGATCCCCGAGCGCTGGGCTTTTCCCCGGGGGCGATCAGACGGACTCCTGTCCTCTGATCGCCGCGCGGCCTCCGTGCCGCGCCCCTTGCGGGCGATTTCCGGCGAAAAGCCCAGCGCTCGGGCGCGGCAAAGCGGGATCTTCAATGCCTGAGTCCCTCGGTCGAAAAGTAACCCTTTAGTCGGGGGCTTTGCGCTAGGCTCGGGACAATAACCGAGCCCGGCTTGGCGGGCTCGGTGAGCGGCGCTCAATGATGATGCTGAACGCCATTGTGGACCCGAGCTCCGGTGGTCGGCGGCGCCGCCCACTCGAACGCGCCATTCGGCTGGGCCGGCTGGATCGCCTGCTCGTTCAGCAGCTGATCGGCCAGATCGGACAATTTGGCGTCCAGGGCTTGATTGGGATCGTTGTTGGGGTCTTCGAAGCGGTCCAGCGAGATTTCCGGGCCTTCTTCGTCGTCCTGCATCAGGATCAAGAAGAGCTCCTCGATGCCCGGACGGCCGTGTACCGTTGCCCGAAATGTTTCACCGCGATAGTTGAATTCACGAACCATGTTCAATCTCCTCGAATTTGGAATTTTAAGTTTCAAACCTACTGACAACGTGCGCCCCAACTCGCGGGCGGAATTCTACTACTAAATGTATGGTTATAAATCCGGACGCTTGACGAAATGTTTTGTTTACCGTTCGCTCGCTTCGCTTGCGGGTTTAGCGGCCTTTTTTTTGACCTAATCCATCGATTCGACTTATGAGCCAATACGCTTTTGCGCCCAAGCCACTCGTGACCCTGCCGGCCATGTCCTGTAACCCGTTTCCGGTGCGCCGCATCTTCTGCGTCGGCCGCAACTACCCGGACCATGCACGGGAAATGGGGGTTGATCCCAAGCTCGATCCGCCGTTTTTCTTTATGAAGCCGGCCGATGCGATCCTGCAAAACAATTCCGAATTCCCCTACCCACCCGGAACCGAAAATCTGCAACCGGAAGTGGAATTAGTCGTCGCCATGCAACTGGGCGGACGCGATATCCCCGTCGACAAGGCCAATGACTACATCTTCGGCTACGCCGTCGGCCTGGACATGACCCTGCGGGATCGCCAGAAGGAAGCCGCCAGCAAAGGCTTGCCGTGGGATATGGCGAAAGGTTTCGACAATTCGGCACCCTGCTCGGCGCTCACCCCGGAGTTTTACACCGGCGCCATCGCCAGGGGAAAAATCGAGCTGAAAGTGAATGGCGAAACCCAGCAGTTGGCCGATCTCGGCGAGATGCTTTGGAGCATCCCGGAAATCATCAACCGCCTGTCACAGCTCATCGAAGTCTGTCCCGGCGATCTGATTTTCACCGGCACGCCGGCGGGTCCCGTCCCGGTGGTCAAGGGCGACTCGCTGGAAGCCACCGTGGCGGGCCTGGAACCGCTGATCATCACGATCGGCTGAGCACGGACATGAAGTTCTACATGACGCCTGGTTCGTGCACGACCGGCATCCACATCCTCCTGGAAGAGCTGAATTTGGCTTTCGAGGTCTATCCGGTCAACCTGCTGGCCGGCGACCAACACAAGCCGGAATACCGCGCCGTAAACCCGAAAGGCACCATCCCGACCCTGGTGCGGGACGACGGCACGGCACTCACCGAATTTCAGGCCATCGCCTGGTGGCTGGCCCGCCGCTATCCCAAGGCCGGACTGCTGCCAACCGACGCCGAAGGCGAGACGCGGGCGATCGAAGCCATGGACTATGCCGTCGGCACGATCCACATGCAGGGTTTCGCGCGCTATTTCACCACCGCTCAGTTCGCCGCCAACGAAGCCGATCACGCGGCGATCCAGCAGAAAGGGCTGGATATCGTCGCCCAGGGCTACGCCGTTCTGGACAGCCAACTAGCCGGCAAGGACTATGTGGTTGGCGGCTTTTCGATCGCCGATGCGGCGCTGTTCTACGTCGAATTCTGGGGCGACAAGCTGAACCTGGACCTGCCGCCCAACTGCCGCGCGCACTATCAACGCATGCTCAGCCGCCCGGCGGTGCAACGCGTCCTGCGCGAGGAAGGCTATCGCGTCTGACTTCGAACCATAATGCGACAAGAATTCAAAGCTATGTCCGATGAAATCCCCGGCGTGTGCCGCTACTTTCTCAGCTACACCGGCATCAAGCTGCCGCTGAAACTGCTGACCGAACTGGAACCGGAACAGTTGGAGAACCGCAATACCTATTTTCGCGGCTATTTTGACGAAGCTGACCGACTGATCGGCATCCAGAAACTGGTTTATGGCGAAGTGGAAATGCAGCACCGCTATCGCTATCACCCCAGCGGGACGCTCGCTTCGGTTGAAATCACCGATGTCGAGGGGGAAGTCCAGCAGTTGGAGTTTGCGGAGAATGGGGAGGCCGTGAGCGGCGGTTGATGACACTAACCTCGTCGCCCTGAACGCGCTGGCGAACCCTATCGTTCGCCAAAGGAAAAGGCCAGCGCGGCGACCTTCAATCGGGGAAACGAATCGGGAAACGCGCGGCCAGCTCGTTCGGAATTGAGGTGAGGAGCCGGCCGATAAGCCGGGTTCTGTCGTGGGCAATCATTCATCTGCGACGCGCGTCACCGCGCGCCTGTTGCGACCTACCCGGGAGCCATGCGGACCGCACGTGCGAAGTTGCCTCCGCTGCCCCCCTATTTGGTCTTGCTCCGGGCGGGGTTTACCCTGCCACTTCCGTTGCCGGAAGCGCGGTGCGCTCTTACCGCACCATTTCACCCTTACCGGCCGGACCGAAGCCCAACTGGCGGTATATTTTCTGTGGCACTTTCCGTAGGCTCGCGCCCCCCAGGCGTTACCTGGCGCCCTGTCCTATGGAGCCCGGACTTTCCTCCACCCGACGCAATGCGGGCAGCGACTGCCTGGCCAACTCCTCGGCGCGCAGTCTAGCCGACCACGCAGCGCGGCGCCATGCCGGTTGTCAGCTGGACGCGGTATTTTTCGCCGCATTGTCGGGCGCTTGCAGCCGCCAGAGGCACAATCCGCCCAGCCAGCGCCCAACTGGCCCCGATTAAAAAACCCGACCAGCGAAACAACGATGCTCTGCGCGGCGGAAATTCCAGCCAATGGCGCGAGTATCGACTGGAAGACCTGTTCACGCAGCCCCAAACCGGCGATGGTGACTGGCAGGCATGGTGATCAAGTCGACCAGTGGCATGACCGTGAAGGTATCCAGCCAGGCCAGCGGTGTGCCATACGCCACTGCGGTCGATTGGAAGATCAGAAAGTAGGCGGCGAAACCGATGACTGACGCCGCGAGAATCGCCAGCGCCCGCCAGCGGTGCGCCAGCACCGCGTCGAAGCCTGACTCGATGCGCAGGATACGGTCGCGAAACGGGAAGCGCTTGAAGCGCCGTTGCAGGTAACCGCTGCGGCTGACCACAAACCAGACGATCAGCCCGACACTGGCTGGCCCAACGGTCAGCAACGCGCCGTGCAGCGCGCGTAGGGGCTAGCGGATTGCGCCGCGAACCAGTTCTCCCGCCAACAAGCCGGCCAGGATGACCCACAGCGCGATCACCACAAAGCCGCTCAGCCGTTCCATCAGCACCGCTAGCAGCCCATGCATGCGCCGCTGCGGAAACCAGCGGGCCAGGAGCACGCCTTTGAGCGCATCGCCGCCGGCCATGCCAGGCAAGAAGAGCGAGGTGAACAATCCGGGAAAAATGCAGCGCGGCGGCGCGCGGTAGGGTCAGTGGCACGCCGGCGATGTGGCAGGCCGCCAGAAGCGCAGCGCGCGCGGCCAATTCGACCAAGCCGGCCGACAGCCAGGCGGCGAACAACCAGCCGGCACGGCTAGGCTCAGGCAAGGCGGCGAGCTGCTGGCGGATCGCGGCGTCCCCGGCAAACCCAAACCAGGACGCCAACCGTGACGACCAGGCGCAACGCCAACCAAAGGTGGCGGCCCACGCGCTCAGACAATCGCGAGGTCGGCCGGCTTCGCCATCCAGGAGCCGTGACGTGCCATAAACTTGAGCAAGCCCCGGCTGTAGTTGGACAAGGTGCTGGCACCGCAGGCCATGCAGGCCACATGGCGCTACGATATGATCGTGCATGAAGCGGGCGATGCGGCTGGGGATATTTGCGTTCACGGTGAGATAGGTCGCGAAAAGCTGGCCGTCGTAGAAGTACTCGATCAGCTCCATCCAGGCGGCCAGCCAGTCGCGCATGATCGCGGCGTAGGTTTCCGGCTGTTCCAGGTTGTTGGCGAGAACCTCGGCGGAATGCAAGGCCAGCATCAGGCCAGGCGAGAGCATGGGATCGACAAATCCGAAGGCATCGCCTGCCATGACCCATCCGGGACCATGGCCGATTTCGGACACCAGTTGATAGTTGGTGTAGGTCATCACCCGGCTGACTCGCCGCCGCTCGCGGCCGGCCGGCCCGAGCACCGGGTCCCGGTCGATGGCCGCTTCCAGGCGATCGTCGGCGGCAGCACCGAGCGTGGCCGCTTCGTCGCGATTGAGCACCACGCCGACCGAGAGCCGGTCCGGCAGGGGTATTCGCCAACTCCAGCCCGACTTGAGGCGGGTGATCACCACCGTGCCGCGCGGTTGCTCCTCGTCGAAGCCCTGATAATGGGCGAAATACGCCACATCCTTGCGGGGACCGACACGAGCGGGAATGTCCAGCGCCCTAGCCAGCAAGCGTGACCGGCCGGAGGCATCGACAATCAGGTCAGGCTGCCTACCGTTTAGTGGCTCCGCCGCCAGGGCCTCGCCGGCCAGCTTGACGCCCAGTTGGTTGTCGCGCTCGACCTTCGCCCGCAGATTCACCCGCTTGGCGCCGAGTTCGACGGCGCGATCGGCAAGCACCTGATCAAACGCTGGACGCGGGACGTTGTATGCATAGGTCGGAAGACCGCAGCGGCGCACCGACTGAAAATTGAACTTGATCGTCTCCTCCGGAGTGACGACAAAATTGACGCCGGGCTTGAACTGGCTGAAGGCCTTGACGCGCTCGGTCACGCCGAGCCGATCCAGCATGGGCAAGACCGCCGGCACCAGCGACTCGCCGACGATCAGTTCAGGCTTGGCGCCGTCGTCGAACAAGATCACTTCGCGACCTTGTCCGAGCAGGTGGCACGCCAAGGCCGAGCCTGCCGGTCCCCCGCCAAGGATGGCGACGGTGTTAATGACGTTCCGCATGGGACTCCCTGATCGGCTCGGGCCGCGTGCCACCGATCAACCGCCGCTAGCGGTATGGGCCCTCCTTCGGGTTGTGGATAATCCAGATCAAATGACCATCCATACCGCCCATGAAGCCAGAATCCCCAGCGAAGACCAGACGGCCGGTATCTTTGTAAACCATCTCATAACGGTTACGGTCGCTGCCGTAGTAGAAGGGAATCCAAGCCTTGCCGGTGATGTAGGCGCCTTGGTCACTGGGCTGACCGATCAGGTCGGTCACCTGCTTCATGGACATACCGATCTGCAGCTTGGTGAATGGGCTATTGGCGGCCGGCTTGCCGGTGATTTCACCTTCCCACTCGCCCAACCCCTTGACTGGCTGACCCGACCCCGCCTGGACATCCTTGGAACTGACGACCTCGCCAGCGGCGTTCATGCCCGGCTTGGGACCACTCGGCGCCGCGCTCGCCGCAGCCGGGGGAGCGGCCGCCACCCGTGGTGCAACCGGCGGCCAAAACCGCAAGGGCGACGGCGAACGGTAGGGAAAACAGTTGGGTTTTGGTCATTGCATTACTCCTGATCCTTATTGTTAATTGAGCCGATTGAGGCCATCGGCCACGCTCTTATACAGAACAGCAGACAAGTTCCAAGGCCGCGCATTGCGCGCTTCCGGATGCGGCGGCGAAGGTCGCCAGCGGCGGCGCTAGTATACGCCAGCGCCTACCAGCGGCCATCCGCCCGACGACTGCAAGCCGTGGCGGCCTAAGCTTTGGGCTTCTCGCCGAGCAATTCGAGAATCAGCGGCAGATAACGGCGCAGCAGCGCCGAATCCGGAATCCGCCAGGCTCGCCCAGTCACGCGAGCCAAAAGGTTGTTGAGCCAAATCCGGTTCGCGGTGGCGTTGGGAATAAAAAAAGCGTAGGAATCGCCGGTTTTCACCACGGCGAAATTTTCGATGCTGACCTCGATGGGCTCGGCCTCGCCCACCAAAGCCACCAAGCCGTAAACGCGGCGGGTATCTAGGTTGAAGTCATAGGCTTTCACCTCGGCGACGCCCTTGAGCTGGCGGTTGACCACCCAGGTGACCAGGCCCTTGGGTGTCAGTCGAATGGCGGTCTTGATGAATCCGGCGGTAAAACTCACGGGCGGCCTCTGGGTCAAAAACGGGGATTTTACGACCCGGAGACCCGGAGCGGAAATGCGCGGCGGTTAATCCGTTGTTGAATCGCGCCGACTTAGTCCTTCCCAAGGCTCGAATAATCCGGCTTCGATGCCGAATAAGCCCAGAACCCGTCCCACCGTCTCATCGACCAGCGCTTGCAGGGATTTGGCCTTGCCGTAAAACGCCGGCAACGGCGGGAAGAGGATTCCGCCCGCCTCGGTCACGGCCACCATGTTGCGCAGGTGGATCAAGTTGAGTGGCGTCTCGCGCGGCACCACGACCAAACGGCGGCGTTCCTTCAGGGTCACGTCGGCGGCGCGGGTGATCAGGTTGTCGGAATAGCCGTGCGCGACCGCCGACAAGGTCTTCATCGAGCACGGCGCGATGATCATGCCGTCGGTCTTGAACGCCCCGCTGGAAATGCTGGCACCGACATCGCCGACATCGTGGACGACATCGGCACGCGCATAAATCTCGGCACGCTTCATGTTCAGTTCATGCATCAAATTCAACGCGCCGGCGGCGGAAATCACCAAATGCGTTTCCCAACCGCCCAACTCGCGCAGCACCTCGAGCAGGCGAACGCCATAGATCGCCCCGGTCGCCCCGGTCACGCCGATGACCAAACGACGCTTGCTCATGACTCGATGCGATCCGCCATGTCATCGGTCGCCTGAACCAGGGCATCGATCATTCGGCCACCGGCGGCCACGTGGCCGGCTCCGGCGATAACCCGCAGTTCCGACTTGGGCAGACGCTGGTGCAGCAAGAAGGACGAGTCAACCGGACAAACTAGATCGCGCCGGCCATGGACGAGGATGGCGGGCACGTCAGCCAATGTTTCACAACCCTCCAACACCTGATTCTCCTCGATGAAATAGTGATTGACCGCGTAATGCAGTTCAATCCGCGCCTGACTAAGACTTTCCAGCGAAACATGAGCATCGACCGCGTCCGGCTCGAAATCGTCCCCCAACACGACCTGGCCGCTCCACTGGGCCCATTCCCGCGCCGCGCGACGTTGCGCGAGTTCATCCTGGCCCGTCAAGCGCCGATACAACGCGGCGATCAGGTCCGACTGCTCTTCCGCCGGAAAATGCGCCAGCAATTGCTCCCAGCGGTCGGGATAGACACGCTGCGTGCCGCCACCGGCAAACCAGAGCAGATCAGCGGAACGAGCCAAGAAACTGCCGCGCAGAACCATGCCGAGAATCACGCCCGGATCGCGCTGCGCCGACAGCAACCCCAACGTCGCTCCCCAGGAACCGGCGAATATCAACCAGCGACTGATCCGCAGCCGGCCACGAATGAAGTCCAGATCATCCAGCAGGTGCTGAGTGGTGTTTTCCTCCAGTCCGCCCTGCGGCTTGGAGCGGCCAGCGCCGCGCTGATCCAGCAGGATCACCCGATAGCGGTCAGGATCGAAAAACCCGCGATGATGTGGCTTGCAGCCCGAACCCGGCCCGCCATGCAGGAAGATGACCGGGATGCCTTGGGTCGAACCGCATTCCTCGACATACAGCTCGTGCTCGCCACGTCTGAATCGATGCGTGCGAAAAGGTTCCAGAATGGGATAAAGCTCTTTCATGGGCGGCTCTGTTGGCGCCGGCAAACACGGAAACCGGGGTCGGTCCACGCGCGCCTGGCTGAACATCAGGCAAGGATAGCGCAACCTGCTCCGACAATCAGTCGCGAGCGGCGCGCGGCCAACCCGCAAGCGGGCAAAAAGATCGGGAAATACGGAAAATCAGGGCCGAATCCCGGCAATCGACGCCAGAGACGGCATCGGCGGCGGCGACGCGGCGGATCATGAGTCGGCGGCATCCGGGCCGCTCAGCCACCGCAGCCGATTCGGCTGAATCGGCCGCCCCGTAATCTGAACGCGAGAGTAGTCCCATGAAACACCGTGACAGCACTGTGCCTGGATTGCCTTGGGCCCTGATTGGAATCCTCCCATGGCTGTTCGGCGGCGCCCCGCAAGCGGCTGGAATCCAGTCCGGCACGGAAATCACCGTCGCTCAGGACACCGCGCGCCTCGACGCCGTGGCGATCGCCGGCAACCCAGGCAACCGGGACTATCTGGTGGTTTGGGCTCGGGCCGCAAGCGGCGATTCCCCTAACCGCTTGATGGGCCAACGCGTGACCGCGAAACGCCGGGTCGGCGCCGCGTTCGTGATTCACGAATTCACTGGCGACAACCTGGGACCGTCGCCGCCCAATCGGGGCGAGCCGCCGGAACTCAGCCTGATTTTTGCCCCGAGCAATGACTATCTGCTGGCCTACAGCGTGAAAGGCCTGGACGGGCAGTTCAAGGAAATCAGGCTCGCCCGACTCGGCGCCGATGCCGCCACGGTCACCGAAGACATCCCACTCCGAACCGCCAGCGGCGCGCATCGTCCAACCATCGCCGCATACTATGGCGCCGACCTGGTGACCTGGACCGAGCCCGGCGGCATCGTCGGTCGACGCTATCAACCCAATGGCAACCCGCCGCTCGGACCCATCGAAACTTACGCCGGTCCCGGCGGCGATTTCGCCGCGCTGGCGGAGAATCTTGATCAACTCGACGCGCCGTTTATCGCCTTTCAAGGGCTTGCGACGCGACGGCCGAGGGGCGGAGCCAGCATACCCGCGCTGTCACTGGTTCCCATCGATCCCCTCGGGCTGGCGACCGACACCCCAATTCTGCTGACGCGCGGAGCAGAGCGGCCAGCGGCTACTTTTTTGCCCAGTAACGGCCGCACCGCGTTCGTCTGGGCCAAGCCCACCGCTCGTGGCGTCCGGCGGGTCGCCACGGCGCGTCTGCGCACCACCAAGCTGGCCCTAACCCCATCGCGAATCCTTGCGGTACGCGCCGAGTCACCGACGATCCGGGGCAGCGGCCGCGACGGCGAGACGCTGGCGCTGTGGGTCAAGCAATCGAACCGGCGGATTCAAGCCCAACTACTACTGCCCGGACTGGAAACCAAGTCAGTCGTGTCGACCTTCGGGCGGCGCCGCGTCGCGACGACCCCGAGCGTCGCAATGTCGCCCGACCGAAAACTGGCTCTGGTCGCCTGGGCCGAGAACGATGCGCCGGGGCGGCGAAACCGCGTCGTGATCCAGGGCTTGGATACGTCCGGCGACACCCCGGCCATGACTATCCGCATGACGCCATCGGAGCAGAAGTTGTCTTTCAAGAGCACCGCGCAACCTGGAACGGGAACGGGTTCGTCGGGCTCGGGTTTGGGTTCTGGTTCTGGTTCTGGTTCGGCGAGTCCGGGGCCGAAAACGCTGAGCTATACGCTAAGTGTGAGCAATACGTCTGCCGTGCGCGCGCAAGGGCCGTCGGTGAGCTTGAATCTCGGCGACTTGCAGGGCGCGGACTTTGCCGAAAACGTGACCTGCGAGGAGACGACCTGCAAGCTTCCCGACCTCGCGCCCGGCGCAAGTTTCGAATTCAAGGTCACCGGCCAAATCGCCTACTCCGGCTGCTCGACAGGCGGAGGCGCGACACCTGGTCGCCAAAAAGCCTCGGCAACCCTGAACTGGCGCAATTCGCCACAAGAAGACACCCAGCAAAAAGCTAGCGCGGCCGACGTCGCGCTGACCTGCTAAACCGGCCGGCCTCAAGCGCGGATTCCGCCCAGGGAACGACCGCGTCGAAGGAATCGGCGGCTTTCACCACGCCAGTCGGAACCAGTAGACTCCGGTTTTTTGTCCCGGACCTACCACGCCATGCCGCCTGATTCGCCCAACAGCTACGATCTCACGCCCTATGCCAGCTATCCCTATCCGGCCAGTCATCCTGGCCGGATGGCGGCGATCGGCCAGTTGCTCGGACTCGATCCGCCGGCGCCCGCGAACGCGCGGATTTTGGAGCTAGGCTGCGCCAGCGGCGGCAACCTCATTCCCATCGCGGCGGATTGGCCGCAAACCGAATGTCTGGGTATAGACCTGTCCACGGTGCAAATTCGGGCGGGGGCCGAAACGATCGAGGCGCTGCGACTCGATAATGTTGACTTGCGGGCGATCAGCCTAAACGAGCTGAATGGCGATTGGGGCAAGTTCGACTACATCATTTGCCACGGCGTCTATTCCTGGGTCGGACCCGAACTCCGCGATCACATCCTGAAAATCTGCCGCGAATGCCTCACCGGCAACGGCATCGCCTACATCAGCTACAACACCCAGCCGGGCTGGCGAATGAAAGGTACCGTGCGGGATTTGATGCGGGCCTTTCAGCCGCCGTCGGGCAGCCCTGCGGAACGCATCGCCCGGGCTCGCGAACTACTGGAATTTCTCGGCGACGCGACCCCGGACGCCATTGATCCCTACAGCCTGTTCGTGAAGTCCGAACTGGCCACGATTCGCGAACTGCCCGACACCTACATTCTTCACGAGTATCTGGAAGAGGAAAACGTTGCGTTTTACTTTCCTGAATTTGTCGCGGACGCGCGCCGCCACGGGCTGCAATACCTGGGGGAAACCGACCTGCGCATGATGCTCGCCAGCAACTTCCCGGCCGAGGTTGCCGGTCAACTGAACAGCCTCGCCGACGATCTGGTCCACCAAGAATTGCTGATGGACTTTCTGCGCAATCGCACCTTCCGCCAGAGCCTGCTGGTTCACGCGGAACAAGCCGTCAGCCGCCAGATCAACGCGCAGCGCATCGCCGGCTTGTGGGTGGCGTCGCGCGCCGCGCCGGAAACGCCGGAACCGGACTTGCGCGATGGTCTGCCGGCAACGTTTCACATGGCCAATGGCGCCAGCATCACGACGCCAGACGCCGCGACCAAAGCGGCCTTGTGGCACCTGGGCAACGTCTGGCCGGCTTTGGTCGCGGTCGATGAATTAATAGAAGTTGCCGGGGAACTGGCGGCGACGCCAGTCGATCCCGCCGAGCTGCGCTCGGACCTGCTGCATTGCCATGCCGCCGGCTGCGTTGAACTGCACGGGCTGCCCAGCAATTTTGTCACGCAGCTTAGCGACCGCCCCATCGCCAGCCCATTGGCGCGACGCCAAGCCAAGGAATCCGCGCTGGTGACCAATCGGCGTCACGAAACCGCCCGCCTCGCCGAGCCCGAACGACAACTGTTGACGCAATTGGACGGCAGCCGAAGCATTGCTGAATTGGCCGCGGGGAGTCAGCCGGCGGATGTGACCGAGGCGCTCGAGGCGATTGCCGCGCTGGCCCTGCTGATCGGCTGAAATGGCCCGACGCGGTGGCCGGACCATTCGCGCGGACGGTGCGGATCAGACCGCAGCCAAGCCCACGATGTGGTAGCCGGCGTCGACGTAAAGCACTTCGCCGGTAATACCGGACGCCAGATCGGAACAGAGAAACGCCGACGCATTGCCGACTTCCTCGATGCTGACGTTCTTGCGCAATGGCGCGGCGTTTTCCGCCTTGGAGAGCATCTCGCGGAAATTGGCGATGCCGGATGCCGCCAGGGTGCGAATCGGCCCAGCCGACACGGCATTGACGCGAATCCCCTCGGGACCCAGCGACTGCGCCATGTAGCGAACATTGGCTTCCAGGCTGGCCTTGGCCACACCCATCACGTTGTAGTTGACGATGGCGCGCTCGGCGCCGAGGTAACTCAAGGTCAACAGCGACCCGTTGCGACCCGCCATCAGTTTACGTCCGCCCTTGGCCAGCGCGGCGAAGCTGTAGGAACTGATGTCATGGGCAATACGGAAGTTCTCGCGAGTGACCGCGTCGATGTATTCGCCTTCCAATGCCTCGCGTGGCGCGAACGCCACCGAATGGACGATGCAGTCCAAACCATCCCACCGTTGGCCGAGACTGACGAACAGCTCATGATTTCGGCGTCACTGGCGACATCGCAGGGCAACACAATGCTCGCGCCCAGCTCGGCCGCCAACTTCTCCACCCGCTCCTTCAGCTTCTCATTCTGATAGGTCAGCGCGATCTCCGCGCCCTCCCGCTTCATCGCCTCGGCGATACCGTAGGCAATGGATCGGTTGCTGGCGACGCCGACGATCAGCGCCCGCCTTGTCTTGCATAAAGCCCATTTAGAACTCTCCGGTTGGACCACTTAATTGAGGCGCGCAAGTATCCGCCAGAGCCACGCGGGTGTCCAGAAGCGAACACCTGAACCAAAAAAATTACATGCAGGCAATTTGCCTTTTCTCGAAGACCCTCACAGTTGCAATACCCCCGTCCGCTACTAAGCTTTTTTTAAGATTCTGGTCACTACAAAGCAAGAAAATACCATTTGTATTACATATCCAACCGAGATTGTTTGGAATAGAGGGTTTCGACGTCATGACCCCACACAAAAGAATCATGGAAGTAATGTCATGAACCACTATAGAGACGCTCAACAACCCGTCAGTCACGACAAAACCTCTGACCTTAGATTTTGATTTGGATTGCGGTGATGCGATTAACCCCAAGCCAGAAGCCCACCCTCGGCGCTATCCGACCCTTCGCCGAATCACGCCGAGCCGCGGGCGCGTCGATGATCGAGGTCATGATCGCCATAACCATCAGCTTGGTGATTCTTGGCGCCATGGTTCAACTGATGGCGGGCAGCAGCAAGAACATCCGGCTCATGAACAATGAGAACCTGATTCTGAACAATGCGCGGTTCGCCGTGCTGGCTTTGGAGGAGGAGGTACGCAGCGCCGGCTATCAAGGCTGCCGGTCCTTCGGACGCACGCCGCCGGTGGTCCGGGCGTTGCCGCCGCTGCCGGTAATTTCCGACAACAACGCCTGTTGGGATACGACGGCGGCGAATCGGGCTGGTTGCCGACCCTAAGCACTGACCTGACCGCCCTTGCCGCCGGATCAAATTCGGCGCTGCCCAAAATCAAGCCACAAAGCGACGTGCTGACCGTCCAGGCGGCGCAAAACTGCGCCGGCAGCTTGATGAGCCCGGCGGCCACCACGGGTTCGGTGGTCATCACCGCCGCCAACGAGTGCAACATTGCTCCCGGCGACGTCATGATCATCGCCGACTGCCTGCATAGCGATGTGTTCAGGGTATCCAGCGCCACCGCCAACGCCGGCACCACGACGCTCACCCATCTGGCGGACCAGAATCAATCCGCTGCGTTTGCCCGCCCTTATTCCACCGACGCGGAAGTCCTGCGGCTACGCGCCATCAGCTATTTCGTCGGATCGCTGAATGGCGGCGAACCAGGCTTGTGGCGCTACGACCATACCCGATCGACCAGTTCGACTTCCGGCGCGGAGAACCCCTCCCTGCTGCTGGATGGCATCGAGGACTTGCAACTCAACTTTGGCGCCGACGGAAACGCCGACCAATCGGTGGATGCCTACCAAACGGCGGGAAACGTTACCAATTGGAGCAGCATCATTCGCTTGCAAGTGGATCTGCTCTTTCGCAGCAGTGACGACAGCCTGATGACCGAAGCTCAGAGCTATTTCTTCAACGGCGCTGCGGCTACCGCCAGCGATCTCCGTCTGCGCCGCACCTTCTCCACCAGTGTCGCTGTCCGCAATCGACTTCAGTGAATCTCCAACACGGCCATGGCAAATCCGTTATTCCATCCCCCCCTGTACCGCGAGACCGGCGCCCGCCCTGGCGGTAGGCCTGATCTTGCTCCTGGTACTGACCCTTCTATCGGTCGGCGCGATGCAATCCGCGGTTGTGGAAGAGCGCATGGGCGGCAACTTTCGCGACCATAACCTGGCATTCCAGGCCGCCGAAACCGCGACCCAAATTGCCCAGCAACGCTTGCAGTCGGGGGCCATGCCAGGCTTTAGCTGCGCGACGGCTTCTATCCGGCCAATGACGCCAATTGCGACGGCGCAGCGGACAACTTGCCAGTGTGGCGCTCGGTTACCTGGGGAACCGGCTCGACCCAAGTCGCATCGACCTCCGGCATTGTCATGGCGGGCTTGGCCAACTTGCCGCAGTACATCGTCCGAGGAACTCCAACCCGGCAATGTCGGCGAAAGCAAATGTCGCGATTGAAAGCGGCATTTACCGCATCACTGCCCGAGGCGTTGGCGGCAACGCCGCGACCGTGGTCATGCTGCAATCGACTTATATTCCCTAGCGATTAGCCCCGGATACTCCTATGGCAGCGGTAACACGCCTATCCTTATCCTCGCAAACTTCGGCGCTACTAGCTTTGCTTGGCATACTCGCCGGAAGCATCAACGCCAGCGCCGGAAACATCGCCCAGATTCCGTTATTTGTCGGCTCCAGCGCGCCGCCTTTGGTCATGCTGACAGTCGGTCGCGATCACAAGCTTTATTATGAAGCCTATAATGACGCATCGGATCTCGACGGCGACGGTTCGATCGACACGCGATACAAGCCATCAATCGATTATGTCGGGTATTTTGAGTCATACCAGTGTTATATCTACGATTCGAGCAATAAGGTCTTTAAACCCCAACTCGTCGACCAGCACCAAGAAATGTACAGGATCGACGGAATGGAGTGGCGATTTTCTCAACTATCTCAGCACAGCGAGAATCGACGCGCTGCGCAAGGTACTGTATGGCGGGTACAGGAGTACCGACACCACAAACAGCACAGTATTGGAACGTTCTTTCATTCCCCAAGACGCACACAGTTGGGGTAAGGAATACGCCAATGTCGCAACGGACGGCTTGATATTCAGGACTATACGCCGCTCAGCCTCCCCAGCACCGGCTACAGGCATCTATTCGCAAATACCACACCTTTGGGGACAACCGACCCGTTACTCCGGGTATTGGCCAATTCAAGCAATCGGGTATGGGAATGGTTATCGATTGAACGCCCGGTGGCTGGAACCGAGTGCGCGACCGGCAATAACGTGCGCGCAACATGTTCCCAAGCTGGGGGTATGACTTGGCAAATCGTCACGGCAAGCTACTTTTCTAGCCTGACGCAGACGACCTATGACATAACGGACTACGCAAATTATCCAAACTCGACATCGGCGTTCGCGGCATTGGAAAGCACTTACGCCACCAAATGGCCGAAGGTTCGGAACCGGCACGGCCAGCCAAATCAATGGTTCTGGCAATCCTTTCGGCAGTACTTATGCAAGCCAGAACAGTTTCCTAACCATTTTTCAAGGCAACTTGGTCATTCCGAGCGGCGAAGGTGGAACCTATACCTTTGCCGTCGATGGCGACGATGCCGTCGAGGTTATTATTGACGGCACGACCGTGGCCGGATGGTACGGTGGTCATGGTAACTGCCCACCGACAAACAGTGGCTGTACGATCTATTTCTGGGACCATCACGCTCAGCGCTGGATCGCACACACTAAAATTTAGACATCAGGACTACTTCGGCAGCGATAATTATTATCTCTATTGGCAAAAATCCCTTCCGGCTACAACCCTAACCGACTATACCGTCAGAGTTCAGGTGTGCAACGAAAACCCGATTTCTTCGGCTTGCAAGGCATACAACAATGGCGGAACGAACATATACAAACCGACTGGTCTGCTACAGGATTATGGCGAAGACGATTCCATGCAGTTTGGCCTGATAACCGGCTCATACACCAAAAACACCTCTGGCGGGGTACTTCGCAAGAATATTAAATCGCTGACTGACGAAATCACCTCGACGAGCGGCGTCTTCACCAGTACAAATGGAATCATTAAGACCCTGAATAGCTTGAAGATTGTGGGGTTCGGCGCAGGGTATTCCTACAACGACAACTGTGGCTGGGCATCGGTTGGCGGTGACTTGCAAGAGGGCATGTGCCGCATGTGGGGCAACCCGATTGGCGAGATGATGTACGAGGGGCTTCGCTATTTCGCCGGCAAGGCCACGCCAACCTCGGCATTTTCCTCTGGTGTATCCAATAGCGGCACCGACGACACCACCCTCGGACTACCGCAGCCGACTTGGCTGGACCCGTATTCCGGAATATCAGCACCAAGTTTCCCAGCGGATATCCGGCGTGCTCCAAACCAAACCAGTTGGTCATTAGCGATATCAACCCAACCAAGGATACCGATCAGGTTCCGGGCAGTTATTTCAACAGTTTCAGCGGCGACCTAACCGGCTTCAACGCATCGACACTGGCGGACCGTGCCTGGAATGGCATGGGCGGCACGGCGCCCGGCGAAAAGACCGCCGAGTCGTCGCTGGTCTTCATCGGCCAGTCAGGTAGCACGACGGACAAGGCGCCCACCGCCAAAACCATTTCAGGATTCAGCAACATTCGCGGCCTGGCCCCGGAAAATCCGGGCCTTGAGGGCGGCTTTTATTCACTAGCAGCGGCCATCCATGGCAAGACGAACGACCTGAATCCCGTCCCGGCGACCAAAAAGTCGATACCTTGGCCGTTGCGCTGGCTTCTCCGCTACCGCAAATCGTCATTCCGGTCACCGTTTCCGGCACGACGAAATCAATCACACTGGTGCCTTTCGCCAAAACCGTCGGCGGCTGCACGGCAAACGGCGCGACACCGACCAACCAGATCGTCGATTTCTACGTCGAATCGATCAGGAATATGAGCAGCGCCAGCATCGACGCAACCGTCAACGGCGGACGCCCATACGGCCGATTCCGCATCAATTACGAGGACTCCGAATTTGGCGCCGACCACGACATGGATGCGGTCGTCATGTACACCGTCGCCCTGAACGCGGATAACACCCTGACCGTCAGTCTAAGCTCGGACTACGCGCGGGCGGCTGCATACAGCACATGGGCTACGTCATTTCCCGGCACCAATCGCGACGGTACCTACCTGGAGGTTCGTGACTCCGACACCGGTAGCACCAACGACCCGGACTATTCTCTCGACACGCCGCCGGGTCAAAATCCGGGCGGAACCTGGAACGACGGTCAAGCGCTGCCACTGACCGCCTCTCGGACATTTAGCGTCGGCACCGGCAGCAGCGCGGCACTGCTGAAGCACGACCCATTGTGGTACGCCGCGAAATGGGGCGGCTTTTACGACGCGCCGCTAGCCGGCACCAATGTTGGCAACAACAGACTGGACGCGGATGAATGGGATATTTCCCCGGCCCCCAATGGCGATGGCGTGCCGGACTCATATTTCCCAGTGACCAACGCCGGCCGGTTGAAGGATCAGTTGGCCAAGGCATTCAACAAGATCAAGGCGAACTCCGCTTCGGCATCGCAACCTCGACCAGTTCGACACGCGCCGATACCGACACTTTGGTTTTCCAGGCCAAATTCAACTCCGGCGACTGGAGCGGATCGGTACTGGCCTTCACGATTGATTCAATCGGACAAATCATCGACCGGAACAACGATGGCGCCCGAACCGAAGCGGACGCGGTGTGGAATGCCGCGCAAAAGCTCCCGGCGGCCGCCAGCCGGAAGATCTACTCCTACAATCCCGGCCGCGGCGACAACGAGCAAGGGTATTCCGTTCGCTTGGGCAAACTTAAGCGCCACGCAAAAGACCGCCTTGGTAAGCCAGGACGTCGTCAATTACCTGCGCGGTGATCAGTCCAAGGAGGGCACTAATTTTCCGCAGCCGGAGCCTCGTCCTGGGCGATATCGTCAATTCCGACCCGGCGTTCGCGGGCGCGGAGCGTTATGGCTACCAACCCTGACCGAAGGTGGCAGTGGCGCTTACTTCACCTACCTGAACACCAAGGCCACGCGCAACCGAATGCTCTATGTCGGCGCCAACGATGGCATGTTGCATGGCTTTGAGGTCGGCAAATTCTCATCGACCAGCAAGACCTTCGATACCGGCAGTGGCGTGGAAAGCTTCGCGTACCTGCCGAACGCGATCATCGCCAGCCCGCTGGTCACGCTGTCGCAAAAGGACTACAGCCACAAGTATTTCGTCGACGGTTCACCCAAGGTTGGCGATGCCTACATCGGCTCAAGTTGGAAGAACATTCTGGTGGGCACGACCGGCGCTGGCGGTCGCGGGGTGTTTGCTTGGACGTCACGGAGCCGTCAAGCTTCTCCGAAGCCAAGGTCATGTGGGAGTTCACCAACGCCAACGACGCTGACCTGGGTTACACCCTGCCGCAAGCGTCGATCGGTCGGATGCAAAACGGCCAATGGGCGGCAATCGTCGCCAATGGCTATAACAGCGACGCCGGCAAGGCGGTCCTGTTCATTCTCAATCTGGAGACGGCGCGATCATCAAGAAGATAGACACCTTGGTCGCCGGCAACCTGAGCGGCGGCGTGGGCGTCGCCAAGAACGGCTTGTCCACGCCGATCATCGTCGACAAGGACGCCGACCGAATTGTCGACTACATCTACGCGGGCGATCTGGAGGGGAATCTGTGGAAGTTCGACGTCACCTCATCGAGCACCAATAACTGGAAGGTTGCCTACGGCACATCGACGACACCCGAACCGCTGTTCGTCGCATGCACCGCGGACATCCAACGCCACCTGTGCGATTGCCAATCGCCAGCCGATCACCGCCAAACCGCAGGTGGGTCCGGTCAGCGCCAATCAATTCGATGGATTGATGGTTTATGTCGGCACCGGCAAGTACTTTGAAGAGGGCGACAACCTGGTCGGGAACAGCCCGCAGCAAACAAGCTTTTATGGCGTCTGGGACAAAACCAGCGGCACCGGCACAACCGATCAGATCAGTGGCGTTATTCGCGGCACGGGCGCGCTACTCGTCAACCAGACCATCGACAACGAGATTGATCAAGGCAATTTCGACTTGCGGGCGGTATCGGCCAGCGCGGTCAACTATGCCACCCAAAAAGGCTGGTTGATGGACTTAAAGACACCGCCATCACCCGGCACATTGACCGGCGAACGCGTGGTGAGTGCCCCGCTGCTGCGCGGCAACCGGGTCATCTTTACCACCGTGATTCCGCTTTCCGATCCATGCTCGTACGGCGGCACCGGTTGGTTGATGGAACTGGACGCCGCTACCGGCGGACGGCCCTCGGATGGCGCGCCGATCTGGGATATCGGCGGTGGCTCGGGCGGCGCGAGCGACGGCAAGATCGACGGAAATGATTTGCTGTCCGTCAACGGCAATCCGATGGCGGCCTCCGGCCGCAAGTCCGATGTCGGCATCATCAAGGTACCGTCGGTCACGCGCTTGAAGGACGGCAAGACCGCCGCCGAGCACATCAGCGGCTCGGGTGGCGGCGGGCCCGGTTATGGACTGACCACGGACTCCTCGGATCGCGGCCGGCAAGGCTGGACGCAAATTCAGAATCCATCGGCGGCCACGGCCAATCCCTAGGCACGGGCGGTGCCGGTCGGCGAACCCGACCGGCACCGCCCGCGACGAAACGAACGGAAAAACCTGCACATGAAGGCCGCCAAGACCGTGCCCGCCTTCCCGTTGATCCAGGCCTGCTTGGTCTGAAAGTCGCCGACATCCGCTCCTTGCCCGACAAGTAGCCGATAAACCGGCGGCGAAGTCTCCGGCCCCACCCGATACGTCACTGCCTTTCAGTTATGCTAAGTAATCCGGTCGCCCCTGAGCCCGGGTCGAAGCGTGAATAACGTTTCGGGGGTCGGATTTTTCCGTTCATGCTTCGACTAGGCTAGGCACAAACGGAAAAATTCTTAACTTCATGGCAGTGACCCGATGCGTAGCACAGGTCTCGTCATTCGCGCGGCATTCGCCGCAAGAATTTCCGATTTTGCGAACCAGATCACATTTTTCGAACCTGGGATTGGGTAGCGAGCCCAAGTCAACCCGCGTCTGCTAGAACTTAATGACTAACCTGCTTCGAACTCCGAGCCAGAACACTCAAATGCAGCGACGCATTCCGAACGTTACTCGGTACCCAAACGCCGGCTTCACGCTGGTGGAAACCTTGATTTCCGTTCTCGTCCTCGCCATTGGCCTCCTCGGCATGGCGGGCATCCAGTTGACCGGACTGCGAAACAGCCAAGGATCGTACCTGCGGGCCCAGGCCACGATGCTGGCCTATGACTTGGCCGACCGCATGCGCGCCAATCCGGTCGGCTTCCGCAACGGCAACTACAACGCGCCCACCGCCGCCGTCACCGCGAACTGCCTAACCACGGCCGGATGCACACCGGCGCAACTGGCCGGCAACGATGCCGCGGAGTGGACCGCCGCCGTGGCGGACGCGCTGCCCAGCGGGGGAGGCGTGGTCTGCGTCGACGATTCGCCAGAGGATGGCTCGGCGGACAACCCGTCCTGCGACAACTCGGGAGAGGCCTACGCGATAAAGATCTGGTGGGACGACAACCACTCCGGCAGCGCCGACCAACTCTTCACCATGAGCCTCCGACGATGAATCATTGCCGAGTGCCACCCCGCCCGGCGGAACAGCGGGGCATGTCGATGGTTGAAGTGTTGGTCGCATTGGTGGCGGGATTGATGCTCATGGGCGCGATGATCCAAGTCTTAAGCGCCACCCGGCAAACCAACCGACTCGTGGAAGCACGCGGACGCATGCAGGAAAACGCTCGCTTCGTCTTCGAGCTGCTGACGCGCAGCGTCCGCGAGGCCGGCTACAAAGGCTGCGGGACATCGGGGTCCCTGACCAATACCCTGTCGAACGGCGCCACCAGTTATTTGTACAACTTCGCGCTGGGACTCCAGGGTGCCGAGTGGACCGCTGGAAACGCGACAACCACGGTTGCCGCCAACTGGACACCGGCGCGCGACGCCAGCATCACCAACCCGCTGCCGAACAACGACATCATCACCGTCCGTGGCGCCCTAGCCCCGGGGTTCCCGTTGAGCGCGGCGATGACCGCCGCGACCGGCGATGTGACCATCGCCGCGAATAGCGGCTTCAGCCAATGCGACATCGTCATGGTGTCCGATTGTTCCAGCGCGTCGGTGATGCAGATCACCAGCGCCACGCCCAACACCAGCGGCACCCTCAGCCACGCCGCGCCCGGCGGCTGCGTCGCGCCGCAAAATGCCACGACCGCGTTGGCGGCCGCCTATGGGCGGGATGCCGAGGTCGCCGCCTACGCCACCACGAGCTATTACATCGCGGCCGGCGCCAGCGGCGAGCCCGCCTTGTTCCGGCAAGTGGGCAGCGGGGCGGCGGAAGAACTGGTGGAAGGCATTGAGCGCATGCAAATCCGCTACGGCGAGGACACCGAGGCGCTGCCCACCACGCCACAGGGGCAGCCGGACTTTACCCCCAACCGATATGTCACCGCCAACAACGTCGGCTCGGGGCAAACGCTCAACACCCATTACCGGCAATCGCCCTGGGAGCGCGTGGTCAGCGTGCGCATTAGCCTGGTGGTGCGGAGTAGCGAGGACCGCCTGACTTCCGACCCGGTTTCCTACCCGTTTGAGGGCACCACCATCACGCCCACGGATCGCCGGCTGCGACATGTTTTCACCACCACCATCGGCTTGCGCAACAGCCTGTTGAATTGAGACCTCGATCATGAACCCGCAATTTCCCTCGGTTCGTCCATCCGCCCAGACTGGCGCGGTCCTCGTCGTCAGCCTAGTGTTCCTGCTGGTGATGACCATGCTCGGCCTGTCGGGCATGCAAGGCACATCGTTGGAAGAAAAAATGACCGGCAGCATGCGCGACCGGGCGCTGGCCTTCCAAGCCGCGGAATCGGCCTTGCGGGCCGCCGAAGCCAGCCTGGCGCCGGGTAGCACCCTGCCTTCTTTCACGACCGCCGGCACCAGCGGATTCTTCAGCAAAAGTGTCACGGCGCCGCCCGACTATAAATCCGTCTGGAACTCGGCCAATCAAGTCACCCGCTACAGCGGCGATGACTTGGCTCACGTCGCCCAGGCACCAACCTACATCATTGAGGAACTGAGCTACACCTCGGGCGGGGGCACCGATTCTGGCGGTAGCCTGCGCGGCGATATTCCGGCGGAAGCCGGATCCGCCAAGACTTGGTATCGAGTCACGGCACGAGGCACGGGCGGCACCGACGCCGCCGTGGTTGTGCTGCAATCGGTCTACCGGCGCTGAGCGCCCGGCTACACCTTAGTATCGCCTAGCAAGGGAAATCGTCATGATCCGCCCCAATCGCCACCTGAGTCTCGGTTTAGCCTGCCTGATGCTGATCGCCTTGGCGCAGCGGGCCGGCGCGGCCACGGTCACTCCCGCGCAGGCGCCGCTGTTCTTGGCGGTCAAGGCATCAAAGCCCAACGTCATGCTGATGATCGACAACTCCGGGTCGATGAACGCCACCGTGTCATCCTCGACGACCATCGCGGCGCCGGCCGGATTTACCTTTAGCTGCCCCAGCGCGATCACGCTGGCGGGCGGCGCCGATTCCGGCACGGCGACGACCGTCTCGATGCTCAACTGCAACGGCATTCCCATGGTCGTACCAACCACGGCGACGGCATGCACCAGCAGCGACGCCAGACGCTTCGGCAACGTCAAGCTGGCGCGCCGCTGTTTCGACAACGGCAAGTTCTACAAGATCAATGCCACGGGCATGAACAGCAGCACCAGCTATAGCGGACTGGCGCTGAACTACTACTTCAGCATGAGCACCTTTCCCACCAACAGTACGACGCCAACCAGCGCGACTGGTGGTCTGACCGCCCTCGGAAGTCCGACACGGGCGACGATCGTCAAGACGGCGGCGAACGACCTGGTGGATTCCTTGACCCCGGACAGCGGCCAGCCGCCGACCATGCGGGTCGGAATAGCCGACTACAACGACTCGACCTCGCCGCAGGGCAACGGCGGCATGCTGTTGAGGGAGATCAAGGACCTCGACACCAACCACGCCGCATCCCTGCAAACCGCTATCAACGGCATCACGATCGTCAACAGCACGCTGACGCCGTTGGCTGAAACCCTGTCCGACATCGGCAACTATTTCGCCGGCGGTTACACCGGCAACCTGACCTTGAAGCCGGGTCAAGCGGGACAGAGCACCGCCACGGTAGCCAATGTCTTCAACAATCACAGCCTTCGCAACGCCACCGGTGCCTCAAGCCTGGCCAATCCCATCCAGAACGCCTGTCAGAGAAGCTTCGTGGTCATGATGACCGACGGCCTGCCCACCGCTGATCGGGACATCAGCCCCAGCCTCGCCGACTACGACGGCGACTGCAGCGGCGCCAACGCGGCGAATTGCAAGGGGTGCAACACCTTCTATGTGGACTCCTGGTTCAGAATTATTTATTACGACCCACCGGTGTACGAACCAAACCATTTCGACATGAAGAAAGTATTGGTCGACGCCGGCAAGTACGAATGTCCCGCCAGCAGAGGAACTAGCGATTATCTGGACGACGTCGCCATGGCACTGCACGATATAGATCTGCGTCCCGATCTGACCAAGGCCGATCCGCAAACGCAAAAAAACAACCTGACCATCTACACCATCGGCTTTGCCGATGCGGCGGTCAACCCGACCCTGCCGGGCGCCAATCCGCTCCTGAGCAATGCCGCGTCAAAAGGCGGCGGGACCTTTGGCTACGCGTCCGGCGGCGCCCAGCTTGCCGGCGCCCTGCGCGACGCCGTGGACGATCTCGCCGGACGGGTGGCCGCCTCGGCCTCGGTTGCCGCGAACTCGACCCGGCTGGACAACGAAACCATCATTTACCAGGCGAAGTTCGACAGTTCCGACTGGACCGGCAGCCTGCTGGCCTATCCGATTCTCGACAGCGGCAAGACAGTCGGCACCCCGGCCTGGGAAGGCGCCGCGGGCATACCCGCGCCAGCCGCGCGCACCATCCTCACCTACAACCCAACCTTGACGGGCACCAAGGGCACAACCTTCGTGTGCGCCAATCTCAGCAATACCCAAAAAACCGCCTTGGGCATCGCAAGCTGCGCCGATACCGATCTGGGCGTGAAGCGGCTCAATTATCTGCGCGGCGACCCCAGTAACGAAAAGCGCAACCCGTTGCGCAGCACCCGCAGCGAGATCGCCGAAACCCGGCCGGAAAGCGGCGTTTTTCGCAACCGCACGGTGCTGAATCCCTCGAACAATACCGCGAAGAGCCCGGACCCCTGGTTGCTGGGCGATATCGTCAACTCCAACCCGGTCTTCGTCGGCACGCAGAATTTCTTCAACGACAAGCTGCCGGGCACGGAAGGCAGCAGCTACGGCACCTTCCGCAATAGCGACAGCTACAAAAACCGCACGCCGATGCTCTACGTGGGCGCCAATGACGGCATGTTCCATGGCTTCGACGCCAGACGAACCGGCGGAACCGCCGGCAAGGAGATCGTCGCCTATGTGCCCAATGCCATCTACGGAAATCTCGCGGCGCTGTCCGATCCCAACTATAACCACAACTATTATGTCGACGGCTCGCCCGCCGCCACGGACGTCTATTACGGCGGCAACTGGCGCACGGTGGTGGTGTCGACCACCGGGGCCGGCGGCAAGGGCATTTTTGCCTTGGACATTACCAATCCTTCGGCGGGCTTCAGCGGCAGCCAGGTGCTGTGGGAGATCAGCGACACCGACAGCCCGGTGCTCACCGATAGAACCGCGACCGAATCGTTCGCGGGATTCGACAAAAACCTGGGCTACACCCTGCCCAAACCGAGCATCGTGCGAATGAACAATGGCGTGTGGGCCACTGTCGTCGCCAATGGCTACGGCAGCGTCAACCAAAGGGCCGTGCTCTACATCATCAACGTGCAGACCGGCGCGGTGATCCGCGCCATCGACACCGGTTACGGCTCGGATTCGGCGCCCAACGGACTGTCCGCGCCCGCGCCAGTGGACGTCGATGGCAATCGCATCGTCGACTACATCTATGCCGGCGATTTGCAAGGCAATGTCTGGAAATTCGACGTGCGCGACGAATCGCCCGCCAATTGGGTGATCGCCAACTCGGGCACGCCGATCTTCGTCGCCTGCGACCAAACCAGCCTGAACTGCCCCACCGCCAATCGCCAGCCGATTTCATCGACCGTGGAGGTGGGCAGCGGCCCCTCGGGCGGCTACATGGTCTACTTTGGAACCGGCAAGTATTTCGAGTCCAGCGACAACTCCACCAGCAACCTGCGGACCAACACCTTTTATGCCATTTGGGACAACGGCACGGCCGTCGCTAGCCGGAGCAGCTTGGTGGCCCAGACCATAACCGAAGAGAAGTTGTATTCCGGTGGAACCGTCCGCTTGACGTCCAATAACGCCGTGGACTATTCGGCGACGCCAGCAAAGCGCGGTTGGTTCATGGATTTGCTGCAACCGCCCAGCAGTATCCAGAAAGGCGAACGCGTGGTGAGCTATCCGATCCTCCGCAGCGGCCGAGTCATTTTCACCACGCTGCTGCCGATTCCCAACAGTTCCGGCTCGGACACGCAATGCTCGGCATCCGACGGCACTGGCTGGCTGATGGAATTGCAGGCGAAAACCGGCCAGCCACTATCCAACGTCGGCGCGCCACCCTGGGATTTGGACGGCGAAAACGGCATCGACAGTTCGGAAAACAGCGCGGACCGAGTCCCCGTCAGCGGCGGAGGCTACGCGGCACCGTCGGGGGTCAAGTCCAAAGTGGGCATTCCCACCGCGCCAACCATTATCAGAACCACCTCGGGTAGCGGCTCAACCGGTGACGGAACGGATGACGGTTGCCGCGAGCAGAAGTTTATGGCGGGTTCCGATGGCGGCTTGGAAAATCGGGAGGAGTCCTGCATGTCCGAGAGCGGGGTACCGTCGGGCCGCCAGTCCTGGCGCCAGTTGCAGTAAAACGGAACCCGACGACCCGCCCCCGCGACTTGACGCCGGGGGCGTGCCGTTGCTCACCGCGACGACGTATTCACGGGAAACGGCACGACGCTGCCGGGCACGGTCGGGATTTTCTCGGCGAACTGGCGCAACGCCCGCTGAAACTCGATTTGCAAGCGGTTCATCAGCGCTGGCGCGTCCGGCTGATGGAACACCGCGTCATAGGCCACGGGTTCATCCAATGCGGAACGCTCCCAGGGCCGAAAGCCTTGCCAGGACAGTACGACATCAGTACGCGAAACCGCCGCGTCGATGAAGATGTATTCCTCGGAATCAATGACGGCGAGGAACTGCATCGAACGAATCGATACAAACAACACCTTACCGTCGCTGCGGGTCAAGAGCGTGTGGGCCAGGTTGTAAGTTTCGGCCGGCAGCTTCCTGGACGCCCGCCCCACTTCATTCGCGCGGAAAAAGGTCTCTCGCGTCGGCATGGCAAGGTCAATCGCTGTAAGGGTATGCCGCCCCGAACGCGAAACCGCGCCTAGCCGGCTTTCTTGTGCCGCTCAAGCAGCACTGTCTGCACTTCCACATGCTGATGATGATGCGGGCTGATCTTGTAGTAACTGCCGTCGGTTGAAAGCAACCAGGCCTGCGAATCGTCCTTCAAGTACAAGTTCAAGTCCTCGCGAATGCGATCGACAAGCTTGCGGTTTTCGATGGGGAACGCGACTTCGACCCGGCGGAACATGTTGCGAGCGAGAAAGTCCGCGCTGGAGGCAAAGACTTCGGGATTGCCGCCGTTTTCGAACCAGTAAACCCGGCTGTGCTCCAGAAACCGACCGATGATCGAACGGACTTCGATATTCTCCGAAACGCCCGGCACGCCGGGACGCAGGCAGCATACGCCGCGCACCAGTAGCTTGATTTCCACCCCAGCCATGGAGGCGCGATAAAGCGCTTGGATCAGCTGCGGCTCGGCCACGGCGTTGACTTTGATCAGGATGCGCGCGGGGCGACCGGCGCGATGATGTCCCACCTCGCGGTGAATGCGTCGAATCAAGGTCTGATGCAAGGAAAACGGCGCCTGGAGTAACTTTTCCAATCGGCCGACTTTGCCAAGACTGGTCAACTGCACGAACACGCGACGCACGTCCTCGCCGATCGCGGGATCGGACGTCATCAGGCCATAATCGCTGTACAGACGCGCCGTGCGCGGATGGTAGTTGCCGGTCCCGATGTGGGTGTAAAAACGCAATGCCTTGCCTTCGCGCCGGAGGATCAAAATCATCTTGGCGTGGGTTTTATATCCGACGATGCCGTAAACCACTTGCACACCGGCTTCTTGCAGGCGCGTGGCTAAGGAGATATTCGCCTTTTCGTCGAAGCGCGCCCTGAGCTCGACAACGCAGGTAACCTCCTTTCCCGCGCGGGCGGCCCGAATCAAGGCATCGACAATTGGCGAATCGGAGCCGGTGCGATAAAGGGTTTGCTTGATGCCGACCACCTGCGGGTCATCGGCCGCCTGGCGGAGTAGATCGACGATGGGCGAGAACGTTTCATAAGGATGGTGCAGCAGGACATCCTGCTTGCGTATGGCGTCGAATAGGTCACGGCCCGCCCCGATCTGCGGTGGACAGCCCGGCGTAAAGGGTGGGAACTTCAGCTCCGGCCGGTCGATCAGGTCGTAAACCTCGCGGGTACG
Source organism: Ottelia alismoides (assembly GCA_037367405.1). Lineage (NCBI taxonomy): Eukaryota > Viridiplantae > Streptophyta > Magnoliopsida > Alismatales > Hydrocharitaceae > Ottelia > Ottelia alismoides. Next base: position 22,104 of record JAZKJV010010681.1, on the reverse strand, counting down.
ACTGAGGTTAACCGGCCCGTCAACTCGATACAGGCGATCCGGACTCAGCCCAAACTGGCCGAGCAGAAAGTCGACGATGGCATCGGGGCAATGATCCGCGACCTCAAGCCGGACTTCGTCACCGTAGTTGCGGCTGCCCAACTCGCCTTCCAACGCGCGCAGTAGATCGTCGATTTCTTCTTCATCCAGATACATCTCGCTGTTCCGCGTAACGCGGAATTGATAGCAGTCGCGCACCTTCATGCCGTGGAAAAGCTCGTCAACGAAGGCATGAATGATCGACGAGAGAAAGACAAAATCGTGCGGACCGCTCTCGGTTTCGTCGACCGGAAGGGAAATAATGCGCGGGAGCGAACGGGGTGCCTGCAAGATCGCCAATTCAATATCGCGACCAAAGGCGTCCTTACCCGCCAGGGAAATGATGAAATTGAGGCTCTTATTGAGAATTCTCGGAAATGGATGCGCGGGGTCGAGGCCGATGGGAGACAGAATCGGCAAAAGCTCTTCGTTGAAATACTTCCTTAGCCAGGCCTGCTGGGATTCATTCCAGTCGTTGCGGCGAATAAAACGAATGCCCTCCTGTTCCAGCAAGGGCAACACGACCTGGTTGAGCACCCGATATTGCTCATCAACCAAGGCATGGGCGCGCCCGCTGATCGCCAGCAATACTTCTTGCGTGCTGAGCGTGTCTGGCTCGCTGCGATTGGCGGCCAGCTCGGAACGTTGAATCAGCCCGGCCACGCGAACCTCGAAAAATTCGTCGAGATTCGAGCAGGAGATACACAGGTAATTGAGCCGCTCGAGAAGCGGAACTCGCTCCTCCTTGGCCTGCTCCAACACGCGCCAATTGAACTCCAGCAAGCTGAGTTCGTGGTTGATATAGAGTTCGCCGGCATTCAAATTGACGGAGTCGGCGGCGCAGCTCCCTTCGTCCGCGACCGCGGCCAAACCAGCAACGCCGTTGGTTTCGTCCTTGGCCATGTCACCGACGAGATATTTCGCCGCGCGAATCATGCGAGTCGCCTTGGCGCGATTGAACCCTGGAATCTTGATGATTTGATCAATGTTGGCGGCGGCCAACTCTTCGATCGAGAAAATGCCGTGGTCGGCAAGAACGGTTCGAGTCGACCGACTAATACCCTTCACGCTAGTGCTAGCCAAGCTGATGCCTCAAAAAATAAACTGAATTATCGCTCCCTGAAGCCACTTTAACGCATATGACGCGATCGGTGTCACCTCACTCAGCGGATTGAAACAAGGAAAGGTACTCGCCATAACCTTCGCTGGCCAAAGCCTCCTTGGGAATGAAACGCAGCGCGGCGGAATTCATGCAATAGCGCTTGCCGGCGGGAGCCGGACCATCGTCGAAGACGTGACCCAGATGCGAGTCGGCATGGCCACTGCGAACCTCGATACGCGTCCTGAACAGCGATCGATCTTCCCTTAGCGTGACCTTGGCATTCGCCAAGGGCCGAGTGAAGCTCGGCCATCCGGTCCCCGAGTCGAACTTGTCCCTGGAGCTGAACAGCGGTTCGCCCGAGACGACATCGACGTAAAGTCCGTCTTCATGATTGTCCCAATACGCATTTTGGAATGGTGCCTCGGTGCCCTCCTGCTGAGTCACCTTGAACTGCAGGTCGGTCAATTGGGTGCGCAACTCCGCCTGGTCGGGCTTGCTGAAGTTATCGGGGTTCCACGGCATGGTCTGACTCCGTCCGCAATGAGGTAAGGTCGCTAAGTTAGATCGTGAAAGCTCGGTCTGCAACTTCACTAGACTTCGCTCGCTGGCAAGACGCCGCCGTCACCGAGCGACGGTTAGCGCGTTGACACTCTGACCCCGGCTAAAAGCCGATGTTCCAGAGCGAGTTCAAATGACCGAGTCGGCGGGCGATTTGCTCTCGCATTTCCAATCGACTCGTATAAGCTAAGTTTAGGTGGGCGTCGATAGCGACTGATCTTGCGTGGGTACGGCCAGCGCGGACAGCCACCTGACCTGATCGCCGCGAATTTGTTTGCCAGGAATCCGTTGGACTGAATATGCCAGACGAGCCGATTTACCGGGTTGCGTTCATCAACCAGAACCAAGTCTACGAGCTTTACGCCCGCCGCGTGTTTCAAGGCGAGATGTTCGGCTTCGTCGTGCTGGAGGATTTTGTCTTTGGCGAGATGAGCAGCGTGGTCGTTGACCCCGCCGAGGAGAAGCTCAAGGCCGAATTCGCCAATGTTCGGCGATCGTTCGTCCCGATGCACCAGATTATTCGCATCGATCTAGTGGAACGTCGCGGCAAGGCGAAAATTGCCGCCGTGGAGAAAGACACGACGTCCAACGTGACTCGGTTGTATATCCCAGAAAAACCGAGCTAGCGGGGCTCAAGGCCCCGCCGCGGAAACGCCGGACTAGAGCGGCGTGCTTTTAGCGGTGATTGTTGATGAGCAGGCGATCCGCTTGGCCGCGAGTGGCGCCAGGACCGCGCAAGCATCGACCATCGCATCGGCGGATTCGCCGTTTTCAATGATGCCGCGAACCGCGTTGGCCGTTAGGTTTGGCCTAAGCTCCAGAATCAAGGCCGCAAGACCTGAAATGTGCGGTGTGGCGAGCGAACTGCCCGACAAATAATCGTAAGCGCCGTTTGGGACGGTGGTCAAAACATCATTGCCGGGCGCGCGCAGATCACGAGTGTCGCTCCCACCCAACACCGACGAGCTGGCCACGCCAATCACGTCAGGTTGATTTGCTGGAAAGCCACCCGACTCACCGGGAGCGGGCTTGGCGGCGACAACAACCATACCCTTGCCGATCGCAGCCTTGATCAGTTGCCCGACCAATGGATCATCGGGCCCGGTTAAGCTCATATTTATGATTTGGGCATCCAGCCGGATCGCTTCACTGAGCGCCAACGCCAAGGTGAAGGTATTGCACTGCGCCGCGATCTCGCCGGCTTTGGTTTCCCAGCATGCCCGCAATGCGATCAACTCGGCACCCGGCGAAACGCCAACAATTCCGATGCCATTGTTGGCGCGAGCGACCAGAACGCCCGCAACGCCGGTGCCATGTCGATCGCTAGCAGCTTCACCGCCCGCATCGGGACCCAAATCCTCCGACATGGCAATCTGACCCACCAAGTCTGGATGATTGGCGTCGATGCCGGTATCAATGACCGCAACGCGCACGCCCTTGCCGCTCGCAATACGATGCGCTTCCGTCAAATTCATCGCGCGTAGGCCATTCTGGTAACGCACGTAAGGATCAGCCGAGGGCGCCGCCTGCGACACCTTTTCGGCCAGAACCCGGTAAGTCTGCATCCGTTGGACGCCGCCAACGCGCGCGTCCTTGCCGAGGCGCTCAATCATGCCGGCCACGGTTTCCTGGCTTGGCACTTCGTACACAACGCAGGCAGCCCCAAGTGCCGGGATGGGCCATTGGGCAATCAACCGCAGCCCATAGCTCTGCGCGAGATCGCCCGCGACGCGCAGACTCCAACCGGAGTTACCGTACTGGCCTCGGACCCGGTAGGAGTCGACAGAGCTAGTCGGCAAATCGCGCTGTATTCCTTGATCCTTAAAGGTCACCAAAATACGGCGATCCTCGTCCACGACCGCGGCTTCCGATAGACGCGGGAAGATCGGCTGCTGAATACAGGCGGTCAGAAGCGTGAACAAAGCCCCAAGAAGTAGAGCAAATGGTTTCATTGTCGTTTCACTGAGGGCCAGCCCCAGGAATGGGCTCAACCGACAGGACCTCTTTCGTGGATTTCAACTTGGCAACCAGTTCCCCTTGGGCATTCGGGGCAACACCATCGCCCAGGGCGCGCACCGCAACGGCGCCTCCAGCATCCGGACCACTTACCAGTAGCCCGCCCGCTTCGGCCAATAGCGACTCCAGCTTGGGACGTGGCAACTCGGAACGAAAGGTCACGCGAAACACGGGACCGTTCATCATGGACTTGGCCTGGTCAGGATTGGCCAGCGTTCGAAAATCAGCGACCGGCCGCCACCATTGACCACCCGGAATCTGCAAGGCCAGCAGCAATGTGGCGGCCAGCGCCAGCCAACCCGACCATTGTCGGGTTCCAACGCTGCGTGATGACCCGCTGCCAGCCAATTTTCTGTTCGGCAACGGGTGAACATTGGATTGCCCAGCGGCGCTATCGGAACCGGTCGGCAGCTTGCCCAGCAGCCGACTGAACGACTCATCCACGTCGATGCAAACGGCAGGGCCAACCGCCGCCGACCACTGCTCGGGTAGCTGCAGCGCCTTGAAGCGATTGAGTTCACGACGACACACCAAGCATGCCTTGAGATGCTCCCGGACCCGCTCATGCTCGCCCCCGGCAAGCGTCTGATTGGCGTACCAAGGCAACAGCAAGGACAACTCCTCGTGCTCTTTCTGGCTCTTAACAAGATCTGAAGTCATTACTTGATACCTCGCATTAAACCGGCATCCTCATGAGACTTGGTCGCGCAATTGTTGAATCTTACGTCGCGCATGAAACATTCGGGTCTTGACCGTGTTTTCCGGACATCCTTGCACCTCGGCAATTTCTCCATACGACAACCCTTCTAAAAATGTCAGTTCAACCACGGCGCGTTGTTCGGGCGAAAGTACATCCAGTGTCGCGCTGAGCCAGTCCTGGGCTTCCGCCTCCCGCTCCGGGGAAGCTCGCTCGCAAGCGAGTTCGTCAGTCAAATCCTCGTAGTCAACCAATTGACCCTCCCTGCGATGGGCGGCGATTGATTTCAGCGCCTTGTTATAGGCGATACCGAAAATCCATGTCGACACCTTGCAGGAAAAATCGAATCCTTCGGGCCGCTGCCAAATCACCAAAAACGTTTCATGGATTAACTCTTCAACCCCATCCGGCCGGCCCAAGGTGTGCTGGATGAAGCGAAACAGTCGTGTCCAGTAGGCTTTGTAAAGCACTTCGAACGATCCGACATTTCCATCGCATATGCCTTTTATGCAAGCCACGTCATCCGCTTCCGATGAATAAGCCGTGGTCATTCTTTCACGCTGCATTGATCGGCCTTCTCAATTGGACCGTTGAGCCAGGTCGCTCGAGCAGACGATGACAGAATTGTGTTGTCATGTCGTTAATCCCCTACACGAACCAAAGGTTCAATCATGAATAAAATTTTTCAAGGAACGGATGAAGCGATGCCCCCAACCGCCGAAGGATGGGACATCGGGCGCGAAATGACGTCTAAAACCCAGCCGTTAAAGAGAACATTAGTGGAAAATCGATGATGCGGGGGTAGAAGGTGAAGGGCTCCGGCGGTTCCTGGATCAATTCTGAATCGATGTAACGGACGTCAAGGGAAAGATTTCGCGTCGGAAACCAGGTAATACCAGCGTTCCAATGGAAATAGTCTTGATGAAACAAACGCCCGGCCTGGTTGAACCCTAACCCCGCCGATACGCGGACGTTGTCCAACACATCGTAGCGCCATTGCAATTCATAGTTCAGCGTTTTGGCGCGTTGCCGAAAGGCGTCAGGAGCAAATGAGATGCGAGCGGTCAGCATGTCCTTATAGTGTGCTGAAAAGCTGAATTCGGCGAAATCGACCGTCTGCCGGAATACCTTCCCGTCGTATGCGTAATAGGCGCCGGTCAGATCCCCGCGCCAGTCCTCGGAAAAGCGCCAAGCCCAGCCGGCATAGGGATTCATCTCCACATTCGCCCGGCTGGCCGCGCCTTTGTCGTCGAAACTGACATTCGAAATGCCGAACCCGACGAATCCGCCGCTTTCGTGCTCGTAGTCGATCCTGCCTTGAGCTACTGGGTTCCCGCGACTTTTCGAGTAGCCGCGATAGGCGTAATCCGTCGCCAAGCGGATCGACCCACTCCATTCTCCGGCATTCAATTCACTGCTTAGCAGTAGCGAAATCGACAGCAGCGGGGACCAACGAGCAATCCCAAACATGGGTCGCATCAGAGTCAATGCCCAATCGTCTCGAATGGTTCATCCATCAGCGGATATTGCCGCCAGTCTCGGTAATCAAAATGCCACCATTCCTTATCGGACACGGAAAAGCCGACAGACTCCATCGCCTTGCGCAAAATGTCCCGGTTATGGCGCTCCTCATCGGCTCCCCCGGCGTAGCTTGGATAAGCCCGTTCGGTAAATTCGTCATAGCCGCTGGGCATGGTTAACAGTTCACCGGACCTAAGGTCGTACAGGCTCAAATCGACGGCACAGCCACGGTTGTGCTTGGAACCGATTTTAGGATTGGCGACAAAGCCTTTTTGCTGACTGACCGGATCAGCTGCATCCCACAACGCGACACTAATGTGCCAAGGCCGGTAGGCATCAAACAAAACAATGCCGAACCCCTGCCCCGCCAATGCCCGCTGAGCGCTCGCCAGCGCTTCCGCCGCCGGGCGCTGCAAGAACGCGCGAGGCTGGCGATAAAGGACCCGCCCAGTAAAATTGTTGGTGGATGCGTAACGAATATCCAAGCGGATATCCGGCGCAACAGCGGCAATATCCACCAAATCGGGCTGGCGAAACTCGCCGGTTTCACGTGGTGGGCCAGAAAGGCAGCCAGCGGACGGCGCCACGACGCACGTCATCAACGCAAATCGAGGCCAAAACAGCCTCGGGCCCACATACCTAGCGATTGAAAAACGCAAAAACCCCATTTTCTAATCATCAATACCTGATTTAGTGGAACACCCGCCGGGTCGCTAACACCGGCGCCTAAATGACGACCAAGCTGTCTTGCTTTAAAAAGTAGACGGCCGTTTTTACTTCCGCCGCTATACCTTCATACAAACGCGCGTAACGTTCAAGCTGTGGGCGATAAAAATTCGCCTCAAACTCGCCAAAGTTCGCATTTGGCATCGCCGTCCGGACAAACTTGTAGTCGATGATCCAGCGAATGCCATCCTCGACAAAGGTTCTATCGATAACCTGGTAAACCACGCGTCCCTCGGCTTCGCGGGCCATGGCAAGTTCGGATCGCGCCTCGTCGCGCGAAGCCAGCAACCAGCGTCCCGAACTGGACGCCAAAATCGTCGTCAGTACCTCGACCACCTCGCCACTCGCCGCGTTGGCCGCCTTGCTGTCCAAGCCCCGCGAGCAAAACCAGTTTGCGTAAGCGCGCCGCAGCCCAGTCGGGCGCGCGGCGGGCCAAAATTCGATTCCGTCCGTGGCGATAAATTCCAGGCATTGGTGCAGCAAGGTTCCGATCATCGCGTCCAACGGACTCACCGCTCCGTCCCCGTTCCCGGCGGCATGCCGGGTGTTTGTTGGTAACCAACCGTCGGCCGATCGGCCGGCAAAGCGGGTCGGCACACCGATCGCCTTGAGTCGAACCAGCTTAGGTACAAAGTCAGACGGTACAACGGGCGATCTCGGCTCTGGCGCGGCGTCTTCGCCGCTTCTGGCAGCGGCCGCTTCGAATTCACGCCGAACGTCATCCTGCCACAGCAATTCAAGCAACGACCCTTTCGGCGGCTTGGAGAGCGCCCCATCCTTGTAGCTCACGCCTCCAATTAGGTGCAATGTCCGGACCGCGCGTGTCACCGCAACGTACAAGAGCCGCTGCGACTCTCGCCTGCCGCGCTCCTGCTCCCACTGCCGCAGATAACCGTGCTTGCTTGGCGCCGACACCGAATCGCCACTAGCCTTTGACGGCAGCGGAGCAACCAGCAGTTGCTCCTGGCCCACGTCGAGCAGAATCTCGTCCCAGATCAGCAATTCGGCGTCGCGCGCCGAGGGTGACCGCTCCAGTTCCGGCAGAATGACCGTGTCGAATTCCAGCCCCTTAGACTTGTGTATCGTCATCAACTGCAAGCGGCCGTCGGCGGTCGGATCGGGCGACGCGTAGAGACTGTCGAGTTGCTTGGCCAGATTTTCCGGGGTGAATGTGCCGGCTGCGCTCAGTCGGTCGATCAACTCGAAAAACGCCACAATGTCGGCTGATTCGGTTGGCGAGACCAGGCAACGTGGTCCATCCAGGGCCAGCCAGACCCCCTCCACCCAGCGCCGGGGACTTTGCCGTCCCTGATGGTCGAGCGCTTCGGCCAAGACCTTTAGCGTCCGCTCCAGCCGGACCGCGCCGTCCGCGGAAAAGCGCGCCGCCCGCTGGACATCGTTCATCAAGGCCCAGACCGTTCGTTGGTGGTCGTCGGCCGCCAAGGCATGCAGGTCGGCCAACGTCAGTCCACACCACGGCGCCCGCAAGATCGCCAGCCAATGGACCCGATCGGCGCGATGGTGCAACGCGCAGACCAGACTGAGCAGATCCTGGATGTGCTGGCGCTCGCCCTGACGCTCCAATTCGACCGCCTGAAAGCGCAGCTCCGGCGCCACCCGTCGCAGTTCGGCGACAAGACCGGCCAAATGGGCGCGCGCCCGCACCAGCACCGCGATATTGGCGTCCGGCTGCTCGCGAAGGGTCGCCTGAATGATCGCAACCGCCTGTTGCGCCTGACTGGCGCGAGCAGCGGCTGTATCCCCCATATTGGCCAGCACCGGATGAACCTGGACGCCAGCGCCGGGCGCGTCCGGTCGAGTCGCGGCGCATTCGGAATAGCGCACCGCCGCCCGGCGTGGGTCGTCGGCCGCGTCGAACACGCGCGGAAAGGTGCGGTTTACCCAATCGACAACCGCCGGACAGGAGCGGTTATTGCGAAACAACCGTAACGGCGTCGGCCTGAGGGATCCAATGCCGTGATCCCGCACGCGCAGAAACAAGCCGACGTCCGCCTTGCGAAACCGGTAGATGGACTGCATCGGATCACCCACCAGAAACAGGGTCCGGCCATCGCCGGGCTGCCAACCGCTGGTCAGCCGGCGAAACAGCTCAACCTGGCTGCGGTTGGTGTCCTGAAATTCGTCGACCAGCAGATGCTGTATGCGATAGTCCAAGGCCAAGGCCAGATCCGTCGGCCCCGCCTCGTCGTCGCCTAGCGCTTGCAGCGCGCGGGCGGCAACCTCGCCGAAATCGACCTGGCCGGCATTTTGAAAAGCCAGCAGGAGATGCCCGGCCGCCAGTTTCAGAAGCTGGATAAAGCTGGCGACGATCGCCCACTCGCTCTCCGCAAATGCCGCATCCGGCAGGTTGCGAATCTGGTCGAGGGAGGCGGCATCGTCGGCGCTTTTCGCGCCGAGAAAGTCGCTCAGCGCCAGTTTATGCGGTTGGGACGCCTTGCCGGGCGGAAAGCCGCAGCGCTTGTCGAAACTCCGCCGAAAGCCGCCATCGTTTTTTGTCAGAAGCAGCCCGGCCAGCGCGCGCCAAACCGGCAGGCAATCGACCGTCGCCGCCGGCAACGCCTGGATATCGCGGAGGAGAGTCAAACTAGCGTCCTCGCCATCCGCCGCAAGATTGTCGGCGGCGTAGCGCAGCGCCGCGAAAAACGATCCCGGAACAGCGTCAGCTAAACGTTGCCGGCAGTTCTCCAGATCACTCTCAATCAGCGCCCGAAACCCGGCCTCGACCGCCTCGCGAAAATCGGCATCATGTTCTTGATGAACCAGGCGCAGCCATTGGTCGCGCTTGGCTAGCATGCCTTCCAGCAACGACCGCAATGCCTGGCTGTCATTGTTCAGATAGCGCAGTGCCGCTTCCACCGCGAAGGCGCTCTCACCGTCCTGTTCCAGCATGTCCAGGGTGGCTCGCGCCGCTTCCTCGTAGAGCGGTGCGGGATCGGTGGCGACGCCCGGATTGCCGCCGAAGCGGCTGAGCAGGGGCAACTGCCGGTTGAGACTGGCGCACAGCGAATCAATCGTCGTGATGCGCAGCCGGCCGGGGTGTTGCAGCAGCGTCCAGCCCCTACGCGCATCCTGTTCCAGCACGCGAACGCCGAGTTCGAAGGTGAGGCGCTTGTGCGGCGCCTCCGGCGGCGTGCCCGCTCGCGCCAGGTCCAGACTCTCCAAAATGCGATTGCGCATTTCGGCCGCCGCCTTGTTGGTGAACGTCAGCGCCAGAACTTCCTCGGGGTGCTCGACGAGTCCTAGCAAGCGGAGAAAGCGTTGCGTCAGCAGTTCGGTCTTGCCGGCGCCAGCCGGCGCCTCGACGATGAACGAAGCCAGATCCATGGCTCTCCGCCGAGCCTCGGCGTCTTCCTCCAGCCGTGCGTTTGTCTCGCTCATTCGGGTTCTCCATCCGCCGGGGCGCTCGCCTGGCGATCGTATTCGGCGAGGCGCAGCAGCGGCAGGACTTCGCAATAGCTCAGGCTGCTCCGGTCACTGAACCGCACCGCCGCATCGCCGGCGCGGATTTCCCGCGCGATGGCGCGGATGTTCAGCGCCCACTGCGCGCGCAAGCCGGACCAATCCAGGGGGTTGATCAACGCCTTACCCTTTTGGCTAGGCAACCCGCCATCGCCATCGATCACTCCGGCAAACTTCGGCCCACTGTGGTGGACCTTGGCAAGGACCACCCCAGCCAATGGCTGCTCGGCCAGCACAAAAGCCGCGTAGATCGGTAATTGCGGGTCGCTGATGCGCGGCTCGAACCAACCGTCAACGCGAACGTCGCGTCCCGTCTTGTAATCGATGAGCAGTGAGTTACCGTTGGCCAGCCGGTCGACCCGGTCGATTCGCGTGCGCACCGCGATCCCGTCGATCTCAAGTTCGGCCGGCGCCTCCAGTGCCGCGACCTCAAACTCCACGGGGCGCTCGCATTCGTGGCCCAACCACAACGCCAGCAGGGCGCAAACCCGCTCGCTCTCCAACTGACGCAAGCGCGGCGGCAGGGGCTCGCTGGCCTGCTCCTTGGCGTGCAAGGCCTGTTCGACCGCTTGGGCAATTTCGCCGGCAAGCTCGCCCGTCGAGCATGCCTTTAACGAAGCGAGACTCATCGTTCGCCGCCAGAACGCTTCCAGCGCGGCATGAACCAGCGACCCGCGCCAAGCCGCATCCAGTCCGTCCGGGGCAGTGCCCAACGCTTGCGCGCCAAGCCGGTAGCGATAGTAGGCCCAAGCCGGACAGCGGGCCTGGGCGGCGAATAGGCCGGTTCCGCCGGATACCGCTTCGCCCGCCTCGACCGGCGGCGCGCGCGCGTCGTCCAGACGGTCGAAACGGGCTGCGTCGTACTCGGTTGGCAGCCACGCGGGCACCCACGACCGGGCGGACGCGTCATCAACCGGCTCGCCACGCAACAGCGGCGACGGCCGCAATGCTTGATCCGCCTCACTGGCGGGAAACGAGAACACCAACTCGGTGGACGCTCGCCGCAAGCGCTCATGAATCCGTGTCGAGAAGGCCAGTTCAACCTCGGCACTGGCGTGAGGCGTCGCCATGCGGCGCTGCGTGCTGGCCGGCAGCAACGGATTCGGCCGTGGCGTCGCCGGCCATTGGGTGTCGCTCAGCCCCATGACCCACAGCGCGTCGAAACGCTGCCCGGCGCTTTCCAACAGCCCGACCACCTGCACGTTCGGCGCGCCCTCGGTTTCCGGCTGAAAAATCTGCTCGCGACACAACTGCCCGACTCGGCTCAGCACCTCACCCAAGCGAAGCTGGTCGCGAACCACATTGAGGCCCGGCAGGCGCCGCAGGACTTCGACAAACGCGGCACGCAATTGGAACTCGTGACTGGTCAAGGCGCGGCCGCCCGGCCAACCCATGGTAGTCAGCCATTCCTCCAGTAGCTCCGGCCAGCGAGCCGGTTCATGGCGGGCCCGACCGGCGGTTTGCGCCAACGCCTCGATCCGCGCCAGGTCAGCGCGCAGATTCGGGCAATCGGCATGCCCGCCCGCCGCCTGACGTTCGGCCAGACGCCGCAGCGCGGCGAGACGGGTTTGAAATGGCAATTGCCGACGCATGACCGCATCCAGACGGGCGCGTCCATCGGCCTCGACAGGCCAGTTCGACCAAAAAGGACTCAGCAACAGCGCGCTCAAGCTCGGTTGCTCGACAGCGCGCGGCTGATTGAGTAACGCCAGCAGGTCCAGCGCGCACGTGATCATCGGCAGACCGGCCAGGGGTCGACCGAGTGAAAAGTTGAAACACCGGGGCCGCTCCGCGTGCCCGGCCGCGACGGCATCCGGATGCAGCGCGTCATCCAATGCGTATTCCAACCGATCGCGCACCGCGTTCAGGTCCGGCACGACAATACCTAGCCGGCGCTGCGGGTGGCGATCCAATTGCTCCTTGGCCCATGCCGCGGCGGCGACACATTCGGCAGCGGTATCGGCGAGCCGCGCGACGCGCGCGACACCTGGCGGATCCGTCGCTTGATCCCAGGCGTAAACCGCGCTTCCGCGAGTTTCGAGCACCGCAATCAAGCGTTGCTCCAGCGGCGTATAGCGATCAAAGCCGGCGAACACCACCGTTTCTGGTAATGCTGGCCCGGCCTCGGCGAGCCAATCGACGACGCCAGCCTGAAAGCGACGCGCATCCAGCCAACCGGCGGCGTTGCAGCGCGCCAGGAACTCGGCCTGCCAGTCAGCGAAGCATCGGCTTTCTGCGCTCACCGCTTGCGCGTCGACTGGAACGCCCCAGATCACGACCAACTCATCGGCATCAATGGCCGTCGCCGCCATCGCGCCGAGATCGAACAGCGGCGCGGCGCCATCATCCAGGGAATCGCCGATCACCTGCTCCCAAACCAAGCGTTCCTGAAAGGTGTCCAAAACCACGCCCTGAAGCCGTTCGGGCAACTGCCCCAGCAACAGCGCTTGCTCGTGCACTCGCTGCAAAAAGCTGCCCAGCGTGCTGGTCGACGGCGTCTGGCAAACGCCAGCCTCCGCGCGCAACCGGGCGCGCGCCAATCGCTCGCGCAGGGTGACGGCGAGCCGGCTGGTCGAGCAGATGAACATCGTGTCCGGCGGCAACCGCGCGGCGTCCAGTTCGGCGGCGCTCAAGGTCAACATGGCTGGACGCCAATCGGCGCCCCGACGGGGCACAGTGGGCATTCAACGGCAAGGGTTGGCGACGCCCCCGCAACAATCAACTCACGATTTACTGGCATCGAGATCGGCGTCATTTCCCGCAAACGAAGACTTGGATAATAGTCGAAAGGCTGGCTTCGGGCGGAAGCAGCGCGTCGGCGTGGCGAGTTCGGAAAATGATTGGTCCAGTCCCCAAACGCCTCCAGGCGTCTTGCGGTCAACCGTTATCGCGGTCGGCGCCGCGCCGGGCCATCCCCGGCCCGGATCAGCGCTTGCCTAATCGTCGGGGCGGGTTAGCCGCAGACCCGGGATCAGCCTCACCGCCGCTGGCGCAACCGATAGGGCTGAGACAATTGATGGGCATCCAGGGAAGGCACAACGCCCAGCCAAACAGAGCCCCGCGTCGGTGACGCCGGACTAGTTGGCGTCCCTTGGCTTGGCGACCAGTTGCCAAGCCATGTAGGCCAGCAGACCGACCCCCGCCAGCAGGACGCTCCACAGCGCGTAGCGCCGTAAGTCCTCGGCATCCGCTCCCGCCGTGGAGTTCGACTTCGATGCGCCTGGCCCATTGATGGGAGCTGGCGAGTAAGTGTATTTCGCGCTGCCAATTGCCGTTACATCGGTCGCGACGCCGCCGGGAATGAGCGTCGTTAATGGCAGTGCCGCGGAAACCAGACGGGGATGACCGATCGCCAGGGTAAACGGCGGATAACCACGGGCCAGAAACACCACCTGATTGGCCGTGGCGCCCAGCGTCAATTTGGGCTGAGCACCGCCCAGCCCACCGCCGCGCGGATCAATCTTGAGCTTCAGTTGCTTGATCGGACGACGCGGCAGAACGATTTCGAGCTGACTGCGCTCCTTGCCCTTGACCTGCAAATGGTAGAGCAGCGACTGATTCATTTCGCTCCAATACGGATTGCTATCCGTCCACCCCATCACCTGCACCGGCAGCAGGGTATTGACGGGAAGCTCGGCCAAGCGAATTCGTTCGATGGGCATGGCCAGGGGCAGCTTCCAGATCCATTCGTTCGCGGCGGTGAAATCGGCGGCCAAGGGTTCTGACCAAACCAGCGGCGCGGCAACCATTTCGTTGTGGCTGACGGTCACTTGCGCCGAACTGATCGATGGCGCCAAGCGCGGCTCGGTCCATATCAGCCGCAGGTAGCGGGCGCGAAGGCGCGGCAAGTCGATGCGCCGCTGGTCGATGCGCTCACCGTTGAAGGCCAGTCGCGCCAATTGGCCAACGCAGCAGGACGTCCAGTGATGTAAGTCGCTGCTGGTGTCGATCTCGAACTCCTGAAACCCGTCAGCGCCGCCCTGCCAGGCGAGTTCCAGCGCGGTCAGCGGTTCGCCGATGCTGCTCAGGTCAAGCAGCCAACCGCGCACAACGCCATCGGGCTGGCCGGCCTTGCGCGGCGTGATCTCGACCAAGGCACCGTTGGTGTCGGCCCGAATCCGAACTTCGGCGGGTGGATCAGCCGACTCCGAGGGTGCGGTCAGCGGAAATCGCGGCACCTCGACCTTGCGTTCCGACTCGGTGTTTTCCTCATGGCTCAGCGTAATCGCGTAAGGCACCTCCTCACCATCGGTATTGAAGACACGGAGGTCGCCAAAATCCGCCTTCGCGCCCTGCCACCATAAATCCATGCCGACATTGACGCGATACCAGGTCGCCGAGCCGGAGATTTCCAGCGGCACGCGGACCCGAAAATCCGCGGGCGACAAAGCCAGCGCGTCGGCGCAGGACAGGACAACAGCCAAGGAAAATAAACACTGCCAGGTTTTCATATGCGCTCTCTATGCTCTGCTTCGTCGGAATCGGAATGAGCCTGTCGCGGCGGGATGGGGGCAAAATAGCCCACGACCAGCAGCAGCACGCCAACCCCAATAAAGGAAACAATGCGGGCCAATCCACCGTGATTGCCCAACTCCACCAAGAACAACTTGGCCACGACCACGGCCACCAAGACCGCGCCAAACACCCAGAGGTCGCGCCTAGCCCACCGGTGTCCCATGACCATCAAGCCTAGGGCAATCAGGCTCCAGAGTATCGACAAACCGGCCTGAACCTGCATGGCGGCCAACAGGGCATCCAGTTCGAATGGCACCCCGCCGTAATGGTGCATGGCGCGAAAAACCGCCGTGCTGAGCATCACAAACAGCGAGACACCGGCGATGAAATCCGGGCATCCATCGGGAAGCGCGGCGGTGACGGCCCATTCCTTGCCTCGTCCGCGTAGCCAGCGATAGAGGCCGAGTAGGACGAACAACAGCCCCAACTCCAGCGGATTAACCAAGGGCAGATACGGCAGTGGATCGGCCGCGCCGTTGCTGGCGGCTGTCGCCAGCCAGAACCAGATCAGCATCACCAGCGCCACCGGCCCGGCGGCACTGACCCGATACTCCCGCGCGAACGGACCCACCGGCCAGAAGCCCAGCGGCTTCGCCGAACCCGCCAGCGCGAGATAGACCGCCGGAATCAACGCCCATCCCAGCCAACGCCAGGCGTTGTGAACGTCCGCCAGCGCCATGAAGACAAAGCGTAGTTCCAGCGATGCGACGGCGATCAGCATCAGGCACCCAATGACATGGGTACGCGAGCGCACCCGTTCCGGCAGCACATCCCCCAGGCGATAAAGCGTCCAGAAATGCGCGGCGAAGAAGGTCGGCCACGCCAGCCAGCCCAACAAAGCCGCCGGGTGGTAATCGAACGCCAACGAAGCCAAAAGGCCAAGGAAACCAGCCGGCATGGCGCCGGTACAGGCCACCGCCAGCGCCGGCCAATGCGAGCGTCGGGCCACCACGATCCAAACAGCCAGGGTCGCCGCGCCCAGCAGCAGCAAGCTGTGCAGGCGAATTTCAGCGGGCACGAAACGAGCGGCTTCGGAAATCCAGGTCATCAGCCACCAAGCAATGCTCCAGATCAGCAGCAGATTGGAGAGCTTGAGCAAGCCCCCATCGCTCAAGGCTCGTTCCGCGTCGGGGTACAGGCGGGTCTCGCGGTGCAGCCGCCAGCCGCCGACAAATGCCGACAGCGACAAGACCAGCGGCGTCCAGAAGCCGGGATGGCCAAGCGGCCTCAATCCCTCCGTCGGCAATTCGATCGTCAATAGCGGTGTGGAGGCGAGAAAGGCAAAGCCGGCGATCAATTCCAGCAGCACGCCGAAGAGGAAGCTGACGCGCTGCCGCAACAGCAAGCTCAGCCAGAGAATCAGCAAGCCGCTGGCACCCCATGTCAATGCGGCCTTCGCCCACGGCAAGACGAACAGGACGGCCAGGTTGAGGAAAATCAGCCCGATCAGCAGCACAGCCGACAAGCCTTTCATGAAACCCTGATCGGAACGGACCTGGGGATCACGCGCGGCGACCACCATTCCGGTCACCAGCGAAAAACCCAGAATGGACGCCACCAGCAATCCCTGCCAACCGGCCGAGAGCACACCGCTGCCATCGGGCGCAGCGGCCTTCAGATGAAGCAGGAAGACGGCACCGCCGATGAGTTGGACGGCAAACGCGCTGAGCAAAAAGCTTCGCGCCCGAATGCGCAAGCCGACCCAAAGCGTCAGCAAGCCCGCCAGCGCCCAAGCCATCACGCTGCCATTGGCGTCCAGCAGTAGCGGTGCAATGAGGTAGAGAAAGCCCAGCGAAACGCAAGCGATGATCGGCAGGCAGGCGCGCTCCCAAGCGTGGATCGCGTCAGAACCGGCGAGACGTAGATTGCGAAAAGTAAACAGCCCGGAAGCCCCCAGCATCAGCGCGCCCAGCGCCCCACCACTCAGCAGGGTCGCCTGCCCTGCCCCAAGGGTCGTGATGAAACTGATCCCTGCGGCAACTTGCAGGAACAGCGCAAAAGCGCGCGCAATCGGTCGACGCTGGCGCACGCCCAGCCAAAGCACTCCGGCACCCTCGACCGCCCACGCGGCGGCGGTCCAGCGCGCATCCAGCGCCAGCGGAATCGCCAGCGTGCCGAAAATCACCCCCAGCGCCAGGCAGGTTTCCACCAGCAGCAGGGTTTGCCGGGGAAAGCGGCTGGCGAGAAAACGCGCCAGCAGCACGTAGAACAAACCCACGGCCAGGGCGCTGAAGGCCGCGCCAAATTCGATGTGGCGGATCAGCGCAACCTGCAAGCCGAAACCGACAATGGGCGGTCCGAACATCGTCGTACCGTCAACGACATTGGCCTGCCGAGCAGACCAATTCAACAGCGCTTCGCGCTCCTCCGAGCGTGGCTGACTGTCCGCCTCCATCAGTGTGCTGCGGGCAAACAGCAGGCCGATGCCAACATACATCAGGAAAAACACAATCAGGAACGGTTCGGTGCTGGCGAACAATTCCGGCTGGTAAGACCGCGCGCCCCACGCAAAGCCAATGCCGAAGGTGCCAACAAATCCGACCAGGTTGAGGCCGCGCCAGGCTTTGAAGGCGGAAATCCCCAGGATGCCGGCATTCAATAGGATGAAATAGGAAAACAGCCCGACGTGATTGCCGCTGCCGGTGGACGTCAGGATCGGCGCGGCGAAACCACCCAGGGCGGCAGCGACCGCCAGCGCCTGAGCATCTTGCAAAACCGCCAGCATCGTGGCAAACGCGGTGACGAAAACCATCAGGCCCAGAGCCATGCCGGGCGGGATCAGCGGATGCAGGCGCATGGCGGCGAACAGCGTCAAATACATCACCGCGACGCCGGTGCCTTGCAGCATCAAGCCATAGGCGGCGTTGCGAAGCCGCAAGCGCCAGCCAATTACCAGCAGGACCATGGCGACCATGGCAACGCCGGCATAGCGCAGTTCCACGGGCACGACAACGCGCTCCGCCGCATAACGCAGCAGAAAGGCAAGACCCAGAAACAATAGCAGGGCGCCAACCCGCAGAACCGTATTACCGCCAATCAGCCAAGCGCGCGCGGCGTTAAATCCACGCTCCAGCAGAGACGGCCCGCTCGGTTCGCGAGGCTGGCGCAGCATGTCGCGTTCGGCAGCCTCCCAGCGCCGGCTTGGCATCACCGGTTCGGCGACGAATTCGGTGCCCTGATCCTCCTCGGCGGAATCGACAGCAAACTGCGCCAATTCGGCGTCGGATAAGGGCTCCGCTGTCGACTCGGGCGGCTCCATTCGCGCCGCGATCGGTTCGGGCCTCAAACCTGTCGGCAGCGCCGGCTCGACCGTGGCGGGCGGCGATTCGACAGCCGTGGATTCAACAATGGGTGGGCTTTCGGGCGACGGCCCGGAAGACTTGTTGGCTGTGTCCAACTGCGCCAAACGCTGATTGACATAGTCAGCGTAGCGCTTCAGCCGTTCGTGCAGATCGTTGACACTGGTTTCCAATGCTTCATTTTTGATCACCAGTGCCTGAATCCGGATGGCCAGTCCCAGAGTCAGACCGGCCATGCCGCCGACCATGGCGCCCATGACCGACTCGCCCCCCATGCCGCCGAGAACTGTCCCGACCAACATCAACAACCAGTGCATCGCTAGTTCTTCTCCCGGCCCGCAGGCGCGCAGGGTGATCGCCCTGAGCCGATCACAGAATCATTAAGTTTTTTGCCGATTGAGGACACCATCATACCGCTTCAGCAGGAGACACGTTTCCGCCCAAGCAAGCATTCGCGAGACAAGGTATCCCAGGCCCGCGCCAATCACGCCGACTCTGCTGCGCTGTCGCTCATATCAGCGTCATGACAAACGCCGCGTCTCGTTTAGAATCGGCCCACTCGCTATGGGTCGCGTTTCACCCGGCGCCGATTGGCTGATCTCGGAGAATCGATGTGAACTACTCGCAGGTTGGCGTGATCTTGGCCTTGGCCATTTTTCTGACGGGATGCGCCGGAAACGTGCCCTACCGCACCGGCAGCCTTGAATTGAGGCCAGACTGCCAAAAGCTCTATCAAGCCTATGGAAAAGGCGAGGACATCACGGGCGACGCCGCCAAAAGCCCGTGCTGGCTTAGTTCACGGGAAGCCACGCAAAACTATGACCTGCTGTTTGCCGAGTTCGACGATCAGGGTTGGCTGCAGGGCGAAAGCAATGGCGAGTTGAAAGACGAAACGCATATCGACCGGTTGATCGCGCAGTTGAATCGAATTCTCGACCAGCACCGGGACACCGGGCTTTCCCTGGTCGTCTATGTTCACGGCTGGCAACACAACGCTGCGGCGAACGACGCCAATGTGCGCGAGATCCGAGCGCTGCTTAACGATATCCGGCTCGCCGAGGCCGATGAAAACCGTCATGTCGTGGGCGTTTATGTTGGCTGGCGTGGCAAATCCCTGGACATACCCCTGTTGCGATACTTGACGTTCTGGCAGCGTAAGGACGCGGCGAAACGGGTTGCGCAAGGCTCGGTGCGCGAGCTGTTTTTTGCGTTGGATCGGTTTCGCGATAAGGCAGGCCGAAATCCAGGACAAGACCGGGCGGTTCGCATGCTAACGCTGGCGCACTCGTTTGGCGGATTGGTCACCTTCGAAGCCCTGTCGGGCGAGCTGATTCGCGATTCGGTCAATTTCGAGCGCGAGTACTTTCAGCGTCTCGGCGATCTCGTCGTCATTGCCAATCCAGCCTTCGAGGGAGCCCGCTTCGAGCCATTGAAATCAGCGGCTAGACATTTGAAACCGCTCCGCTCGGATCAGTTGCCAGTCATCGTGCTGGCCACGTCGTCCGCTGACTGGGCAACCCGCCTGGCTTTTCCGGCCGCGCGCTGGTTTGACAGCGTCATGGAATACGATCCCGGCGTTGAAGAGGACGCGAACCTAAAGACGGTCGGTCATAACCAGCGCTACGTCACCCATACCCTGGCGGTCTGCGACGCG
Source organism: Ottelia alismoides (assembly GCA_037367405.1). NCBI lineage: Eukaryota > Viridiplantae > Streptophyta > Magnoliopsida > Alismatales > Hydrocharitaceae > Ottelia > Ottelia alismoides. The sequence goes on along the minus strand of JAZKJV010010681.1, from coordinate 2,458 downwards.
ACCAATCACGCCTGCAACGACGCCTGCGCGGTTCAGGATGCCCTACCGTCGTTATCGGCCGAGTCCACGCCAGTTGGCGTCGAGCCTGTCGAAAGCCAGCGTGGCCGGCACATTCTCAACGAGAAGCAATATGTCGACCGCATTGTGGCCGAGCGCCGGCCGCTAGCGGGATTCTTGTGCGATGGGCTGGAATTGCGTGGAACCGAAGCCTGGATTCCGCGCTACAGTCCATTTTGGGTGGTCAAAACGAGCGGCGATGTGATGGCGGATCATGGGGATATCTTCAACCCCCACTTCGTCGCCTTCGTCAGGCAGGTCTACATGGCGGTTCGCGAATCGACCAAGCGGACCAAGCGCCATGACCCGGTCCGCGATTAGTCGTGAAAGCGCCTAGGCGCTAATCCGCTGGGGCTCCTCCATCAGTTCCGCCTGTTCGATTCGGGCGGTCAAGCCTGGAACGGCCCGATCCTTGGTGAAGCGCTGATAGTGATAGCCGAAAAAGATGGACAGCAGCCACCAGGGAATCTGGTCCGGACAATTGCGGATAATCTGCCAGAGGAACTTGAAGGAGATTCGCCAGTAACTGCCTGGCACCTGCTTCCAGTTTTCCCAGAATGCCTTCCAATCCGCGCCGTCAAAACTGACCCGGAAATGGAACATCAACCAGGTCGCCCGACGCACACGATTCAAAAAGCCTTTCGGATGCGGCAAACGCATCAGCGTACGGAGTTGCCGCTCGAAGTATGCCTCGGGTGAATAAATCGTTTGCAGAATCCGCCGCTGCCCTTCCATGAGATCCTTGACGGGTATCTTGGTCACGATGTTCGTATAACCGGCTGCGATTTCGAAATCCTCGTCGCCATCGGCCTCCTCGATCAAGCGCCCGGTTCGCTTCATTCGCTCGTAGAGCGGGGTCTTGGGCAGCGCAACCATGGGTCCGATCATGGCATTGGCAATCGCCGTTGCGTCGATGAACTCAATCTGACGGTCAAAGATATCTTCCGGATCCTGGTCGAAGCCGACGATGAAGCCACCGAAGACTTGTAAACCGGCGCGGTGAATCGTTTCCACCTTATCCACCAGCGAACCCTTGAGGTTTTGCACCTTGAGGGTTTCCTTAAGACTTTCGGCAACCGGGCTTTCGATACCCAGGAAAACCCAAATAAAATGTGCCTGCACCATTAGCTGAAGCAGTTCCGGCTCGTCGGCCAGATTCACGCTCGCCTCGGTGCCGTAATAGAACGGGAAATCCCTTTTTACATTCCATTCATGCAGGGCAAGAAGAAACTTTTTGACCTCTTTCTTGTTGCCAATGAAATTGTCATCGACAATAAATATCTGACCCCGATAGCCAGTGTTATAAACCGCATCCAGTTCGGCGCACATTTGCTCCGGTGTCTTGGTTCGCGGCCGACGCCCGAACATGACAATAATGTCGCAAAACTCGCAGAGATAAGGGCAGCCGCGCGAAAACTGCAACGGAATGCACAGGTAATCGTTCATTTTCAAAAGATCAAACCGCGGCACCGGCGTTTGGGTGACATCCGGCTTTTCCTCCGTGGTGTAGCTCGGCTTGACCTCGCCTTTCTCCAAATCCGCGATAAACATCGGCCAAGTAATTTCGCCTTCGTTCAAAACCAGGACGTCGGCGTGCGGCTGACACTCATCCGGCAGCGCGGTGGGTAGCGGACCACCGAAAACAACCATTTTACCGGCATCCCGGCAACGCTTGGCTGTCGCGAACAGCGAGCTTTTCTGCGGCAGCATGGCGGAAAAGCACACCAGATCCGCCCAGGCGATGTGTTCATCGGTGAGCGGCTCGCAGTTCAGGTCAACGATTTTGAAGTCGTAGCCTGGCGGTGTCAGCGCGGCGATGGTCGCCAAACCTAGCGGTGGCATGTTGGTCTTTCGTCCGAGCAACGGCGTCACGTACTGGAAACCCCAGTAGGTGGGCACGAAACTCGGATAAACCATTAAAATTTTGGACTTATTATTTTGCATTAACCTCACTCCTCACCAATTCAGGCCACCAAGCACTTAATCTGGCAGACCAACTCTGGGCAACTTTCGTCAGACTTAATTTGTTCTCTGATAGTCGGCAGCTTATCGCATCACGAAACCCTGGGAAAGCACACGTACAGCGCGCAAGAGCGCGATGAGAAGCCGAAATTGCAACCGGAAATGCAGGATGGAACACGGGATTGTAAGAGGAATCAACCAAACTGGCGGCAGACCATTCGAGGTCACCAGAAAATTCCGCGCTGGCTCTTCGGCTTTTGGGTCCAACTTAAGGTCATGACGAGAAAATCGTTCCGGTAAATTCCGCAACCAAAGCGCTATCTGCAATACATCTAGACCCATAGGACGCGCCGAGCGACGAAGCGTATCGCTCGCGAACGATACGCTTCCTTTCGGTCAGCACATGCTATGGCCAACAGCTTTCTAACTATCCCTGCAA